>CM060925.1:371186813-371786813 GCA_030737875.1 Allium sativum | reverse complement strand
TTTGCAATTATATTTTGTGATATGAAATAAATTGAGATGTGAAGTGGATTTATCGTGGACGGTGTTTTAAACGATATTTGTCCTTTAATCCAATTTACATTGAGATTATTATTTGGAATTTAAAAATCTATTTTATATATTTAAAAAGACATTTTCTAAAAATCAAGTTTTCCAATTTAATATGTTAAATAGGAATTTAGTGGAAATTCGATTGGTAATAATCGAGATGGGCTTTCATAAAAGAAGACCGATATTATATATGGAATTTAAGAGGCTTTGCCGTTATTCCATTTATATTATTTGTTCAATACAAAAATCTATATCGATTATGTATTGATTTGATTTCTGTGGAATTCCATATTTTGGAAATAAATTATAGGTTTATTGTGAACTGTGTTTAAAGAACGCTAGTTCTTTAACCTGTTTAAGACAAGATTTGTTCCTTAAGATAAATGACCTTGTAATAATGATTTTTTGATATCAAATCAAAACTGGAGTTTTAATAAATCCTTTAAGGAAGATTTAAGATTTTATTTTCAGAGTTTATCTTTGATAAAATTAATGAGAATCTTCTAATATGAATATCTTATTAAAAGAATATTCTGAATTGGAATGTGGCGTAATGTGTGATCTTCGAATATTTGCTTTTTAATCACAAAATACGCGAGTTATTCAGAAAGACCGGGTTTAACCCATTCTGAGTAATCATCACGACGATCAAGAGTCGAAGATGAAGGCGGTGGTTGAAGACCGAAGGTTTTCACATCGTTGGGATGATGATGACTGGTATGTTGAATTGGGATTGGCCTTCCAGGGCAAGGTATTTGGTAATGATCATCCAAACGCATTTGGAGATCGACGGACACCTTTTTTCGCTCAGACCCAGAGTGGACTTGTAAGTGGATCGTGTGTCTGACATTGTATTCCTTTCTACTGTATTTGTTGAAAGCTAATGATTATATATTTCTGTTTGGTGGTAAAGAATTTATTCTTTACTTTTTACCCTTCTCTAAGACGTATGAGCTTAGAGGTTATATATATATTGGTAGATGATCAATAATATGGTAGGGTCTGACAATGTGACATGCTACGATGCAAATGATCAAGGCTTTGTTGAAAAGCAGGCCTTGTGGTTGATGATCAAAGCACAGTCTCTTTAGGAATAGCTTTGTCTATATCGTGACTTCGCGAGCCTCACACACCGGTTGAGTCTAGAACGGGAGAAGGGAACGCAGGGAGTGCACATATTTCTTTCTAGCTAGAAGTGGTGTCAATGCTTAAACTGGCTGACATTTGCTTTTGTGGTTGATGGAATTTTTGCGAGGCCTCGATTTATTCTTATCGGTCGCCCACGGCCGATTTGTAGGTCCAATAGGATCGAGGAGCGTGTGTTCAGGCATAACTAATCCACTAATGTATTCGTGGACCGGCCCTGCTGTATCCAAGGGTTCGCCAGCGTCCGAATCCTGAGACATTGCTAGAGTGCCTCGATTCGGTCAGGAGCTCCTCCCTAGCCATGACTCATGATGGAAACCCAATTTCCAATACGCCCCTGGCGGTTTTGATTGTATAACTAGTATGGAGACACAGTAGATGGTAGCTATGCTGTCTAGGATTGATATTATATTTGAAATGTTTTAAATATATATATACACACACTAATAATAATATCGTTTTTACGTATCAAGCATCTTTTGACCATTATAAGGTAAAACCCTATCCTCCGGTTTGCGTTTCATTGTGTGATGGGACCTGGGTCTTATAATGGTTTCATTTTTCTAAAAAGCATTACGTTATTTGACGATTTACTTTTTGCACTGGCAATCCAAAAGGGTAAACCCGTTCTGCGTTAGCAGCGTGTTCCTGTGATTAGCCTTATTATTAGATAAATTTGGTTAAGAATTCTCACACCAGTCCCACGACTGACCTGTAGTTTGTTTCACCTTGCAAACTCGGGTGCCCTCTTTTCACATGGGCAGTTGAGTAGCTTTTTGCAGATATAGTTAAGCAGGATCCTGGATTGAAGCCTGAAGCTAGGTCCAGAATATTGATGGCCTTCCGCTGAGATTAGTTCCGCTGCAATGTATTAATCTATTGTAATTTATCTTCCGCTGTAATTTTATTCCGATGTACTCTGATATATTCTGTACCCTGATGTAACATTTATTATTGATGTTATAAAAGTCTGTGTTGTTGTCCTGATGTGTTGTATGCCCAAAGTTAATGTATGCGGAATTTGAATGGTCTTGATCGATCTTGCGATCGATTGAGTCAGGCAAAATCTGTGTCGTTACATCAAATTCCGAAACCAACACATCGTATAGGGAATAATGATATATATCTATCTTCCAAATTTATCCACAATATCCGTACAGTAACCGAATGCAACATCAAAATATTCTGAAGATGATTTCTATTCAAATCCATTCCAATACATATGTTGGAAAATCCTAGTTGGATTAAAACCATTCACAAATCCTATTTATTTATTTAAAAACGTTGGATTTGTCTTTCTAGTTAATAACTAGTTCATTTTGATAAAAATATATTTTTATTTTTACAAACGTGGAATTTTTCATCCAAATTCTTTCCAAATCATTTATTCTAATTTTTCACAAATTATTAATATTCTTAATAATTTTATCAAGGCCCATACAGTCGGTTTCCAATAACGGCCTCCGAACTGCATCCATCCATAGCGAGTTTTTTCAAATTTTATTTGGACATAATTCCCGTTAGATTTCAAATCTCTTATATTCACCAGAGAGCTATTTTCGATACAAATCCAAAGGTTCTGGTTTTAGGAGAATCCGACGGTTGGATCTCCCGTAATTTCAATTCGAAGTCAACGGTCGAAATTCACGAATGATCGCGGCGTGGCGTGTTCTATTCAGGCCATTATAATATATAATATATATTTCGTTCAAAACGTATTTTGTAAATTCGTTTTAAAAACGATTCCCACTTTCATTTCAATTTTAAGTCAAAACTGAATACTCCTTATCATTATAATATCTAAATGATAATATTTTCAAAATATCAGATTTTGAAATCATTTCCTTTTCGATATTCATTATAAAAATGAACAAAATCAATATAAAAATCGTTTGCGTCAAAATAGCGCATATCTAATCTATACGGCTTTCCACATTTTAATATTTTCCTGTCCATCCAAAATTGGACATCCAATTCACATTTTAATACTTTATTGAATATTATTTTAAAATATTCGTTATTTTAAAATGTTCGTTATTTCTGAATTGGAATCAGACCCATCATTTACCATATAATTTATTTATATGGATTTCATACAACACAAGTATACAACAACAATGATAACCAATCATCCATCATCCAGAGTGCCATACACAACTGCCTAAGCATGAAGTATAAATAATTAACGCTTACTATAGTCTGTCAACCAATCAATTGACATACAACTAAACAATTAGGATTAGTGTACGTCATATATCATCCCAATACCCTTATGGGGTTTCAACCAACAAATACTGAATATTATTTGTGCAGTTGGGCGATGTGTAAAATTTGTCGTCCTAATCAATATCAGTTAAATTGTTGTATATAAACAAATCGTTCGATTTGTAAATGAATATTTATTTTCAATTCAGGAGAACTTTATGTCGTTCATATATACGTTTATCCGGCCTTTTGGTCCGGTCACCAAAAGTACTCAAGACACGCTCGACTCAACTCATCGCGTGAAGCCAGGGCCGAGGACGAAACTCAGGAAGTGCAGGAGAAAAAGACCAAAGAGAGACCATACCAACAAGGACCTCACACCTTCACGACACCGCGCCAACGGAGCCAACCAGCCTCGTCAATGCCTCTCGCCAAAACTCGCTTCGTACCCAGCCAGGTGCGAAAATTCGTACCTCACCCCAAGTGTGAATTTCCAAGGCCCGACAGCTGGAGGTGCGAATTTCTGGAAGATGGTCCCCATTCCTACCTACTCCTACCTAACCCCTACCAAACCACTTCCTATAAATACCCCATGGCCTCACACTTTAAAAGGGTTGAATTCTTGAGCTTGGAGACCTCTATAAAGCTTCATTAATGGCATCTCCTCTTTGAGGAAGAAGAAGGACAAATTTGTTTTTTTTCTTATTATTCAATATATGATAATTATGGCATCATATATCATGGAACATGAATGTAATGAGATGTCATGAGATAGTCTCAACCTTGTAATTTCTTCCAAGTGATTAATAATATTCCAACGACTCTTCAAAGTGGACGTAGGCCCTCACTGAGGTCGAACCACTATAAATCTCTTGTGTGATTTATTGCTTATGCTTTATTTATGTTCTTGTCTATGCGACCACATTTATAATTCCTAGTAATTGGGAATCTTTGGTGTTTGCGACATTTTTTGCCGTCAACATTTGGTGCTTTCACTGAGAAAATTCAGATATTGCGGTCTCGTATATTACCATCTTCACTTCGTCAAGCTTAAGGTTCCTTTCTTAACCTGCTATCGAGTCCGCTTACGATGGTAAAGAAGTCAAAAAACGCAATGATCGGCTCTTTAGTTGCAGCCGAGTCCGGTACATCTCGACAACCTCAACAGGCGGACATCCCGGCCGCCAATGAAATTGAACCTCCAATTGTGGACGCCAAAGCACCCGCAACCCAAGCGCAAATCCGCACGCTTAATGAAAGATATGAAAGTAAAGCCGTCGAGCTTAATCAAGCGCTTAGAAATAACATTGGCCTTATGCGCCAACTTCAAGAAATCAACGCGTTGTCGCTCAACTGCAACTAGCTCAGAACAATGTTCGACCTCGACCACCAACATCGGAAACTTCCTCTTTCGAATCCAAGGGCCCATACAAAAGAAGGAGGTTTAGCCTCATCAACTACGTCGCCATCCGAACTAATGCCCTCGATAACGGCAATGGCAATGGGTATGCCAACGGCAACGACGATCGGACCACGGTTACCTATAGCGAGGGCGTCCAACCTCGGGACCGTTCTCGCCTAGTCATCAATGAAGGACCCGTTCCTACTAACCAACCTCCTCAGCGACAAGACTCAACGGCCGCCCGTCGAGACAATGAACCTACTATTCAGGCGACCCGTGCTTTTCCAGAACCGGATCTGCATGACCCTGTCCCAAATCATCATGCACACCAGGCTTCCGTTGTAGATGTCGAGGACATGGAAAAAGATGACCTAGACATCCACCCTAGAAGATGCCCTCGTGTCAGAACTCCGGAACCTCACCAAAACCCATGGGTCCCGATGGCGGACCCTCATCCGACCTACCTTCCCGACATGGTCCGAAGGATCATGAGGGAGATGCGAGGAAATGTGCATGATTCATGGGAAGTGCACATTAGGCGCAACGCTTTCACTCGAAGAGTTAATGAAGCTGAATGGCGGCGACGCTTAAGCATGTCTCAGATGCCGCTCTACGACAGCACCGCTGACCCTTGTGCTTTCCTAAACTGTTATGAGTGGCAGATGGACTCAAGTAGAGGTGACGATCCAGTCAAATGCAAGTGCTTTCCAGTCTTCCTTTCAGGGACCGCTCTACTATGGTTCTCTCGCCTTCTTCTTAATTCCATCAACAACTTCGGCCAATTAGCGACATAGTTGGTAAAGCAACTCAGAATGCACATCCCGACTCTGAAGAACGCCCTTACTCTTTCCAACTTATACCAAGGACCTACGGAATCACTTAAAAGCTATTTTTCTAGGTTCAATATCGCCCTCGCCGAGGTCGAGGATCTGGATCCGCGCACCATACTCTTCCAGCTACCTAAAGGTGTCCTTCCTACTTCCGATTTCGGGGCATGGATTGACCGAAAGCAACCCAAGAGCCTCGATGCTTTCTACGAGAAAGCGGGGCGGTTCTTATGCCAAGAAGAAGCAAGGCAGAACGTGTCTCCGACGCCAGCAGCTCCACTAACCCTCGAGCTGACACCGCAAATAACCTCCCTAGGGGACAAGAAGCAGGAGGACCCTCCAATCTGAACACAGGGGCAGGACCCCCAGACAAAGACCGAGCAACGGGGGACAAGGCGGCCGGGGCAACAATCAGGTCCAGACAGGGCCAATGAGGCCCAGCCTGTACCAAGCTTACGAGACATATACTCCGCTAAATGAAGATCTAGAGACCATCTACTTGGAAACATGCAACACTTTTCCATATCCGAAACCCCACGCAAGGGACTCGACTAATTTCGAGAAGAACTCGGGGAGATATTGCCGATATAACGACATGTATGGACATAACACAAATGAATGTTGACAGCTTCGAGATGCAATTGAAAAGCTCATCCGTGAGAAGCAGCTTGAACAATATGTGCAAG
This sequence comes from Allium sativum, assembly GCA_030737875.1. NCBI lineage: Eukaryota > Viridiplantae > Streptophyta > Magnoliopsida > Asparagales > Amaryllidaceae > Allium > Allium sativum. The sequence goes on along the minus strand of CM060925.1, from coordinate 371,780,478 downwards.
AGCCCTTTCCACCCGGAGCCAATCCAAAACCTCCAGCGCTAACTCCTCAAACGGCCGCCAAGACAACCCCTGGACCGCCTAACATGAGGCGAGGGATCATGATTAATACTATATGCGGCAGGCCCGACCCTGCATATGACAGCTTTCGAAAGATGGAGCAATATGTGGGTTCCATTAGACATGCAACCTATAAATCTTGCTCTGCTCCCGATGAATTCATCCCGGCCAAGCTTCGGAAAACCGTTCGAGGCGACATCACTTTCCACGGGAGGGAGTCCACTGGAATTGAAATCCCGACCACCGATCCGTTGGTCATAACGGCCCAAATTGGCGCTGCAACCGTTCGAAAGATATTGGTTGATTCGGGAAGCTCATTCAACATCATTTTCAAAGCCGCCTACGATCAGATGAAGTTAGGAGCCAAAGATCTCAACCATGCCACTCCATAATCCACGGCTTTAATGGGGCATCCAGCTGTCCGGTAGGAGTCATTGACCTGCCCGTCGAGCTCGGTACAGGGGATTGAAGCCGAGTTCGAATCCTCACTTTCATGGTTATTGACATTGTCTCGTCATACAACGTCTTCCTAGGACGCCCCTTCCTTATAGAATTCCGCGTCTACCTATCGCCATGGTCCCTCCTAATGAAATTTCCAACAGAAAACAGGATCGCAATAGTCAAAGGCGACCAAGTCAGTGCCAGGGAATGTTACACGATAGAATGGAAGAATGCGTGCAACAAGGATATGGGTAAAGCAGTGCCCGCCCCTTTTTCGCCAAGACCGACTCCGCATAGCAATCAGCGACGTCTGGCCCTGGCTCTGACGCCACTCTTGTCTTTCCGATGACCTCGATCCAAGGAAAGACGAAGAGCACGAGTGTGAGAGACCTACTCTGGTCAAGCCCATAATAGATGTACCCGTTAGCCCCGACGGCCCGTCACGAGTATTGAAGATAGGGTCCCACCTTCACCCACGCATCAAAGATGATCTCATGAATTGCTTAAAAGCAAATCTGGACGTATTTGCATGAACTCACTCCGATATGAAAGGTATCGACCCTGCAGTAGCCTGCCATTCTTTAGGCATTGATATTACAATGCCTCCAGTCATGCAGAAGCGCCATTTCCTGGGGCCCGAGAGATCCAAGGCGCTCGAAGAAGAGGTTGACCGCCTACTAAACAACAACTTCATCCGTGAAGCCTACTACTCCGAGTGGGTTTCCAATCCGGTTTTGGTCAAAAAGGCCAACGGTAAATGGCAGACATGTATCGATTTCTCTGATTTGAACAAAGCTTTCCCAAAGGACAACTTTCAGCTCCCAAAGATCGACCGGCTAGTCGACTCAACCGCCGGATACCAACTGCTATCTTTCATGGATGCCTACTTCGGTTACAACCAGATCCCGATGGATCTCCACGACCGGGATCATACATCCTTTATAACCGACCTCGGACTTTACTGCTATCGCGTCATGCCCTTCGGCCTCAAGAATGCCGGTGCTACATATCAGTGGATGGTTAACCGACTCTTCAAAAATCAATTCGGGAAATCTATGGAGGTGTACGTGGACGACATGCTAGTTAAATCGAAAGTGTCTAGCGATCACGTCCGCGACCTCTTCGAAATGTTCAATGTCCTACGCCAATACGACATGAAACTCAATCCTCTAAAGTGTTCCTTTGGCATCGCTTCAGGAAAGTTTTTGGGTTTCATCGTCAACGCCCGGGGCATTGAAGCTAACTCCGAGAAAATCCAGGTCGCTCGGGACATCTGAATCCCCGAGAACATCAAGGATGTTCAGAGTTTAAACGGGAAGGTCGCTGCTTTAAGTCGATTCATCTCTAAGGCCACCGACAAGTGCATTCCTTTCTTTGATTTACTTCGGATAGGGAAACACAATTTCAAGTGGACCCCTGAGTGCGTTTCCGCATTCGAGGAACTCTTGAATCACTTAGAGCGACCACCCATTTTATCTAAGCCTATAGACCATGAGGACTTATACGTTTACTTGGCTATTTCTCCACAGGCAATCAGCTTTGGTTAATACGACTCGAGGATCGCATCCAACGACCTGTCTACTACATAAGCAAACGACTGACAGGTGCAGAAAAGAACTACCCAAAGCTAAAAAAACTGGAATTCTTCTTACTAATCTCCTCCTAGAAGCTCTGGCCATATTTCCAGGCTCATCCCATAAAGGTCTACACCGATCAACTGCTGCGTCCAGTCCTACAACGACCTGAGGCATCCAGCCGACTGCTGAAGTAGAGTATGGAACTAAGTCAGTTCGAGATAACATCCATTCCCCGTCGAGCCATCCTCGGGCAAGCCCTCGCCGACTTTATAGTATAATTCATGGCCCCCGAGGAGACATCTACAAAAGACATTGAAGACCCCGACAACGAGCGGAAGTTGTTTGTGGACGGGTCCCCCAACATCAAGTGCTCGGGAGCCGGTATCGTGCACATCACTCCCGAGGGACGCTCAATACACTACGCACTAAGACTAAATTTCCCCGCTACCAGCAACGATTCAAAATATGAGGCGCTGATAGCCGGACTAAGAATCGCAACCGAACTCAAGCTGAAGATCATTCAGATTTTCTCCGATTCATAGCTCATCGTACGTCAAGTAAAAGAAGTGTACCAAACAAGGGGGGAACGACTGGCCCTGTACCTGGCCCAAGTTCAGGAACTGCTCACCAACTTTGACAACTTCACTATCACTCACATTCCGCGAGAGCAAAATGAAAAAGCCGATTCATTGGCCAGACTGGCGAGTTCTGAAGATCCGTAGCTTTTGGGGTTCGCCCCCGTCGAAGTACTCAACTCTCCCAGTATCAAGCCAATTCAAACTGGCACGGTCATAAATGCCGAACCAGAGCCGGAGTCATGGATGACGCCAATCAAGGGCTACCTACGATATGGGACACTCCTAGAGAGCCATAAAGAAAGGCGAGTGCTCACCTGCCAGTCAACCCGTTACCTTCTTATAGACGGGGAACAATATCGAAGAGGCTTCTCCGTCCCCTTACTTAGATGTGTGGCCCATAACGGCACCCTAAAATTTCTTACTAGCATTCATGAAGGAGAATGCGGCGACCACACATAGGGGCAAACTTTGTCCAGGAAGATACTCCGACATGGTTACTACTGGCCCACACTCGACCAAGACGCCACCGACTATGCTCGCAAGTGCGACAAATGCCAATGCTTCTCTAAGATCCCAAGAGCGCCGCCAACAGAACTAACACAGATGATCATCCTATGGCCATTATCCATTTGCGGAATAGACATCATTGGAACTCTTCCCATGGCCAGAGGTGGGGCATGATACGCCGTCGTCGCAGTTGATTATTTTACCAAATGGGCAGAGGCCGAGGCCCTCGCCACCATCACCACGAAGAAAATGATCCACTTCATGGTACGCAACATCATCACTCGATACGGGGTCCCTCAGGCCATCATTTCAGACAATGGCACTCAATTCGAGAGCGTCGAATTCAAATCCTTCTGTCAGCGGCACGACATCGAAAAAATGTTCTCGGCCGTAGCTTACCCCCAGGCCAATGGACAGGTCGAAGCAGTCAACAAAGTCATCAAGTCCATCATCAAGAAGCGCCTCGAGAAGCCAGGGGCATGTAGGCAGACGAACTTCCTTTAGCCCTATGGGCCAACCGAACAACTCACAAGACAGCAACCGGGCACACGCCCTTCGCCCTTTCTTACGGGTCCGAAGCCGTCATCCCCATCGAGCTCGAGCTTCAGTCTCATCGTTTCACCTACTTTGATCCAAAGTCAAATCAAGACTTGCTTTTGGGTCACTCGATTTGCTCGAAGAAAAAAGAAACGTAGCCGACCTACGAGCCGCTGCCCAACAACAATGAGTCGCTCGGTACTTCAACTCTCAAGTCCTCCACAAGGACCTCAACTTCGGCGACCTCGTCCGATGGGTATTCCCCCCGCCAACAGGTCTCGTTCCTCGTTGGGAAGAGCCATACTCTATACTGCAAACACTCAGTGATGTAACTTTTAAGCTTGCCACCATGGATGGAGCTGAACTACCAAGGGCTTGGAACAGTGAACATCTCTGCCGCTACTTCACATAACTTAGCATATGGTTTTTTTACGCTTTCCAGTGATGTTTTGTTTTGTAATGATTCGAGGCATTGTAAAGGCTATTCATGCCAAAAGTTATTAGTGTAAATGATGTTCATATTTCTATCTACTTACTTTGTGTTTACTCCTCATGCGACATAATTAGCTAACCCTGACAGCTAGCTTCTATACACCGCTGTACCAACTCCCAACATTGGGGTCGGCACCGCCATCTCAACCGCGAACCAATCTCGCGGCCTAATCACATTGGCAACGACCGACATCCCAAAAAGGGGACCCGACCACGCTACTCGAGTCTCCAGCCCGTTGCGTGACCGAGTATAAATAACCTCTAACTCGAACCTTGACCCAAGATCAAGGCCGAGGATAAATCATTCAACCACCCAACAGCTTGATGGGGCAATACAAACTCCCCCTGAACTACGGGTTTCGGTCGGACTTTGGTACTACACCAAAACCGAACCTTAAATCATCACATCCCCAAAGCTCTCAAGGTTGAGGGGTAGCCCATGACCACGATCGGACCTTACGAGCTGATGATCCAGGCTTCTCTTTCCAGGTGAACGACGACGCCCTCAGGCTAGCCCCATCCCGATGAACAACGAGAGAGCCTACACCGGGCGGACCGCATAATGCGACGTCATACGCCTCCGCTACTCTTAAGGTTAATCCCGGGAAACCCAAGAAAAAATAGCAGCCTCTCAAGCCTGGCTTTGCAAACTATGGGTCTCCGAGCTGAGGGAGACTTACTAGAAGCTTGCGCACTGTCTTACGCCCCTCTGGAACAATGACCCAGAGTGCGGCACTCAATCCCGCCCCTCTGGAACTACAACCCAGAGCGCGACACTCAATCACACCCCCTGGAATCACCAGCCTGGGGCACAATAGTCACAATCGCTTTTTTGCTAAATGTAACGATAAGTATGCTTATGCAAGTACAGGACACCCGAAAGCATAAGAGGAACATCAGAACAGTTAACGCAAAAGGCGATCTTTACTAATTCACTTTTCATTACAACACACACACACACATTACAACCAACTACACTACTAATATCTTTCCTTCTAATGGCAAAGTGTACATGAGAACCACATCGTGCCTTGAAAAACCAAAAGTGAGGGCTGAACTCGCATAAACTATCAGCCTACACTATCAAAATGATCGCTAAGAATATGCCTAAGCGAGTAATGCTAATCACGCTTCCCCCTCTTATGTTTGTGCTTCTTCTTTGCAGATTCAGCGCTCGATGGTTCATCCATGGAGCCGGGCCTCCTCTTGCTGGACCCTCCTTTCCCACTTCGGCTCCCTTTGGAAGTGGTCGACCCGTGAGAAGTTGAGAGATGCCTCTCGCCCGCCTTGTCGCCACTAGCGGTCCCAGTAACATCAGCGGGGGCAACTGGCGGGACAAGAAGGGGGGCACCTCCAGCAGGTAGACCAATCACGGCTGTGCTTACCTTCAGAGTCTTTTTTTATCCCGCTTGGCTTTCTCCTTGGCCTATTTAGCGGCTTGACGATCGACGAGCTTTTAGGACTTATGCGCAAAATCGCCAGCCCTGGTTTTCTCACGGGTTTCAATAGCCCTTCGCTGGGCCTCTTCATCCTCCCGTTCCTTCTAAGCCTCATAGGCTACCCTTTTTCTCTCAGCTTCCTCATCATTCTGCTCCTGAGCAGCAGCCACAGCTGCACCCTCCGCAGTATCCTCCATGACCTTTGCTACGATCTTCTGCCCAGAAGCATCACCCTGCCTCATCCTTTCCTCCATCGGACCTCTGGCAATCCAACTTTTTCCATCTACCTCCTCTCCATCATCATCAAGAAGGCCCTCGTAAACGCTGGGAGTTATTCTTATCCCCGAGAAGGTATCAAGCTGATCTCCACTCTCTCCAAGCTGAGTCCCCCCAAGTCTTGGCAGAGATTCAGTTGTTTGGGGAATCATAGGGGCATGGCCCGATGCCAAAGTTAATTCAAAAGGGGTTGCATAACAAAAACACGATCTTTTAGTCGTCAAATTCGGTGATCACATCATATTCTGGGATGCATTGCAAAGAAAATTTACCTCCGGCCAAGAGTCGCGGGAAAGAGACGAAGGGACACCCGGCACAAAGGGTAGCATGAGCTCAGCACCTCTCGGTTCAGAATGCTCAGCATCACGCTCGGTTGAAACTCGGGTCAAAACGGCCGGGTCAATCACGATGACCGATCCAGGAGCAGATGGTCGAGAAGAACTTCCCTCCGCGGGATCCACCGCTACCACAACACTTCTCGGCACAACAAACTTTCCTTTTTCGGCTGCAAGCCTCTCCAGCCTTTCTTTCTCTGCATCCTTGAGCAACAATCTTCTACCCTCTTCTAGCTTCTCACGCTCTTCCACGGTCAAGAGGTCAGTCATAAATTGTCGCCAGTCCAAGGTCCCAACTTCCACTTCACGCAAGAAGGCATCTTACGGGACTAGCCTTTCCCAGGTTCGAGCCAGCTTGCGGGAATAGTCATCCGTCCAAGAGATTCCACGGAACCTTAGGGCTTTTACCAGCATGTTCTTGATATCCTCCTCCATAGTCGAATATGCCCGGAACTCTGCATCCGCTAGCTCTCTTTTCAGTTGCTCCATCTCTCTCAGGCGCTCAGCTTCCGACCCCTCAACGGTGCCCAACACATCTTGATTGCTGGCTTCCGCATCCTCTTTTGCTTTCCTCGCCACCTCAAGCTCCCTCCTTAGGCAGTCGTTCTTAGCTTGCAGAGCCTTATTATCTTCCTCAAGCTGGAAGATTTTGGTGTTCTCCCTCTCCAACTTGATGCAGAATTGATCCACATCAGCGTTCTCCTTCTTCAGAGTCATGTTCTGGGAGGTCAAGTCAGCTATGGTCTCTGTAAACAAGGGGCAAGAATTATCCGCCTCCTGTTTAAGTGTCTCGTACCCCTGCTTCAGCTCGGCTGAAAATCCACGAACTCCATGAGTCAGTATTTAAAGGTACAAGAGCAAACGACCCCTAACAAACATAAAAAAGGAAAGAGGGAAACCCACCAATTTCGGTATTCAGATTGGCGACGGAAGTCTTCTCAACATCAAGGACTATTTGTTGATCCAAAAGATGCAAGTTCTTCACCCTGACCAAATCTGATAAATGATGGGAGTATTGGGTGAGCTCAATGACCTGGTGATGCGCGACTTTCATATGATTCATATTTCTCTAGAGGCCCTATTGGGAGGTGGATGATGATCGGGGAGAGATGGCAGCTCGTTAAAATAGAATCGAGGGAAATGATGCATCAAAAATGCTTTCTCCTCTGGGGAAAGCTCTTGAACTTGGGATTCAGTCAAATCTTCCGTCTCTACCTACTCGGCCTCGGTGGGTCGAACGGTGCCCCTGTCCCCTTGGTTGTTTGAACAAGAGACGGCGAGACGGTGATGGATGGAGTCGCTAAGGATGTACGACTCAACCCTGCTAGATGAAGCCTTGAACCCCCACTGGACACTCGAATCGGAGGAGGAGGAGGAGGAGGAAGAGTCATAGAAGATGAGGACCTATCATGGTGACGACTCCCACTACCATGACCTCGCGGTGGTGGGACATCGCCATACAGGCTAGCTCCCCTCCTGAAGGAGCCAATAAAAGCACTCTCGGGACGGTTGCGGTCCACACAACCTCGCCCCCCGCTTCCTCAAACCATATCACCTAGCAAAGGAATAACGCAAAGTCAGTCAAGCAGCGCATACAAGAACTCTTCTATGCAGTTTAGTGTGTATAAGCGTGTGTCCTAAGTTCTCTCTCAACAGATCAGATTGTCCCTCGGTCGAAGGATTTAGTCCCTCCGCGGCACGAGCTTTATCCTCCATACTAGCTGCGTTCGGCCACATAGACAATTCCACAGGAACTGTACTCGGACCAACAAACTGATCTACTCTTTCAAGGGAGGTGGTAGCTTCTAGAGAGGTTGCAGGAGAGTGGGGACTGGCCAACGCTTCTTCCCCTGCCCCTCCCATCGGGAGCGGGATAGAAGCATCGAGAAGTCCCTCGTCCCGAGAAACCATCTCCGCACTACTGTCCCTGTCACCACTAACGCCTTCCTAGAACTTAACGACCTTTCTGGGCCCGAGCCCGCCAGGAGCCATCCTTCTCTTCAAAGCGGGGGCAGTAGGACCTTCCGCTGCTTTCTGCCTCAATACACCACTCGCCACTACAGGCCTGATTATGGCCCAGTTGGCCGAAGGCGATCCTGATCCACTACAGAATCCATCTTACGGGAGCCCTCAGGAATAGCTCGCAAAGAATCGAGACGTTGTCGATACTCGTCACCAGTAGGTGCTTCTGGATTCCCTGCCACAATAAAAAATAATGAGTCACAAAGCTCGGCAACTTGTAGAGAAAGGAGACGAAGATTAAAGATACTCACTTCCTTCTATCCATCTCCTCGCAAATCCGGGAGGGCGGCGAACAAAGAACCAATCATGCTTAAACACCGACGGTTTGGGCCACTTTCCAACAAAAAATCTAGTAGAAGGAGACGCTTCTAAGAACCATTGTGAAGACGATGCACCGGTTGACTGCCTAAAATGGAAGAGGTACCGAATGTCCTCTTTGGTGGGATCCTGATGTAGGAACCCTCGAAAAAGAACGCAAGTACCCAAGAGCGAAGAATAAGAATTCTGGTGCAGCTGTGAGGGTGCAAGGCAGAAGTAGAATAACATTTCCCATATAAAGTCATTGGTCGAGGGCACGCACCCCGCAATGCAAGTATGTCGATTCCAAGCCGTGAAGCCTTCAGGTGGCACGTGGGCCCTTCCACACGTTCAGGTGCTTGAGCCTCCCCCTCCGGGATATTAAACCGCGATGACAGCTTTCTAACCGCTGCGGCATCCAACAGGGACGACAACGAATCTGTAGGATTGTCCAAGATGACTACATCAGGGAGCATGTCAGGAGCCACTAGGACAGGCGGCTCACCACCACCCATAATATCCACATTTTCCATCTCGGCATGTACGACTGGAGAATGTAACCTCTCAGCCTGACCCCCATGCTCTAACACTTCAGGTGAATTTGCTGTCTGAGAAGGAGTCGACCCTTCGTTAGTCTCAAGCTCGTTGCTTCCAGAGCTGGTGTTGTCCATAGAATCGGAAGTAGAATCAGAAGCGTGAGACGATGGTGGGGAAGCCTCGGCTTCCAGAAGTTTCCCAGTCTATGATCTTGTTTTCATAACTCCCTATACTTCAATATACCAGTGTTAGACATCATAGTGAAATAACCTGTACCGCTCGTGCTTATGAAGATTAGCAAGTGTGTGCAGTGTCATGCAAAGAATGAGAGTGTGCATAGAAACGTTAAAGTTCTTAACAGTTCAGTCACAGTCCAGATATATGCTCTATCCTATGTGAAAATTCTAAGTTCCTATCCACGCAGTTATCAATGACAACAACGGTACTTTCGAACAACCAAACAAACAGTGTATAAGTCCAAGGGCAGACAGTCAGGAAATCAAAGTTCGAAGTTGCAAGAGTCAACACCCGGCCAAGGCAATGCGCTCGACCATGCCCCGGGGCATGAATTTTCCAAAGACAACCAAGACCGAGCCCGGGCACCTCGAAAATTTGAACCACTTGGGGGTCGAAATCTCGAACCACAATGGCTTGAAACTTCGAACCCCTCGGGTTCGAAAATTCGAGCCTTGGTGGTTCGAAAATTCGAGCCATAGGGGTGTTGAAAGCTCAAGCCCACGAGGTTCGAGGATTCGAACCCTAGGGGGCCTTAGCCTCGAACCCATCGGGGTTCGGAAATTCGAGCCCGAGGGCTCGAAATTTCGAACCCTACAGGGTTCGAAGGTTCGAGCCCCATTATGTTCGAATTTCCAAACCTTCCCTCCGAGCTCGAAATCTCGAGCCTCCTCCGTCGCACCTCGACCTCCATTCTCCCTTCCCTCGGCTCGACCAAGTCCATTACCTCAGAAATTTTTAAGTCAAAGTGGTCGAGAAATGAAGCTTTCAAAAACAATGGAAGTCGACCTGAAATAGAAGAAGGAAGAAAAATGAGGGGGAGGGGCTATATATAGTGAAAAAAAAAACTTCGCATTCCAAGCCTAGGGTCGAAATTCGAACTTAAGGGGTCGAAATTTCAAACCTCTGAGGTTTGAAATTACGAACCTCACGGCTCGAATTCTCGAGCCACCACGGTTCGATAATTCGAACCTTTAGGGTTCGAAATTTCGAACACCTACGGTTCAAAATTTCGCACCTTGCAAAAAAAAACTTCTCGACCGCGTACGCTCACTTCCCACCAATGTCCATTCGCCTAAAACGTGCGATGGTGGCGTTATGCGAATACTTAGCTGCGCGAGTGCGATACTAATCCAACAACGGCTCGCTCACAGTTCCACAGAAAACGAGCCTGCTAGCCAATACGTTTCCTTTTTCCAATAACTTGTAGGATAAATCCGCCACCCAACTACCTTCTCAACTTTCATTCCAAAGCACATCATGTGAAGACAAGGCGTCAAGATAAGACGTACTTTGGGGGGAAAATGTTAACCGACCTTTTGGTCCGGTCACCAAAAGTACTCAAGACACGCTCGACCCAACTCATCGCGTGAAGCCAGGGCCGAAGGCGAAACTCAGGAAGTGCAGGAGAAAAAGACCGAAGAGAGGCCACAACAACAAGGACCTCACACCTTCACATTCACGATGCCGTGCCAACGGAGCCAACCAACCTCGACAACGCCTCTCGCCACCCAGCCGGGTGCGAAATTTCGCACCTGGCAGGTATGAATTTCCTAGGCCCGACAACTGGGGGTGCGAATTTCTGGAAGATGGTCCCCATTCCTACCTACTCCTACCTAACCCCTACCTAACCACTTCCTATAAATACCCCATGGCCTCACACTTCATATGGGTTGAATTCTTGAGCTTAAAGACCTCCATAAAGCTTCATTAATGGCATCTTCTCTTTGAGGAAGAAGATGGATAAAATTTTCTTTTCCCTTATTATTCATTATATGATAATTATGACATCATATATCATGGAATATGAATGTAATGAGATGTCATGAGATAGTCTCAACCTTGCAATTTCTTCCAAGTGATTAATAATATTCCAATGACTCTTCAAAGTGATCGTAGGCCCTAACTGAGGCCGAACCATTATAAATCTCTTGTGTGATTTACTGTTTATGTGTTATTTATGTTCTTGTCTATGCGACCATATTTATAATTCCTAGTAATTGGGAATATTTGGTGTTTGCGACATTTTTTGCTGTCAAAAACGTTAAAAATTATATTTTTAACGATATAATATTTATTTCAACACTTAACTAATTTATATAGTTCATACATTCAATAAAAATAATATTTTTATTGTTCAAACTTTTTATTCAACACATGAATATTTTATACGATTCAGATACACATTAAAAATGAGATTTTTAATGAATAAATATTTATTTCAGAAAATTTCGGCATTATAATGGGACTATATTAGAACCGGAGTAATGTCTAGCATTACCCCTCTCCTGATATTGGTTCGTGCCATACACTATAATCACAACCAATTCAAACAATCCCACAATCAATTTTACAACCACAATCCAAATTTCCACAATACAATCCAAACAAACAACTATGGTTTGTACAATTAATAGTGTCAAGGGCTACTAAGCCCCATCTGCAACCTAGTATATATTTAATTGTAAAATAATTTGAGTGTGAAAGAGTTCTCACACTAGGATCCACTCCACCGTTATTTTCTGACGCTCTGATTTGCTGTTCTAATTCCATACTTTGCAAAATGAGCTCTAATCTTCACACCGTCATTTTTTCTAGCTTAAGCTCGTCATTCCGGACAACTTTCGCCTAGTGATCTTTCTTCTGAAATTGGTCCATTTCGCCAGAAATTGTGAAAAGACAGTATCAAACTTTGGACACGTTTTTTGAACAAATCCGCAATCCAAAATATGACTTCCATATAGCCAAGTCGAAGAGAAAATCGTGCTCTTCGATTTTGGCATTGTGGAGTTTTGGCCAGAAGCGCCCAGTTGGGGAGATATAGGCTGTGGAGGCTCAGAGTGTTATTTGCATACACTTAAAATAATAAAAATTGAATTTTTATATGGAGGGGGGCCCACCGTCGGAGATGGAGGCTGAGGGGGGCGGCACCGGGTCGCTTGTGGCTAAGGGAGGCGGCGGCTGCTTTAGTGTTGCAGGGGTTTTTTGAATCGGAGAGAGTGATGGGGGCGGCGGCTCAAGAGGGGCAGCGCGACTGGGGGAGGCCCGCCAGAGGCGGCGGCGGCGCTGGCGATCCGCTTATAGGGAGCGGCGACAATGGGATCGGGGGAGGCGGCTGAAGAAAAGGGCGATGGGTTTTTTCTTGTTTCTATTTTTTTTATAAAACTTGGGTTAAGAAATATATATAATATTTCCATAAAAAGAAACTTTCCCATTCAAATCCCAAATCAAACCCGCCGATTATCGTCCCTAGCCAAATACCCTCATTCCGGACATAATGGGTTCTGTCCCGTAAGCCAACTCCACTATTTCGATCATTTTTCATTAAAATTAAAATATAAATTAATATAACTTTCCAAATTGATTCCAATGTACATTTTAATTTACCTGGGCCACGTACTAACTCCAAAAATTCCTAAAAAATAAATCTAGTTATGTTTTGATGATACAGCCCTAAAAAACTAATTTCGTCGAATTTGGAGACCGTTTGAAAAATGGTCATTTTCCAGTCGATTAAATTTAAACTAAATTAACAAAACACATTTAAATTCACCATGCTCACATATTAATTCCAAAAAATTTGAAAATTAGAATCTAGAAATAATTTGACATCCGGACCCAACAAAAGTGGTTTCGTCGAAAACGGAGGTTATTTGCAGAATGGCTATTTTTAAAGGCTCTATATTATATTAAAATATATATAAATTCCATAGCAAATTTTTTAAATTTTAAACTAAACTTAACTTTCAATTTATAAAGTGAAATCTCAATTTTTTTTTACATTCGTTAGAAAGATATAATTAAACAGATTCAAATATTTCTAGTTTTACCGAAATCCGATTTATTTTGAATCCTGTACATTCAATTGAAATTAGAAATTGAATTTTCAAACTATAGCACCATTTCAGACTCGTTTTATAATTAAAATAAATTTATACATTCGAACTTCAATTTAAATAAATTTGTAGTTGTTGTTATTTAAAATAAATCATTTTAAATATTCAAAATACGTTAAAATAACCAAAATATTTTTTTTAGTTGGTTTAGATTTTTCGGGTTGTTACAATCTCCCCCACTTAAAATCTTTTCGTCCTCGAAAAGGAATGGAGATGAAAGTTGTTTAGCTAACCAACTCAACTTTCATTCTGGCTTTCATTTTTCAACTTTTCAGTTTCTAAGAATTTTTTAATTTCTCAAAAATTTGGCTAACACCCTAAATTTTCAAAGGAAATCGCCGTAACCTCATTTGCACAAACCTATCGGTAAAACCACAACTTGCCTCATAGGGCCCTCATCAATCCAAAAGAAAAGGAAAAAGCCAAGCAGCTAGCCATTCGGCTCATAAAATCATAAAACCCAATAAACACAATAAACATGTACCTATTTGTCGAGCATATTTTATTCCTCTTCTTAGCTTCCATGCTATGACCTGTTCAATATATGTACATGTATATGTATGCAATTCTAATCAATTTTCAATTCAGTATAATATTTTGATTCAGTTTGGCTTAAATTATCAGTTATTCATTTATTTGTTTTTATTAATTATCATTCCAACATTTTAATTAGTTAAACTAATAATCAAACATCACAACCAGCAATCAATTAGTTGATTAATCTTTTCAAACATATAACTTCTATATATACTTAAAAACCTTATTTTTAGTGCCAAATCACAAACAATAGACCCTATCCAGTTTTAGTTCTCACACCAATTAGCTGGAAATATATAGATATTCCACTTTCGAAACTCAAACATAAATACTGATGATGCGATCGCTATCATTAGAATCATCTCCAGGCGACTAAAGTGTGATTCTATATCCACTCAGCATATTGGACGCTTTGTATACACGTGGATCAGACATATATTAAAATCTCTATATACCCGATTGTCCAAATCAATTAAAAATAAAATACTCACATACATATATTAAAGTTTAAATTTTCAAAAAAAACTTGTTTTCATTTTGATTTTAAAAATAACACTATTTAAAACTCATTCTAGGATACTACTGATCCAGTCTCTAATGTGTCATTCTCATTGGATATTAGTAATTCAATCTCCGATTCTTTCGTTTGGTTATAATGTGTCTTGTTCTCAAGCTTTGTAAACCAAAGCTCTAATACCACGTTGAAACGACCCAAACTCGCCCGTAAGAGAAAGCCTGGATTGAGTTGAGAATACGACAAATCAGAACACAAACAGAAGAACATTTCATTGCTATTACAACAATTTACATCAGAGCACAAGATAGCAGAGTATAATTAAATAATATACAGCAGAAAAATAACAGAGATTTAAATTACAAAGCAGCGGAAAAATAATACATAACACAACTGAAAATAATATCTGCAAAATCAAAACTACTAGCTACCCGTGTGGAAAATATGGGCACCCAGAGTTTAGGTTAAAATAATAAACTCCAGGTCAGTCATGGGACTGATGTGAGAACTAAAACAGTTATTTAAAACTTTAATTTAGAAATAAAGTAAATCAAGGGACCACGCCGTATAACACGGAACGGGTTTTCTCCCATGAATTACAGTGCATAAAGCAAACAGTGCAATGCTTTTTTGGAAAAATGAAGCTATTATAAGACTCAGGTCCCATCACACAATTGCAACGCAAGCCGGAGGATAGAGTTTTACCTTATAATAGCCAAACATGCTTGGTACGTTTTAAAACAAATCATTTTGATATTACTATAAGTGTATAGTGTCAAAATCAGTTTAAATATAAAGTATCAATCATAGACGACATAGTATCCCATTTTACTATGTCGCCATACTAGTTCTGCAATTAAAACCAAAATGTCACGTATTAGAAATTGGATTCAATCTATGAGTCGAGGAAAGGAATGTACTCCTCGTCGGCTTCGAGACACCCTTGCAAATGCCTCAGGGTTCCTCGCAATGGACCCTTGGATCCTCCAAGGCTGGTCCTCCCTTACGTCTGGGGATTGGCAATTCCTGAAAACACGTTTCTTGGTCCTATCGGACCTATCACTAGGCCACTAGGGACCAATATCCGAGGCGCCTTGCTATCCATCATCCATATAGATAAAAATAAATAAATGTCTAGTTTCCATACCATGACACAACCCATAGCTAGAAAGAAATGCCGTGCACTCCTTGGGTCCCTTATCCCGTTTTTGACTCATACCGGGTATGAGGCTCGAGAATTAACGCTATACACAAAGCTATGCTATTTAAAGCCATGCTTTGATCATCAACCACAATACTATGCTTTTCAATTAAAGCCTTATCACTCCATCTCTGCATGCAACACTGACAATTCACTCCATGTAACTGATGTCTATTGATGTATAACCTATAAGCTCGTACATCTCGCAGAAGGGTGTTAAGCAAGAGAATAAATTCTCTGCCACCAAATAGGTATAAATTTAATAGAAATCAATTAACAAAGAATAAAATCCAATGCCAAACACACATCCATTTACAAGTTAGTTTTGGGTCTGAACGAAACCGGAGGCACCTTATTCCTCGTACCATATGTCCAATATAGGAGAGAGGTCCTCGCATATCCGGTCAATCTCCAAGCACATCTGGACAATCACCACTTATTACCTTGTCTTAGGTGTACAGCCCAATCAAGACATCAATAATCATCCAAACGATGTGAATAACTCCGATCTTCAACCACCGCCTTCATTGTTGACGTTTAGTCATCATATCGGTTATTCGGAATGGGATGAACCCTGTCTTTCCGAATAACCTGTGTATTTTATAATCAATAATCAAGTGCTATAAGAACACATCGTAGGCATCATTCCAATTCTGAATATTATTTTATTCAAATATTCATATCCTTCGGAAAATGTTCCCATTAATTTTATCAAATATAAATACTTTTAAATTTATACTTTAATCTTCCTTTGGATATTAATTCTAAACAAAATTAAGGTTTATCAACTAGTCGGGATTATCGAGCCTTACCGAAGTAATCATTTATTTATTAATTCCAATCCCAACCTATTCATCCCATGGAGAAAAACTGGTAACACTCTATATCTAACACCAAAGTGTTATGGAAAAATTTAATTACCATTTCACTTTCAATATTTAATTAAAGATTTAACTATCGCCTGGAGTAAAAACTGGTGGTACTCCATTCTCGATCATTTCCCAAATTTGATAATTTAAATTATCAAGATTCATTAGAACACCACATAGTTTTAATCTCATAAATCATTACTCAATGATTATTTAACTTTGGGAAATCAAACATGCCACATTGGCAATCTACACCGTACCATTGATTTCTACCGATATATAACCTCTAAGCTCATACGTCCAGAGAAGGGTGTTAAGCAAGAGAATAAATTCTCCGCCACCAAACCGATATGTATTTAGCAGAGATCAACAATACAGTTCGAAATACAATGTTAGACATGTAATCCTGTCTTTAACTGGGTTAAAGAACCAATGTCATTGAAAACACAGTACACGATAAACCCAAAATCACATTCCATTAACAATGGAATCTTCACGGAAAACAAATCAATTTATAATCGATATCAATTTTCGTATCCGACTAAAAATATAAATGGAATAGCGACAAAGCCTTTTAAATTCCATATATAGTAACAATCTTCCTCCATAGAAACTCATTTCGATTATCACTAAACTGAATTCCATTCAATTCCAATTTAATATATTAAATTGGAAAACTTTACTTTGGAAAATTTCCATTAAATCTTAATAAAATATTTATATATTCCATACCACATTTCACTGTTAGTCGGGTTAAAGAACAAGTGTTATTTAAAACACTGTTCACGATAAACCCAATTCACATCCCATTTTATTCCAATTACTAAATATAATTGGAAACTCTAATAATCTTAATTAAAAGATTTATTCTATTCACATGGGGTTTAAGAACGGTGTTACTGAAGACACCATTCATGACAAACCCAAAATCAACTTTGACAATAAATATAAGGCCCAAAACAGAAATTATATCGGCTTACATTCAATATCAAATTATGAAACCAACATATATCGCATGGGGG
The DNA here is from genome assembly GCA_030737875.1 of Allium sativum. Taxonomy (NCBI): domain Eukaryota; kingdom Viridiplantae; phylum Streptophyta; class Magnoliopsida; order Asparagales; family Amaryllidaceae; genus Allium; species Allium sativum. The sequence goes on along the minus strand of CM060925.1, from coordinate 371,763,110 downwards.
AAAATGATATATATCTATCTTCCAAATTTCACCACAATATCCGTATAGTCACGGAATCACAACATTGAAATATCCTGAAGATGATTTCAATTCAAATCCATTCCAATACATACATTGGAAAATTCTGGTTAGATTAAAACCATTCACAAATCCAACTTATTTATTTAAAAACGTTGGATTTGTCTTTCTAGTCAATAACTAGTTCATTTTGATAAAAATATATTTTTATCTTTACAAACGTGGAATTTTTCATTCAAATTCTTTCCAAATCATTTATTATGATGTTACACAAATTATTAATAATTCTAATAATTTTATCAAGGCCCGTACTGTCGGTTTTCGATAACGACCACCAAACTGCATCCATTGCGACCTTTTCCAAATTTGATTTGGACATAATTCCAAATCCAACCGTTAAATTTTAAATCTCTTATATACATTTGGGAGCTCTTTTAAATACGAACTCAACGGTTTCGGTTTTAGGAGAATCTGACGGTCGGATCTCTCGTAATGTCAATTCGAAGTCAATGGTCGAAATTCGCGAACGGTCGCAGCGCTATGCGTTCTATTGAGGACATTATAATATATATAATATATATTTCGTTCAAAACGCATTTTATTAATTCATTTTAAAAACGATTCCCACTTTCATTTCAATTTTAAGTCAAATTGAATACTCCTTATCATTATAATATTTAAATGATAATATTTTCAAAATATCAGATTTTGAAATCATTTCCAATTTGATATTCATTATAAAAATGATAAAATCAATATAAAAATTATTCGCGTCAAAATAGCGCATATCTAATCAATACGGCTTCCCACATTTTAATATTTTTGTGTCTATCCTAAATCGGACACCAAATTCACATTTTAATACTTTACTAGAATATTATTTTAAAATGTTCATTATTTCTGAATTGGAATCAGACCCAATCAATTACCATATAATTTATTTATAAGGATTTCATACAACATATGTATACAACAACAATGATAACTAATCATCCAGAGTGCATTACACAACTGCATAAACATTAAATATAAATAATTAACGCTTACAACAGTCTGTCAACCAATTAATTGACATACAACTAAACAAATCCCAATACTCGTGTGGAGTTTCAACCAACAAATACTAAATACTATTTTTGCAGTTGGGCGATGTGTAAAAATTATCGTCCCAATCAATATCAGTTAAATGGGTGTACATAAATAAATCGTCCGATTTGTAAATGAATATTTATTTTCATTTCAGTAGAATATTATCCCATTCGTATATACGTTAAAAATTATATTTTTAACGATAAAATATTTATTTCAACACTTGACTATTTTATATAGTTCATACATTCAATAAAAATAATATTTTTATTGTTCAAACTTTTATTCAACACATGAATATTTTATACGGTTCATATACAGATTAAAAATGAGATTTTTAATGAATAAATATTTATTTCAGATAACTTCAGTGTTATAATAACGCGATATTAGAACCGGAGTAATGTCTAGCATAACCCCCCTCCTGATACTGGCTCGCGCCATGCACAATAATCACAACCAATTCAAACAATCCCACAATTAATTTTACAATCTCAATCAAAATTTCCACAATACAATCCAAACAAACAACTATGGTTTGTACAATAAATAGTGTCAGGGGCTACTAAGCCCCGTCTGCAACCTAGTATATATTTTACTGTAAAATAATTTGAGTGAGAAAGAGTTCTCACTTTGGGACCCACTCCACCGTTATTTTCTTACGCATGGATTTTTTGTTCTGATTCCAGACTTTGCAAATGAGCTCTAATCTTCACAACGACTTTTTTTCTAGCTTAAGCGCGCCATTCCGGACAACTTTCACCTAGTGGCCTTTCTTCTGAAATTGGTCCATTTCGCCAGAAATCGCGAAAACCAGTATTTGGACAGCAGACTTTGGACGCGTTTTCTGAACAACTCCGCAATCGAAAATATGACTTCCATATATCCAAATCAAAGAGAAAATCGTGCTCTTCGATTCCGGCATTGTGGAGTTTTGGCAGAAGCACACGGTTGGAGAGATAAGGGTAGTGGAAGCTTAAGGTGTTATTTGAAAACACTTAAAATAATAAAAATTGAATTTTTATGCGGAGGGGGGCTCACGGTCGGAGATGGAGGCTGAGGGGGCAGCGCCGGGTTACTGGTGGCTAGGGGGTGGCGGCTGATCCGTGGAGGCGGCGACAGCTGCTTTAGGGTTGCAAGGGGTTTTTGAATCGGAGAGAGAGATGGGGGCGCGACGGCTCAAGAGGTGCGGCGCGACCAGGGGATGCCCGCTAGAGGCGGCGGCAGCACTGATGATCCACCTGGAGGGAGCGCCAGCGATGGGATCGGGGGAGGCGGCTAAAGAAAAGTGCAGCGGGTTTTTTCTTGTTTCTATTTTTTTATAAAGCTAGAGTTAAGAAATATATATATATATATAATATTTCCATAAAAAGCAACTTTCCCATTCGAACCCCAAATAGAACACGTCGACTGTCGTCCCTAGCCAAATACCCCCATTCCGGACACAATGGGATATGTCACGTAAGCCAATTCGACTTTTTTGATCAGTTTTCATTAAAATTAAAATATAAACTAATATAATGTTCAAAATTGATTTCAATGTACAATTTAATTTTTCGGGGCCACGTACTAACTCCAAAAATTCCCGAAAAATAAATCTAGCTATGTTTTGACGATACGGTCCTAACGAAACTAATTTCATCAAATTTGGAGACCATTTGAAAAATGGTCATTTACCAGTCGATTAAATTTAAACTGAATTGACGAAGCACGTTTGAATTCACAACGCTCACATATTAATTCCAAAAATTCTAAAAATTAGAATCTAGCAATAATTTGACATTACAGATCCAACAAAAGTGGTTTCATCGAAAACGGAGGTCGTTTGCAAAATGGCTACTTTTAAGGGCTATACATTATATTAAAATATATATAAATTCCACAACGACTATTTTAAATTTTAAACTCATCATAATTTTCAATTAATAAAGTGAAATATCATTTTCTTACATTCAATAGAAAGATATAATTAAATATATTCAAATATTTCTGTTTCTACTAAAATCAATCTGATTTATTTTGAACCCTGTACATTCAATTAAAATTAGAAATCGAATTTTCATAATACCACGCCATTTCAGACTCGTTTTATAATTAAAATAAATTTATACATTCTAACTTCAATTTAAATAAATTTTTAGTCGTTATTATTTAAAATAAATCATTTTAAATATTCAAAATACGTTAAAATAGCCAAAATAAAATTTTTAAATTAGCTCAGAATTTCCGGGTTGTTAAAGCAATCCAAGCTATGCACTTCCTCCCTAAGAGCCTAAGGGCAAGAAAAAGGGAAGAAGGAAAGGAAAAATGGGTTAGACATAAAGTTTGGTAGGCTATTTTGATTACTAGCACGGTTAATAAGCAAAGCAAAATAAATAAAATAGTGGTTCTAGTGTCATAAGAGGATAAGTGTCTACGTGCACCTAAAAGCGAACAAATAGGAATGTAGACATTAGAAATGACATAAAAGGTTGATTGTTCTCACTCATAGGATTTGATAGTGATGACTATTTTTCTCTTCTACAAATTCAGAACAATATAAATAATTAGGAAGAAATTTCCTAATACCACTCGTTGATCAGATGCTAACAAGAGCGTGAATAATCTATACCTACTATGTTTTGGGTTTATATGCCCCTAGCCCATCAACAAAGGACATAACCTTATCCACATATATTTGTAGTGACCCGAAATTCCAGTCCAATTTGAGCTGACCAAATAACACAAGTCCAACCCCAATTACACCGGAAAATTAGAAAATTAATAGAAAGAAAACAGAGGGTGAGGAAAGATAAGATAGTAACTTAGAATAGAAGAAGAAGAAGAAGACAACATCAGAGTAACACGAACCTCACAGCGAAAGGAATAACATATAATGTATATAACATAACTTTTAAATATAAATCTGTACTTGAATATACATCGTTATCAAAGTACAACACTTACAACACATCAGAAATAAACTATAGCTATATGATCCTGAAGCCTCCTGCTCCAGCTCTTCAAGTATCTGTAAATCCTGACTACTTGACTGCCCATACAAAATTAGGCATCCAAGAGTTTAGGGAAAACAAAACAAAATAAACTCCGGGTCAGTCATGGGACTGGTATGAGTTAAACAGTTTAAACAGTTTGAACAAGTAAACAATATCTAATAAGACCACGCCATATAACGGAACGGGTTTTTCCTTTATGAGAATCCAAAATATCTTTATATCAAAACCTTTTGATATTATAATAATGTCTATCAACCACAATATAATAATCATCTAGCAGAAACGCTTCCATCTCATGTTCTACATATATAGTATACAATCAAAACCGCAAGCACGTATCGGGTAATGGATTTCCAACTATGATAAGGTATGGAACCACATTTCGCTAGTGTACCTCTAGAAATGAATATACTGGGTGTGTTGAACATCTTGTAACCCGGCCACACATGACCGACCACTCATTTCGCTTGAGTGTATCGAATGTATATCACCAAAGGTTGGGATTAGCAACCGTTTCCCAAATGGGACAACAACAACAGATTTTTAGAAGTAAACGAAACTCTAGATCAGGTGATTATGCACCCTACTTCGGAGCGACCGACATAGCCATGCTGCCTGCCCGATTTCTGTCATTTACCGGTTGATGAGGCTTGAGGTTACACTTCATCATCACATCAGATTCACTTTGAATGCCACATTGTCAGATCCATCGAAAATCACTAATTGACGTCTACAACAATACATTACGTGTTAGCTAAAGAAGTTTCCTTACTCTTGGTACGGTTGAAGAAATCAATGTACGTGACCTTTTTGGAAGTACTCTTTCGAACATTCATCCATACAAGTCATACAGGAACAGGATGAACCAAAGGTACTATTCAGTACATCCATCTTAGGAACTGTTATTTAAGACTTATACAATAGCCCTTGCACTTTACTCCGTCTTCAATTATCTTCAGTACGTGATGATTCACAACACTACTGCCAATACGGAGTGGTTCTTTCGATAATAATCCAACCGGTCTCTCCATATTAACAACGTTAAAATGGTCAAAAACTTCGATAGTCGGTGAATTAACTATCAAAGAAAAACACGTGTGCAAACAACGATATCATTTCCCAAAAGGAAATGATATTGATCAAACATCGTTTAACATATATATATATACATATATATATTCACATTTCCTTATTTTCTATGTTTTAGAAAATATATGTTATTAACACTGGAAAACATTTCCATTTATTTATTTACATATTACTATCATTCCACAACTATTAGTCCCTAACTGTAAACTAGTAGGAGAACAATTCTCTAAGTATTAATCCCGAAGGCCGAAACCAACATCAGATCGACACTTAGAAAACCATTCAATTTACTAATCTCTAGTCAGTTTCTAATTTTGCATAACTCTATTTGATTTACTCTGTTTGATTAACTCGATTCGATTTACTCTTATATTTATTTTCTAAATAGAAAATCCTTTATTCCATTTATTTTGCTTAACATCTCTTTTATAACTTATTCAATTTCTAAGTCAATATCCCTTTATCACAACTTATTCATTTCCTAAATAAATAATCCGTTTAATATCCTATTTATTTATTCTAAATGTTTCCTTTAATAACCCTATTTATTTAACAAAAAAATATGTCCTTTCCTTATTCTATTTATTTAAAAAACAAATAAATCCATTATCTTATCCTATTTATCTAACAAATAAATATCTCACTTATTATCTCCTATTTATTTTCTAAGTAAATAGTCCATTTTATAACATCTTATTTGTTTATCCTAAATAAATAATTCACTTTATAATTATTCCAATTTATAAATATTTTTTATTTATAAATATTCCAGTTTATACATATTCTGTTTTCAATATCACTTTGAAAATCTCCTTTCCCCATTCTGATATTTTATGGTACTTAACACATCATATCACGATGACCAATATCGTCCAAACACATATAATCAACCACAGATTATAAACTACATCATATATCACAATATACGAAAAACAATAAAATAACTTTTGAGGAATCCAGTCGGATTCCTCCAACCTGTTTCCCTGCATCCACAGATGTTACACCATAAAATCAACATCACTTTCAGTTCCATATGATATATTCTGTTAAACAAAATCAATATAGAAATTCAACTAACTGACTAGCAGTTCAATCAAACAGTCAACACACAGTCAATCAGCCAATATTTAATAGTTCTAAAAATACAACATGAAAATATAAACTGTTCAGAGTTAGTGAGAATTACTCACTTTTGCAGTTCATCGTTAAAGAACGATAAACTATTTTGTTTGATTTGAATCAAACAATTTATTTCGCCATAAATTCAAACGAGCCCCAATCCACTTCCAGTCAGCTTCATTGTGAAGCCACCATCCATACGATCCCATCGGACCCTGTTTTGTCCAATTCTGATACCGTATGAGATACTTATTGAATTTACAAGCTAACACTCTAATTTAAATTAAATTGAACTTGTTAAATATTGGTTGGGCTTTACCAATATAACCAGGCCCATCTCCATTCTTATTCACGAAAAAAAAACATTTCCAGTTTATACCATTTATAAGTTGATATGTTAATATCAACTAAGTTATACTAATTTATTATTAAATGTGATAATCAGCCCAACTCACCACTTGTTAAAGCCCACGTCTCCCAGTATGCCCACCCGCTCCACGCTTCTTCCTCAGATAAAATTCTCCAACTCTAGTAAAACATTTCGAACACGTTACATGGTTGGTTTCCGCTCTTGAGATTCCATAGCTCCATCGCTACACCCCCCATTCATCAAACCAACCGTACCACTGCCCTTCCATTCTCGGGCTGACCCCAGATCCGCGTCGTTCCATCCCTTCACTTCGCAAGTTCTTCTTCCCGGATCCAAAGAAAATCCATGTTTCTAGTCAGGGTATCCTCCTCAGGCATATTTCAGATAGTCCGCACTGTTGTTACTGATCCGCGAGGGTCTCGGTTTCTGTCCTTACACCGTCGTTCGAAGCTTACGCCACAAGCGTTTTGTCTCGTCGGCAGCAGTTCCTTCCAAGTCTTCAGTACGAGCGCGAGTCCCAGTCACCCTCTTTCTTATGGCTCAGATCGATAAATCGTTTGGCACCTAAATGTTTGTATCTTTCCAAACCGTAACCTTTCTCTTTGCAGTAGTGCCTTCAAGTTCCTGAAAACGCGATCGATCCGTGCAAAACCCTTACCAAAATGGAGGAGTTCGGATACAATGGTTTCATGGTTTTAAGTTAAAGGGTATATTTGTTTGAGTGAAGAGAATAAATGGTAGCCGTGGAGTTTGTTGTTAGAGCGAGAAAAAATGGGAAAAATATCTGCGGTTGGGTATATATATATATATATATATATATATATATATATATATAATAGGGGAACGCTTTGCCCTTAAGTATTGTGTATAGTAGCCTAACGTTGGCATGAGATTTCACCTCAAATAGTTGTGGTTGTGATTGAGTAACGTTGGCATGTATTCGTTTTGGGGACCCTTCTATATGAAATTCTATGCTCATTCAGACTGCTAATGACAGAAATAAAAATACTGTTGTGCCGAGCTCAGTGCCCCGATCCCAAAAGTATAATAATACCGGTAGATTAACTCATATTGTGAAACCCCAAAATATTGATATAGGGTGCAAATTACTCCAAATAAAAAGTTGCTTATTTAATTTATTAAAAATTACAATAAAATTCTAAAAATTAAATTATTACTACATCTCAAAAGAACCTAGTCTAAATTGAAAACCGATATCTACTTATATCGAATAACCCATTACGGTCGATAAACGATTCTATAGCGACTATTTTAAAATTTGATTTGGACACAAATCAAAATCTACACGACGAAATCCCGCTTTTTCTCTTCCATTAGAAAAATATACTTCACCAGCTCCTAACGTTTCTTGTTTCACAGAAGTCCGGCTTAAAATGAATCATGTACATTCAGTTGAAGTTCGAATCGCCAAATTACAAACTGCAGCGTCATTTCAAGCTCGATTTTAATTATAATATGATTATACGTTCAAACTGTCGTTCAAATAATATATTCGTTATTCTAATTCAATTCTAAACTGAATTAAATATTACAGATGATCCAGTTCTCACCATATCGCCACTTCAGCCAATTCTGATTATTTCAGAATTAAATATATTATTTAATTTATTATTTTAATTAAACATTCACCATTATTTAATTCAGCGACCATGAAATCCTTTTTATCACCTTTTAAATAATTAAATAAATTAATTATTATACCGCTGAAAATGCGGGTCATTACATTCTTCCCCACTTAAAATAATTTCGTCCTTGAAATTGCTAAGGTAGAAAAAAAAACCTATCGACTGGTTAGAACTGATTTGTTCACTTCTTAACTTCAGTTTCAACTGAACCAATTTAATTTCAATTAAATTATTAATTCTTATTATCGAAAAATTTCAAAAATCCTGAAAATTTTCTAATGCCTTAACTTTTCAAAAAAATTCGCCAGCACCTCCTTTGTAATGGTCAATAGGTCAAACTCCAACTCACCTCTCTGGCCATCTCCAACCCAAAAGAAAATCAAATAGCCAATCGGCTTGCCAATTCGGCTCATAAATCTTATATCCAATAGAAATATAATCTTGTACCTTTTTATCGGCATATCATTATAACCTTTCCACCTGTTGTCAATTCAGCGGATACAAGGGTCATCCCAATCAAATTCCAATCTGCTTTTATCCACAACACAACCATTCGCTTATATTCGAGCCAAATATCATTTCAACTCGAGTTTCTGCTCGATTCCCAACTCTTAACTTGATTATCACATTACACTTCAAATTTGAATCTCACAATCCAATTTGTATTGATATCATTCTAATTCAATCTCAGTTACCACTTTACTGGCTTTACTCTAATTCAAATTTGCTTTCACAAATTTCTGTTAAATTTGTTTTTAATTCAACCATTTTTCCCTAGGATTTTTTTAAACAGTTTACTCTTTTCAAAAATCAAATTTTCCTTTTTGAAATTCAACACCACTTGTCTTTCCCTAAACAAATTCAAAACAGTATCTTTGGTAGTAATTCGTTACTTACAACTCGAAAATCAATACTGGTGATGCAGCTGTCATCATCAGAATCTATTTTCTAGCGATCGAAGTGAGTTCAATACTATAAAACCATTTCTAAACATTTCCACTTTGAAATTCATTTCAAAATATAATTCAAACTACTTGTAAAACAATTTTAAAATCTCTCAGGATCTTAAATTTTCCTTATTTTTAATCCAAATCCATTTACAAACACTTACCCAATTTTCCAGAATTTTAATTCAATTTCTGGTTAAAATTTCAGATTTAACTCATCTGATTTCATGTATTTCGCTTATATGAATTCTGATTGGTTATTTACATAACCATTAAATTTATAATCTTACTCGATTATAATAACAACCAATGTATCCAATAATTATCAAAATATACTTTGGGTAAAATTATTTTCATTTACCCTCTTTTCAAAACATACCATGACGGTTTATCATATTCAAGTGTTTACCAACTCCTACCGATACAGTGGATCAAACTGATCGACAAGAACTTATAAACAACTCAACCAATAAATCTCCACAATATAAAACCATTTTTTTATATTGAATAACAAATATGTTCACTCATATATATACACTCAAACTCAATCTAGGGTATTACTAACCCCATCTCTACTGAGTCACGCCACAGAGACAAGGTAATTCACTTAACCTTAAGCTCTGATACCAAATGTAGTGACCCGAAATTTCGGTGCAATTTGAGCTGACCAAATAACACAAGTCCAACCCCAATTACACTAGAAAATTAGAATACTAATAGAAAGGAAACAGAGGGTGAGGAAAGATAAGATAGAAACTTAGAATAGAAGAAGAAGAACACAACATCAGAGTAACACGAACCTCACAGCGAAGCGAATAACATATAATGTATATAACATAACTTTGAAATATAAATCTGTACATGAATATACATCGTTATCAAAGTACAACACTTACAACACAGCGGAAATAAACTATAGCTATATGATCCTAAAGCCTCCTGTTCCAACTCTTCAAGTATCTGTAAATCCCGACCATTTGACTGCCCGTACAAAATTGGGCACCCAAGAGTTTAGGGAAAACAAAACAAAATAAACTCCGGGTCAGTCATGGGACTAGTATGAGTAAAACAGTTTAAACAGTTTGAACAAGTAAACGATATCTCATAAGACCACGCCATATAACGAAACGGGTTTTTCCCTTATGAGAATCCAAAATATTTTTATATCAAAACCTTTTGATATTATAATAATGTCTATTAACCACAATATAATAATCATCTAGCAGAAACGCTTCCATCTCATGTTCTACATATATAGTATACAATCAAAACCGCAAGCACGTATTGGGTAATGGATTTCCAACTATGACAAGGTATGGAACCACCTTTCGCTAGCGTACCTCTAGAAAGGAATACACTGGGTTCAACAAGAACATCTTGTAACCCGGCCACACATGACCGACCACTCATTTCGCTTGAGTGTATCGAATGTATATCACCAACGGTTGGGATTAGCAACCGTTTCCCGAATGGGACAGCATCAACAATAGATTTTTAGAAGTAAATGAAACTCTAGATCAGGTGATTATATACCCTACTTCGGAGCGACCGACTTAGCCATGCTACCTGCCTGATTTCTTTCATTTACCGGTTGATGAGGCTTGAGGTTACGCTTCATCATCACATCAGATTCACTTTGAATGCCACATTGTCAGATCCATCGAAAATCACTAATTGATGTCTACAACAATACATTATGTGTTAGCTAAAGAAGTTTCCTTCTCCGCGACCTTTCTGGAAATACTATGTCGAACATTATCCATACAAGTCATCCAGGAACAGGATGAACAAAAGGCACTATTCAGTACATCCATCTTAGGCACTGTTATTTAAGACTTATACAATAGCCCTTGCACTTTACTCCGTCTTCAATTATCTTCAGTGCATGATGATTCACAACGCTACTACCAGTACGGGGTGGTTCTTTGGATAATAATCCAATCGGTCTCTCAATATTAACAACATTAAAATGGTCAAAAACGTCGATAGTCGGTGAGTTCACTATCAAAGAAAAACACATGTGCAAACAACGATATCATTTCCTAAAAGGAAATTATATCGATCAAACATCATTTAACTTATATATATACGTATATATATATATTCACATTTCCTTATTTTCTATGTTTTAGAAAATATAAGTTATTAACAATGGAAAACATTTCCATTTATTTATTTACATATCACTATCATTCCACAACTATTAGTCCCTAACTGCAAACTAGTAGGAGAACAATTCTCTAAGTATTAATCCCGCAGGGCGAAACCAACATCAGATCGACACTTAGAAAACCATTCAATTTACTAATCTCTAGTCAGTTTCTAATTTTTCTTAACTCTATTTGATTTACTCTGTTTGATTAACTCGATTCGATTTACTCTTCTATTTATTTTCTAAATAGAAAATCCTTTATTCCATTTATTTTGCTTAACAACTCTTTTATAACTTATTCAATTTCTAAGTCAATATCCCTTTATCATAACTTACTCATTTCCTAAATAAATAATCCGTTTAATATCCTATTTATTTATTCTAAATGTTTCCTTTAATAACCCTATTTATTTAACAAATAAAGATGTCCTTTCCTTATTCTATTTATTTAACAAATAAATAAATCCATTATCTTATCCTATTTACCTAACAAATAAATATCTCACTTATTATCTCCTATTTATTTTCTAAGTAAATAGTCCATTTTATAACGTCTTATTTATTTATCCTAAATAAATAATTCACTTTATAATTATTCCAATTTATAAATATTTCTTATTTATAAATATTCCAATTTATACATATTCTGTTTTCAATATCACTTTGAAAAAATCCTTTCCACATTCCGATATTTTATGGTACTTAACACATCATATCACGATGATCAATATCGTCCGAACACATATAATCAACCACAGATTATAAACTACATCATATATCACAATATATGAAAAACAATAAAATAACTGTTGAGGAATCCAGTCAGAATCCTCCAACCTGTTTCCCTGCATCCACAGATGTTACACAATAAAATCAACATCACTTTCAGTTCCATATGATATATTCAGTTAAACAGAATCAATATAGAAATTCAACTAACTGACTAGCAGTTCAATCAAACAGTCAATACACAGTCAATCAGCCAATATTTAATAGTTCTAAAAATACAACATGAAAATATAAACTGTTCAGAGTTAGTGAGATTTTCTCACTTTTGCAGTTCATTGTTAAAGAACGATAAACTGTTTTGTTTGATTTGAATCAAACAATTTATTTCGCCATAAATTCAAACGAGCCCCAATCCACTTCCGGTCAGCTTCATTGTGAAGCCACCGTCCATACGATCCCATCGGACCCTGTTTTGTCCAATTCCGATATCGTATGAGATACTTATTGAATATACAAGCTAACACTCTAATTTAAATTAAATTGAGCTTGTTAAATATTGGTTGGGCTTTACCAATATAACCAGGCCCATCTCCATTCTTATTCGCGAAAAGAAAAATAAAAACAATTCCTGTTTATACCATTTATAAGTTGATATGTTAATATCAACTAAGTTATACTAATTTATTATTAAATGCGATATAATCAACCCAACTCACCACTTGTTAAAGCCCACGTCTCCCAGTACGCCCACCCGCTCCACGCTTCTTCCTCAGATAAAATTCTCCAACTCCAGTAAAACATTTCGAACACGTTTCATGGCTGGTTTCTGCTCTTGAGCTTCCATAGTTCCATCACTACACCCCCCATTTATCAAACCAACCGTACCATTGCCCTTCCCTTCTCGTGCTGACCCCAGATCTGCCCCCTTCCACCCATTCTCTTCGCAAGTTCTTCTTCCCGGATCCAAAGAAAATCCATGCTTCTAGTCAGGGTACCTTCCTCCGGCGTATTTTCATATAGTCCGCACTGTTGTTGCTGATCCGCGAGGGTCTCGGTTTCCGTCCTTACACCGTCGTTCGAAGCTTGCGCCACCAGTTTTTTGTCTCATCGGCAGCAGTTCCTTCCAAGTCTTCAGTACGAGCGCGAGTCCCTGTCACCCTCTTTCTTACGGCTCAGATCCATAAATCGTTTGGCACCTAAATGTTTGTATCTCCCTAAACAGTAACCTTTCTCTTTGCAGTAGTGCTTCGAGTTCCTGAAAATGCGATCGATCCGTGCAAAACCCTTACCAAAAGGGAGGAGTTCGGATGCAAAGGTTTCAGGGTTTTAAGTTATAGGATATATTTGTTTGAGTGAAGAGAATAAATGGTAGCCGTGGAGTTTGTTGTTGGAGCGAGACAAAATGGGAAAAATATCTGCAGTTGGGTATATGTATGTATATATATATAATAGGGGAACGCTTTGCCCTTAAGTATTGTGTACAGTAGCCTAACGTTGGCATGAGATTTCACATCAAATAGTTGTGGCTGTGACTGAGTAACGTTGGCATGTATTCGTTTTGGGGACCCTTCTATATGAAATTCTATGCTCATTCGGACTACAAACGGTAGAAATAAAAATACTGTTGTGTCGAGCTCAGTGCCCCGATCCCAAAAGTATAATAATACCGGTAGATTAACTCATATTGTGAAACCCCAAAATATTGATATAGGGTGCAAATAACTCCAAATAAAAAATCGCTTATTTAATTAATTAAAAATTACAATAAAATTCTACGTCTCAAAAGAACCTAGTCTAAATTCAAAACCAGTATCTTGTTATATTGAATAACCCATTACGGTCGATAAACGATTCTATAGCAACTATTTTAAAATTTGATTTGGACACAAATCAAAATCTACACAACAAAATCCCGCTTTTTCTCCTCCATTAGAAAAATATACTTCACCAGCTCCTAACGTTTCTTGTTTCACAGAAGTCGGGCTTAAAACGAATCCTGTACATTCAGTTGAAGTTCGAATCGCCAAATTTCGAACTGCAGCGTCATTTCAAGCTGGATTTTAATTATAATATTAGTATACGTTCAAACTGTCGTTCACATAATATATTTGTTATTCTAATTCAATTCTAAACTGAATTAATTATCACAGATGATCCAGTTCACACCATATCGCCACTTCAACCAATTCTGATTATTTCAGAATTAAATATATTATTTAATTTATTATTTTAATTAAATTTTCACCATTATTTAATTCAACGACCATGAAATCCTTTTTATCACCTTTTAAATAATTAAATAAATTAATTATTATCCTGTTGAAAATGCGGGTCATTACAATATTACAGTGTCTTATTTTCCCTCGTAGGACAATTGCACGCACAATGACCCACTGGAACGCACTCGTACCCACCTCTATTTGGACCAACTTATAACCACAAGACAGCATGGTGTGTGCCCTCGCCTTCGACTTGAGACCGAAAATGATAGAAGGGCATGATGTATGAAATGGATTCCAACTAATAAATGTATAACATTTGGTCCAAACCCCACTTGATTTGACCACCAATAGGCCATAAAATTTTAGACTAGTGATTTACCCCCTTGTAAATCAATATGTTCTGTATTAAAGCCTACTTGCTCATAACTTAAGTCGATATTTTCATATTAAAGCTTATTGTTCTTTCAATCATTCCTTGTCATATTATAATTTGTAAATAAATCATACATGTTTATTTTGATTTTCTAGTTTTCAAATTTATGCAAATACTGATTACAGCCCAATTTTGTTCATAATTTTCTCCATAGATATTTATATAGTCCAATTCAGATTTAATTCAATTATTCTCTTTTTAGTTACAATTTTCAATATGCCTAATTTAGCCCCAATTCAATTTTTCCGAATCAATTAGATTTACCTTAACCAAGCGCAGAAAAAGAAAAAGAATAATAATCAGTCATAAGCTATTAGGCATACCGATCTATGCCTATTTCAATTGTATTCATATGTTTTTTAGGCATAACCAAACTAACTACAAAACTTAAAAATAGTAAAGGGAAAAGAAATATGAACATAATAATTCATAGAAATCTGGATATTAGCTAAACATAAACAATAGAAATAGGCAGAAAGATACACTGAAAAGAAATAGGAACAGAATAAAATTGTACAAACCGAATCTGAAAATAAACTATAAATAATTTACATCTAAGAACATCTACAACTACTATTGTAAAAAGTCAGTTTAACGTATCAAATATCTAAATATTCACAGTAATCTCACAAACAAATGCTTCCTATATGTCCCCGGTGGAACTCCAGAATATATGTAAACAATTCTCCAAAATACGTGTATAAACATCCTTCCAAAATTATATGTATAAATTGTATAAAAGTGTTTTATTTCAAAATTCCATTACTTTCATAAAGAATATTTTCATAGAATAAGGAAGAAAAGAAGAGTTATGAGGAATAGGGGAGAGGGTGGAGGTTTATTTATAGTTGGAGTAGAAGACCCTCATCCATCAGATATTAGGTTATCAATTTGAACCGATATGCCCTTAGCTGTGCAGTTAATGCTCTGTTATTAGCCCTCAATATCCCCACTATATCACGTAGAGTATTTATACCTCTACGCTATTTCAAAAAATCTTTGAAATAGCCTTTCGTCTTTTAGCCATGCTATATTCCAATAGTACCGATATATCTCGTTATTTTAGCTGTATTCCACTATATCTTTTATAAAAGAAATGAATTTAAAAACAAAATTTACATATCATAAAATTTATAAAATTATTTTTCTTATATAATTTTTAGTTATATATTTCAAATTAGAAAATACTATAATATTCTATTAATTTTAATTAAACTAAATAAAAGTTTACATTTATTTGCATATGCTTTTATTCAAAATTAAGAATGTACTAAATATAATTAAGTTGAATATTAATTTTTCATTTATTTATCATCTATATATTTGTAAAAGATTTAAATATGAGTTTTATATGCTTTCGTCCGCTATATCCCGCTATCTCCTCGCATTATCCCCCAAATAAAATTTTGTGCTTCTGCCGCATTGTAACTGTTGAGCGTTTTAACTGCACAGGTTCTTATAGGTCAATCTGGATTGTCCATATCAACATCTCTCATCCATACACGTTGCTTTAAAAACCAAAAACCAAGTTCGACTGTCTTTCTTTTCGTGCCAGTCATGAAATTGTGTCTGGCTTGTATTGCTGGGTTTACCTATTATCAAGATGGGTCGACATAGGGATCGATCCATGTATGGCCTGGTCGAGCCCTGGGTCAACCTGACTAGGGACTGGGTCGTCCCAGTTAAAATGTTGTTAAAACATTGTTAATATACATTTGTATATGTATATTTCTTAAATTAAATTTCAAATTTGAATTTCAAATTTCTAATAGTTGTAACTCCTTCGTTTTAACTCAGTTTTATTAAAACCAAATATCTATCTGGATAAGAAAATCAGAGCGGATACGGTGACACAATCCTCGTAGCCAAATTCCTTATAGTTTTACAACTTATATTTTCATTTGTTAATTTATTAATTAACCATTTCGTGTTAAAATTTCGCTTGTTACAACTGCAATATTCCACCATTCATTTGAGTTTTCCATGTAATCTTTCTCCATGTTTCGTTCTCCATTAGGTAGCTCTATAAGGCATTCCAATCGTTCAAGCCCTCTTTAGATTGTTCCACTCGATTTTCATCTAGTAGTCTGTGTAGTCTATCCCAGTCTAGCTATTGGATTCGGTAGTGACAATCTGATAAAATGAATATGCTGACTGTCGGCACTCCTGTGGATGCAATAAAGATTGACGAATACAGTCTTCCTCTCGGTTTTTTAGAAGGGGATACGCAAAGAGGAGACAAAAGAAATGTGTGATATATCTGAAAAAACGGTGAAAATGAATAAGATTGAAAAATTATGAAAAAAATATCTTGTAGAGAATGAAAAAAAATGCCAATATTAAAAACAAAAATTACTTAAAGTGGAGGTTGTTTAAGCGCGATTTTTTTTGGGGATTTTATTTTTGTGTTCGGCTGGTGGAGGATTATTGGGAGTGAGGTGGTTAGGAGGGTACGAGGCCGAATTTTATATCAGTAAAACATTGCGTTGGCAACTGATACGTCACACGCCAATGCATATTTCTGGAACATCTAAATAAATGGTCAAAATTTTGGGTTGGACCATTGGGACGTCCAACGCATAGGATGCCAACATAACGGTCGAACCTAAAAAGCCCACTACGAACGATATCTTATTTTACATTGAAGACCATTAATGCACTAATTATTTTATTAATATTTTTCTCAGTTGACGATGCTAAAGAAGGTCTCAAATTTATGAAGGTCCATTTATTCATTTTCGCAATGTTTTCTAATATTAGTTTTAGACTCTCTCTCTCTCTCTCTCTCTCTCTATATATATATATATATATATATATATATATATAGCTTTATTGTTTCTCAATAAACAAAAAATTAATGCTAGCTTTACACAACAAAATCTTCTGGCTTTTAGATTAGGCATGCCAATAGATGCTCGAATTATTTGAAATCGCTTCACATATATATTTGGAAAGTTGATAAATATTCATATTATAAAAAATATGGATGTAAACACGAAGTTATCTGCATCTGCAAATTATCCATTCGGTTTCTACTAAAATTATCTTTATTTTTTATAATAGTTGTTATGTTATTGATGTTACATTTTTTGGGTATAAGCTTGAACTATCAAGAACGCTCGTCTATGGATATTATAAAATTTTAACTCTACTTAAAAATGTGATCTACCATATATTTTTTAAATTCAAAAATATCCCCAGTGGCACTTAAAAAGAATTTAATTTTCTATATGTGAATGGAGATCTCTTTATAAAGGGGGTACAAATTCAGACTTTCAAATTGCTATAAATGATTGTGAATCAATGTCCAGTTATGTCGTTACACTTAACCATATAGGCATTATTTGGATAAGTTTCAAGAAACAATTTTTGATTCCATGATGGACATTACCCTCAATTAAGCAACTAAAGAGGTAGTCTAGAAGTTAAAATCTTTAAGTGAGCACGTGGTGATTCCTGATGCTAAGAATCCTATAGCATTGTTCTAAGGTAGCATTGCAGCGATTCAGATTATGAAGGAGCCTAAAGCATACGAGAAGTAACGACAGATTCTTTGTAAGTGCCATATAATTAGAGAAATCTCTAAGAAGAAAAATATCATGATACAAAGTCTAGATACTAAAGACAACAAGAAAATCCCTTCACAAAAGGTCTTGCTTGATCGGCTTTTGAGAAGCTGATTAATGGAATGAGTTTAAGATTCCATAAGTGGCTTTAGCTACAAATGAGAGATTGATATACATAAGGGTTAGACTTTAATATAGCGATTTTCCAGCTTCTATTTTTGACCAACTACACCCAAAAGATGGGTAAGTGATCCAAACTGTAACAATCTGAATTCATACGGACCGAATTTTTTTTCTTTCAAAATTCCAATCCATCGAAACTCAAGTTGTTGTGCTCTAGTATCTTGCAGAAAAGACAGAGACATAAAATAAGTCGAAGCTCAAAACATATCTCACAGCGAAATGGATAAAATACAATGTAATCAAAACATAGCATTACCGCATTAACAATACTGGCTAACTAGCATCCAATGCTATCATGTCCCTGCCACAAATCTAACCTGCGTGTATTTTATGAGGAGGGGATCAGAACACAAGTTTTGGTGACTGTATTTATACACTTAGGATAATCCTACATATATCGTTCAATCATATTTTCTTATTTATTAGGTTACTTGGGTTAACAACACTCAAGGCATACACACACGTCGTACCCATTTACTTCCCAGTGGATTAATCTAATACAATATATATGTTGCTATCATCCCCCACTATTGAGATACTCCCCATGGTACCCCACTCGCACGTCTCCAACGTATAGAGATAAACACAGCCCCTCAATCTCTATCGGCGTGACGTACGGATATCTACATAACATTGTTAAGTTCCGCATATATTCATCCTTACTATGCTATGAAAGTGTACGGACTGCCACCCTTGATCGAATCAAATTCCATACCGGAGTAATGCCCTTAAGTCTACGATACACCACCCAGAGCCCATATGCATGTATCTAGACTTTCCCACGTATGTATCGTCGAGCGTATTCGATGCCTTAATTGCATATAATGTGCACCAGGTTCCATGGAAGGGCTATACAAGAAACACGAAACTCGGTCGGGAGCTTTTCCTTATCTATAAAGACCCATCTTCAAGAGCCTCTATATACAGATATTCCTATGTCTGTTTTTCATGGTGGTTATGGCCCCACCTCGGCCCCTTCCTCAACTAGTAAAGACAACAAGAGCTACGTGACTTTCCCCTAACAACAACCAATCTAAAAAAACCAGTTAGCGTCTCCCCTCAACCACCGTACCTCCATAGTGAAATGTGAATGGTCTATTGGGTTTAGCTCTAGTCTTTTCGCATCCCATGGCTGTCGATGACGGGTACCCGACGATCTACCATCTCAGTTGGTCTTGACCTCTACCTCCCCATTGAGGCAACTACCGAATCACCCTAGTGTCACGCATCACAACATTCTAACTGCAAAGTTACTTTTGCAGTCAAGGCCCACCCACCTGATAGTTTCACGCAGACCCAACCTCTGAGAGCACAGCCTAAACATCTGCCACCGTACAAAGGACTACCAGGATCACCTTGCGTATCTCAGGAAGCCGCGTGCTTCCCTTTCCAGTCCTTTGGAGCCGATAGAATAATCAGATGAAAGTGCGCTCCCCTCATGCCTCATGACGCCACGATGATCTACCCCATTGGGTTATTCACCATCAAACGTGCGGACTAGTCCAAGCGCCTCATTTCAATATGCTATTAGACCCTATGTTTAAACATTCTTTTATGCGCTTGCCTTACCTCATCAGGTTTTCATTTAACTTTGTTATCCCCATTCACATTGAATTCTTAATCAAGTTACCAAGTTCCTCTCACTTATTAATTTCAGTCATATAACTTAACCCACTTAAGTTTATTAATAAGACCACAATGTGTTATTCTCTAGATTATGATCCAAGGCCTGTAATCCACAATCCCTTTATATTCTCGTAGATTTCAAAGTTACAATAACATATTCTAATTAATATGTAATTAAGTATATCTCTATTTACATGTTTTCTGTCTAACATTGCACTTATCATTTATGATTAAATATAACTTATTTCACTTCATAAGTTTGCCTCACTCTTTCCTATTTAGTAATAATTCCATCTTACCCTACACTACAACTTATCGTTGATTACTTATTAACTTAGTTCTCTTAAATAAGGTTCACTAATAAGTCTTCTTTGCATTTATTATAACCTATGTTATAATTTCCTCTTATTCTTTGGACAAGCCTTAACTTGTTATTCTTATCAGCATATTTCAGATTTCCAAGTTTTCAAATTACTTTATTTATAATTAAGTACAACTTCTTACATTTCATAAATTTCCCCCATTTACTGATTACTTAATTTACAGTCAAGTACCATTTTTCTCATTACACAAGTTATCTCATTTTCTCATTAGTTTACTATAGCGTAAGTTATAATATCCACTTGTCCCTAAGACAAGTCTACCTATTATATAACATTCTCATTAACGTAATTTACTTATAATAGGTTATTATCATTCCCCGTTCATTCCCTTTTCTTTTACTATTGTAATTATCTTTCACTCAATTCCATTTATTTCCATTAATTACAATTAATGATGTTTATCAGTCCTGCCATTAACATATATTTATATATATGTTTATGTACTAGGCCTCTCACATTAAGCCTACACTTGTGGATGCTGGATTTGCTGGGAGGTTCCTGGCAGACTTCTTCCACAAGTTGACTTAACCTCTTGTCTTAGCACGTTTACATGTTTTATTTATGCACTTAGACCTCTCACATTAGATTTACCACTTGTGGATGCTGGATATGCCGGGCGGTTCTGGGCAGACTTCTACCATAAGTGTAATCTAACCTCGTGTTTAAGCGCGGTTACAGTTTTTTATTAATGTAAATTATCTACATAATCTAGGCATGTCTATTCTTTCAAATTTCCACTGTAATTTACATGTCATCATATTATGCCTATTTTATGTCATGTTTTCTTTTTAGCATATAATCAATTCTATTTTAACATGTAGTCAATTAACCAGATAATTTCTCAAATTTAACAATAACATGTGATTGCCAAATCATGTAATTATTCTAACTTAACATGTAATTTTATCAATTTCTACCGTTAATGGTCCAGGAACATAAGTGTCACAAGTTAACATGGAATTGAAATAACAGTAATCGATATGCATATTTTGGCAAATTATCCAACATATTAATATCTTAGCATATTAATATTCTAACATCTCATATTCATCACTTTAATCCTTTCAATATATGTTTAAACATTTCAACATATCATATTTAAACATGTCATAATAGCAGTTCAATAATTTTGATTATTCTTGCAAATTCACATTATACGATAACGAGGAATGTTACATGATAATATATATAACTTAAATCCACTCACCTTATTTTCTTTCCAAATCCTGGATTTGGTCCAAGTCTAGGATCTTGTTTTCTTTCCAAATCCTGGATTTGGTCCAAGTCTAGCATTCCATGGTTTTCCCCTAATTGGATTCAGAACCTAACGATCATGGATTCATAATTTTAACTAAAAGAAAAGCGAAGAAATAGAAAGGAAACTGAATAGATCAGATCTAGAAAATTGCCTCACTTCGCATTTGATTCTAAACACCTTTTTATTAACATCAATTCTTTTCCTCCAGATCTTGATTTAGAATTTTCCTAAACTAGTAATCTTAATTTTCTAAAGAGATTTGAGGAGGAAGAAGAATGGCAGAGATTCAGCGTTGTCTCAGAAATATGAGATTTACGGTAAGCTCTGCTAGTCTATTTATGCATGTTCAGGACCTTGTCGTACACGAAGCACTGAGTCAGCATTGAATCTGGTTAAGAAAATAGTCTTTGTTGGATCTGGGGGCACCTCCCTATAGGGGCGTCGATCCCCTGGGTCCCAACAGAATTTTTGGCATAGAATTTGATTTTCGAATTTCAAACTTTTAAATGTTTGAATTTTCTAGAATTTATTTAACTGTTAGTTTCACATGAAAATTCTTATACGTATACAATTCTTCTAACGATCATTTTACGTGTATATATATACGCACAACTTCCGTTTCATTTTCAAATTTCAAATGGTGTTGCACCGTTATTTGATTCTTACCATATTTCATTGACTGTAGCCTTATCTTGAATTTTATCTCTTGTATACATATGTTTCTTCACATATATATATATATATATATTTATATATACATATATTTTCTTTATTTCCTTATATGTACGTTCTTATCCTTTCAAATTTTGAATTTGTATGCATACATATATTTGTATGTTCAGTTGGCCCTCTCTAAAACAAAGATAAAAATTATGCCGCCACTGGGGTTCGAACCCCGACCTCTACGTTACAAATCCAATGCCTTAACCAACAAAGCTATAATGTCTTTTGTTAACAAGTTTAGAAACAATGGTAGTCATTGTTCTCCTTCTTTTACTTTATTCTCATGTTTTGCTACAATACTTCATTTAAAGTTATCTCTTCCATCTTAACTCAGTTTTCTGCAATCTATAGGTCTAAATTGACCAGAAAATCGCCACGAACGCAATAACTCTAATCCCGTGGCCAAATTATGGAAGCTCTTCAAATTTTTCTTTGTCTAAAATGTTTATGTATGTGCATATATTTATATATATACATACATATATGCATTATTTAATTACATAATTGTTATAAAATGCGGGGTGTTACATTCTCCTACCCTCTGGGAATTTCGTCCCCGAAATTTGATAAGAGTATAAATCAATTAACCCATCGCATAATATACATCCATCATGTGTGCATCCAATTTTTGTAAACATTGTGCACTTGTGAAAAGTGAAATACAACATAGCAATACATGTATGCCTAAGCGGTACCTCCTATATGTATGCAAAATTTTCAAAAATCCTTTAAAATCATGATGCTTACATCCTAAATATACTGGAAGTTCTACATGAATGCAATATTTTGAAAATCAAAAATGCTTTTTCATCCAAATTTTCCCATACTCTTATTGAACAAGAGCATAGTTCATCCAATTTTTGCATCCAAAAACCTAAAAAGCAACTTTATTTTTCAAATTTCTGAAAAATCTAATTGTCTAAATTCGATTTCATATGTTACAAAAAGGCGGAAAACGGAAAACTTCACAACTTTCATTTTTCTTTTTCAACCTTTTTTCTAACCGTACTTTTGTGTAACTATTTATAAAGATTCCCCTATTTTGCTATCCAAGCACATCCCACATAAGAATTTTTTTAATTACATATTCTCTTTTTTAACTTATCTTGGAAATTTTACTCTTATTCATCTTTTCTCATAATTTTTTTTGCCATTTTTCTTTAACTGTCATGTTTGTTGTTTTACTAAATTTGCTGTTGCCTTTTTGGTTATGCCATTACTCTTTTCTTAGCTTATTTAATCATCTGATCTAAGTTTAGTTTTCAAATAAGCCTTCTAGTCTTTCAACTAAAACAGGAAATAGACGCTCTACACAGCTACTACTAAGGGCCAAGAATCTTAGGACTTGGTCCCCCCTAGATAGGAAAGTCCAGACCATGGGATCCATGATAGGTTTAGGTGTTACCCTAACTACCCAACAGGAACAGGATATCAAAAGGATCCCAACATAAATGTAATAACGAATTTTACCCCAAACATGAAAATAAAACACTTACTTGCCCTTCACTATCTAGTAGTCACTAATGATTCTAGCTGTGTACCAATAATTATTTCAAGCAACATTCTAGGATTTTCAATGCTTACGCATTCTATGGGAACTTACTGTTATTCAACGCTATTTTCTTCATAGCCTCAAAACTTTTCTCGTCTTCCTTAGGCACTAATCCTTACCTACTGCATACTTTTTAAAACATGGTTTGGCCTTCTCATTTCACTTTTCTTCCAAAAATTAGAAATGTCAAAACTTTATTTTCCTCATTAAAACTTACTTTTGCCAAACCATAAAAAAACATGTCATCTTAAAAAATGTAAATCATTTTTTTTTTCAAATCACCAAAAACTGGAGTAGACAAGGATAACTATTTCTCAATCGTGTTTACGACTGATTCTTTCTTACAAAGTCATTTCAGTCTCTTAGTACAAGGTGCAACCATCCACTCTATTCTTAATTTATACAAATTATTTTGTCCACCCAACAAAATTTCTTGCTAAAACAATTTATCAAATGATTGTCAAAATAATTGAGATTTCAAAACTTTCTTTACTGAGAATTTAAAAAAAAAATGCAATACTTTCTAAGTTTTGCTTTTAAATCCTTTCATGCGATATAACAAGAAAACAAACAAGCTATACATTCTCAATAATATGCACCTTTTTCTGAGAGAATTTTATTTTAGACAAAATTTTCGCAAGAAATCACCATTTGCAAAATATACCCCATTTTACTTTAAAACCAAATATGTGTACTTTACATATTTAAAACTATAACTTTTAAGATTAAAACTTGAAAACACAATAAACCATCTTCCCAAAACTTATACAATTTCAAGTTCTTAAAAGTTAACAATGGGTTAGACTCAAAGAGGGTTTCCAATCTTTCTAGGCTTTCCTAGTCACTCCTACAAAGTCAATTCTCTCAACTATATATATTCCTAATCCATTTTTATCTTTCTACTTAGTGGGTTCCTCTATGGATCTAGGTATATATAATATATTTATATTTTTAAGAAATACAAATGCGTTCAATCACTATCTATATAGAAATCCTAAACCTAAGCTCTGATACCAGATGTAACAACCCGAATTCCGATAGATCGATTTTTTTTCAAAATTCCAATCTATCGAAACTCAAGTTGCTGTGCTCTGGTATCCTGCAGAAAGGACAGAGACATAAAATATGTCAGAGCTCAGAAAATATCTCACAGTGGAATGGATAAAATATAATGTAATCAAAACATAGCCTTACCGTATTAATAATACTGGTTAACTAGCATCCGAAGCTATCATGTCCCTGCCACAAATCTAACCTGTGAGTATGTTATGAGGAGTGGGTCAGAACACAAGTTCTAGTGACTGGATTTAAACTATGCACTTCGGATAATCCTACATATACTGTTCAATCATATTTTCTTATTTACTAGGTTAGTTGGGTTAACAGCACTCAAGGCTTACACACATGTCGTACCCATTTACTTCCCAGTGGATTAACCTAATATAATATATATGTAGCTACCCTCCCCCAACATTGAGGTACTCTCCATGGTACCCCACTCGCACGGTCTCCACTGTATAGAGATAAACGCAATCTCTCATCCTACGCCGGCATGACGTACAAATCTCTACATAACATTTGTGACGGCCCGCCCCGCACCAGCTGGCATTTCCTCCGTAAGTGCGCTGTACACATGCCCATCTAGCACGGAACGGTCGTCATAAGAAAGGAAAGAAGAGAACGAACTAATCAAGAACATGTAGAATGTCTCACAGCGCATGGAGCAAAATATAATAATAATATACTTGACATAAAACAGGTGAGACAGTGCATAAGCTGATAACTAAAACCAACATCAACATCAGAGCAGCGGAAATCCAAGTACAGCTTATTACAACTTCCCAAAATTTACTGTCTCTAAAACAAAAGAAAGCTAAAGTAGAAGACGCACTACTAATGCCCAAGCAGTGATCTTCAACAACACCGGGAGAATACTATATATATCATATGTGGAAGCCTCCTGCTCGTCTCCGGATCATCTACCCGTGCATCACCAGCTAACCTGTCTCTAGTCTGCTCGTGTGAGCACCCAGAGTAATAAGAAGAGACATAAAACTCTGGGTCAGACAAAAAGTCTGGTATGAGCGATAAGCATCTAAACATAACAATAACAGGTATACTAAACCATACCTGAACCTGGACCTACAACCAAAGAGTTAGCACTACATACTGTACAATACTCTAAGGTGCCATTTCAAATGGTGTAAAGATAACGGGGGTGGGGGTGTGCATGTCATAGTGACGGCAAACAATCAAACAAAGCAACCATCCTCACATCTCTCACTCGGTGCATAAAGCAGACGATGTCCACCACTGTCAATCACTAGACCCATCGAAGCGGTGACGGAGTTCGACCTGTACAACTACTGCTACTACCAAGCTTACCACATGGAGTCATGACCAAAACTTTACAAATGACCCCACTTCATTGGTCTACTAGCTCTTTAGTCGTACCTAGGCCACTGTGGCCCTAAATCCGTTCACATACTCCCTACACATAGTGATTCAAAGTTACAGACATTGACAACCCCTTAGCACACGTCCCGCAGCAAAGCCCAATCATGAAGCTCACTCATTGGTTCCCAACTGGATCCTGAGTCAAAGCTCCTCACTTGGACTTCCTTTGCATCTCGGCTTTTGGTCGAATTGGAGTTGGTCTTCAGAAAAGTCGTCGCGTAGAAGTAATAGCCCACGTACGGTTTGGTTCGGTGTTCCTCGTCTGACTCGGTTCGGTTCGGTTTAATCTTCCAGCTCAGTTTGGTTCGGAAGTATAGTGCCTATCCTCTTGTTTGGTTCCGTAGTTGCTCCCTTCTAAGTTTCCCGATCTGATCCAGTCCTTCTTCATTCGCCCGATCCGATCCCGCTCCCTAGCTCCGATCCGATCCTCTGTCCAACTCCAACTCTAAGCAATGGCCTTCCTTCCTGCCAAACCTATTTTGTGCCAGGCTTCAGTTCTGGTCGGATTCCTTGCCCAGCTCTCCTATCCGATCCGAGCCCATACCCGATCCGATCCGAAACCCTGCACAACTTTCTGCAACTTTTTCCAGCAACTTGTTTACGCCATTCGACGACGTTTTCGACCAATCTATCTATACTAATCAATCACAAAACAGTTCATACATTCATAGCAACAAATAGAAGTGACCATAAACACCAAAACATCGTCCATAACATGTAAAACGGATCAAATATAGCCAAAACCCCATATTTTCCCTTAAGCATGTTTAAGCAAAACTAATCATAGGGTTAACAAAACTTAACCAAATTAAACCAAATTTCTACCAAAGGCATAAAATATTATTTTCGAATTTATAGATATTTTTCCAGAATTTATTAGTGTATAAATTCCCTAATCTTCACTAATTACCCTTAATTAACCGTAATTAGTGCAAAACTATGCAAATCACTCACCTTGGCCACAAATAAAATTCTCAGAACTGAAACCTCGCTGATTTAGGTGAATACTAATGTCTAATAGCAGCTCTAACCTTGTTCTCGTGTTTTCTCTCCTTAATTTGACGTAGATTAAGCCAAAACTTGATTAGAAAGTGATTTGGGGATGTTTCTAGATGTTCGCGGCCATTGTTAGGGTTCAAGAATGAAAGTGGTGGCTGGAAAATGAGGATAAGATCATTCTCTAACTGATTTCAGCCCCCTCATAATCCTAGTCCCGAAATCCCCCATTGGGCCTAGCTGTTAATCACCCGGTTAAGCCAAATTAAGCTGTTTTTCACTATCTGAAACTTGTTTCAGCCATATCTCCCAAACGGTGAGTCCGTTTGGCTAATGCGACCACTCTACAAAATTATAAACCATCATCCGGAGCCAATGAAAATGGTTTCAGGTCAAAATTCCTTTCCAGTCAAAAGTGATGGCCAAAACAGTACCAACTAGGGGTAAAATGGCCATTTAAAAATCGGGAAAAATCATGAACATGGGGAAATGACCCCAATGATCGTCTCCCAAAGTTACATGACCATACGACTTCGTATGTGAGAGAAATAAATATTCTACGATCCTATGATGCGTAGAATGTGGGTCGTTACACTCTCCCCCCCTTAAGAAATTTCGTCCCAGAAATTCCTTAACCCAAAACATACAAAGGATCCCGCATGCCTACCAGCCACATACAACAATCAAACATGCAAATCAAGCAAACAAGCCTATCCTAGCATGCGGAAAGACTAAATCGAAGGTAAAATCTTACCAGGCGAAGAGTTCTGGATACGTCTTCCTAATGCTCTCCTCTGTCTCCCAAGTATAGTCATTCTCGTTCTCGTCCCACTGAACTTTGACTAGATTCACCGCTTTCCTCCGAAGTTGCTTCGTATCGTTCCCAACAATATGCATAGGCTTGCGGTTCCCAACCGCCACGGGATCAACTTCGATATCATCCAACTGATCAGGTGAAATAGTCACATCTGGGTCATGCACGAATTTCCTTAACTGGGAAACATGAAATACATTGTGAACTCCTGCCATCTTCTCTGGTAATTCAACTTTATATGCCAAATTCCAAATTTGCTCAAGAACTGGGAATGGACCAACAAATCTTGGTGTTAACTTGCCTTTCCTACCAAATCGTATTACGCTCTTCAACGGAGAAATCTTGACAAACACCAAGTCGCCAACGGAGAATTTTAAGTCTCTTCTCCTCTTATCAGCATAACTCTTCTGTCTATCTTGGGCAGCCTTCATCCGTTGTTGAATGATCTTAATCTTATCTGAAGTTTCCCTCACCACATCTGGTAGAAGCATAAACTTCTCACCAGTCTCTATCCAACATGATGGTGAGTTGCACGGTCTTCTGTACAAAGCTTCATATGGAGCCATACCGATACTGGATTGGTAGCTATTATTATATGCAAACTCTACTAGATGCAAATGGTTATCCCATGATCCACCAAAATCCAATATACATGCTCTCAAGAGATCTTCCAAAATACGATTCACCCTCTCCGTCTGACCGTCGGTCTGAGGATGATATGCGGTACTGAGATGTAATTCTGACCCTAGAGCCTCTTGTAAGCTCTTCCAAAACCCACTAGTGAACAATGGGTCTCGGTCACTCACAATACTTTTAGGTACTCCATGAAATCTCACTACCCACTTCATATACAATTCTGCTAACTTAGCTGCCGTTCTGGTCGATTTGACTGGTATATATCTTGCACTCTTAGTCAATCGATCCACAATTACCCAAATGCTATCATGTCCCGATCTAGTCCTTGGTAAACCGTCGATGAAATCCATCGAGACTTGCTCCCATTTCCATTCGGGAATTTCTAATGGTTGCAACAACCCACTAGGCTTCTTTTTCTCGTCTTTAACTAGCTGGCAATTCATGCATTTAGATATAAACTTCCCAACGTCTCTTTTCATCCCTTCCCAGTAGTAAGTCTGTCTCATGTCTCGATACATCTTATTACCACCGGGATGTATAGTCAGTTTTGAGTGATGACACTCTCTAAGCACTTCATCTCTCAATCCATTGACATTGGGTACAACTAGTCTTCCATCCTTTCTAAGCCATCCATCTCGATCAAGCCCATACTTGTTCATCTCCTCATCGATACCCAACTCTAACCTAGACATTATTTCCAATAGGTTAGGATCGTCCCTCTGACTAGAGCCGATCCGCTCAATTAAAGTGGGTCTGATTTTCAAACTTGCTAACATTTCTGGATCCAATTCGCACTTTGGTCTGAAATCATACCCAACGATGTATTCCAGTTGCTTCAATTCTAGAAACATAGCCCCTAAACTGGCATGTCTCCTACTCAATGCATCAGCCACCGCATTGCTGTTTCCCGCTGTATATGCGATGCCGAAATCATAGGAATCTAAGAATTCTAACCACCTTTGCTGCCGGAGGTTTAGATCCTTCTGAGAGAAAAGACACTTCAACGACTTATGAACTGTAAACAACTAAAATCTTTCTCCCAAGAGATAGTGTCTCCACATCTTCAACGCAAACACGATCGCTGCCAATTCCAAATCATGGGTAGGGTATCTTCTCTCGTGCGGTTTCAATTGCCGACTTGCATAAGTTACAACCCTACCTCCTTGCATCAATACAGCACCTAGTCCGGTACCACATGCATCCGTATATACCGTCATCTCTTCATTCCCCTTAGGAATGACTAACACTGGTGCACACGTCAACTTGTCCTTTAGACTCTTGAATGCATTCTCGCACCTTTCATCCCAGACAAAAGCTTGATTCTTCTTGGTCAACTGGATCAACGGTGCTGCTATCTTGGAGAAGTCTAGGATAAACTTACGATAATATCCAGCTAATCCCAAGAAACTTCTTATGTCTGTTGCATTCTTGGGCGTAGACCAATCTTGTACCATAGCCACCTTCGCAGGATCCACGGCGATACCATTCTCTGAAACAACATGGCCCAAGAACCTCACTTCCCTCCTCCAGAAGTGACACTTAGAAAACTTTGCTTTCAATTGGTGTTTTTTCAACACCTCCATCACTATTCTTAAATGTTCCTTGTGTTCTTCCTCTGTCCTCGAATAGACCAAAATATCATCAACGAACACAAGGACAAACTTATTCAACTGATCTCTGAATACCCTATTCATAAGATCCACAAAATATGCTGGGGCATTGGTCAGCCCGAATGGTATGACCAACCACTCATAAAATCCAGACGGCGTCCGAAATGCCATTTTAGCTATACTCTCAGCTTCCACTCTAAGCTGATGAAAACCTGTCGCGAGATCCAACTGAGAAAATACTCTCGCGCCACTCAACTGATCGAACAAATCATCTATCCGCGGTAGAGGATACTTATTCTTCCTCATCACTTTATTCAACTCGCGGTAGTCTACACACAAACGAAGGGAACCATCCGCCTTGGTAGCAAACACAACTGGTGCTCCCCACTCAGAAACACTCCTTCTGATAAATCCCTTCTTCAAAAGATCGCTGACTTGCACCCCGAGCTCTCGCTGCTCCCATGGTACCACACGACGAAGTGGCATCACTATAGGTCTGGCATCTTTTACCAAATCAATACAGAACTCAATCTCTCTATGTGGTGGAAGCCCGATCACTTCTTCGAAGACATCCGGATACTGGCCAACCACGGGCAAACCTGACAACTCACTTTGCGGGATGTCGAGGGAATTTAGAAAACTAGCCATTACCCCCTCACTGGGTAGACCACCAAACACTGCCCTCCGCCCATTGTCCGCTCTAGCTGTCACCAAAAAGCCCTCACAGTCTACCACCACCCCGTATCTTTGGAGCCAATCTACTCCCAAAATAATTCCAAACCAAGTAAAGCCCAAAACAAAGCAATCGCAAACAAACATGCATCCATGACTCGATAAGACCACATTACGACAAATCATGCTAAGGCTAATCGAACCACCAATCGGGTTCGTCACTACTAAAGGTCTATCGACAATCTCGGGCTCCAATCCCAACCAATCTACCAGGTCACTAGATATGAAAGAACTGGAAGCTCCGGTATCAAACAAAACTCTAACAGGAACATCATAAACAGAAAGCATACCTTGAATGACGACATTCTTTCCCTTCTCTGCCGCGGTTGGGGCATTCGACGAAGAAGGAATAGCATTAAGGGCATATGCGTTCACCATTTGCTTTTCTTAGGGGGTTGCGGACACTTGTCCTTGTGATGTCACATTTGGCCATAGTTGAAGCACTTCCTATCCGCTGGCTTGGCCCGACAATTACTAGCATAATGGTCCTTCTTACCACAGCTGAAGTACTCAACATCTTGCTTATTCTTTTTCTTCTGACCATCCTTAGTCTGATTATGCTTTCTCTTATTCTGGGAACCACCCTTGCCTCCACCACTTGCTTGTGGCTTTGGCTCCTCTGCAGATGCAACCTCAGTCTTCGGCTTAGGGTAGAGACTTTCTGACCTCAATGCTTTCCCCACAATCGATTCAATCATCTCATCGATGTGGTTAATAAGCCTTTCCCCTAAGTACTGATCCAAACCAGTTATGAATTTCTCATTCTTCTTCTCGGCAGTATCAATAAGAGGTAACCCATACTTCGACAAAGTGTCGAATTCAGCAATATACTCCGAGACAGCTCTGCCATTCTTCTTGAGCTCCAAGAATTTCTTAAACAACACTGACTTCTGAGCAGCTGGAATGAACTTCTCGCTAAAGCGAACCTTAAACTGTTCCCAAGTAATCTGATCCTCGGGAGTAGCTGCCTTTATAGCATTCCACCAATTCATTGCCACCCTTGCAGCTGACGGGACGCTAGCTTTCTCTTCATCGCATCCTCGACACCCAAATCCTCGAAGATACGTTCGCAACTATCCAACCAATCCTGAACATCCGTGGCCGACTCCGTTCCGGGGAACGGCTTCCCACCAAGACTAGTACAATCCTTATTCAGCTTGGCGAAATCGGCCCTAGGCGCCTGCATGACCACCACCATTACCACCATTGGGTGCTGCCCCTTGCACCTCCCTAAACATGTCTCTCATGAGGTCAGTAAACATCGCCCTCATGTCAGCAGCATTCCCATTATTGGCTCCCCTACTAGCACCTCTAGCATATCGGCTCATCGTCAATTTGTAAAAGGAAACGATTAACGACCCCATAGTGGTGCTAGTGCAGTACGACTTCATTCTTATACTACTAATAGTATATACATATATAGCTTTTGAAAACCGAAGTAATCACAAATACGCTCTCTCATATACGTACTATCTCTCCCTAGTGTCTTTCCCTAGGTTAACTACGCAACCTCGCTCTGATACCAAGTGTGACGGCCCACCCCGCACCAGCTGGAATTTCCTCCGTAAGTGCGTTGTACACATGCCCATCTAGCACGGAACGGTCGTCATAAGAAAGGAAAGAAGAGAATGAACTAATCAAGAACCTGTAGAATGTCTCACAGCGCATGGCGCAAAATATACTTGACATAAAACATGTGTGATAGTGCATAAGCCGATAACTAAAACCAACATCAAAATTAGAGCAGCGGAAATCCAAGTACAGCTTGTTACAACTTCCAAAAATTTACTGTCTCTAAAACAAAAGAAAGCTAAAGTAGAAGATGCACTACTAATGCCCAAGCAGTGATCTTCAACAACACAGGGAGAATACTATATATATCATATGTGGAAGCCTCCTGCTCGTCTCCGGATCATCTACCCGTGCATCACCAGCTAATCTGTCTCTAGTCTGCTCGTGTGAGCACACAGAGTAATAAGAAGAGACATAAAACTTTGGGTCAGACAAAAAGTCTGGTATGAGCGATAAGCATCTAAACAGAACAATAACAGGTATACTAAACCATACCTGAACCTGGACCTGCAACCAAAGAGTTAGCACTACATACTGTACAATACTCTAAGGTGCCATTTCAAATGGTGTAAAGATAACGGGGGTGGGGTTGTGCATGTCATAGTGATGGAAAACAATCAAACATAGCAACCATCCTCACATCTCTCACTCAGTGCATAAAGCAGACGATGTCCACCACTGTCAATCACTAGACCCATCGAAGCGGTGACGGAGTTCGACCTGTACAACTACTGCTACTACCAAGCTTACCACATGGAGTCATGACCAAAACTTTACAAATGACCCCACTTCATTGGTCTACTAGCTCTTTAGTCGTACCTAGGCCACTGTGGCCCTGAATCCGTTCACATACTCCCTACACATAGTGATTCAAAGTTACAGACATCGACAACCCCTTAGCACACGTCCCGCAGCAAAGCCCAAACATGAAGCTCACTCATTGGTTCCCAACTGGATCCTGAGTCAAAGCTCCTCACTTGGACTTCCTTTGCACCTCGGGTTTTGGTCGAATTGGAGTTGGTCTTCAGAAAAGTCGTCGCATAGAAGTAATAGCCCACGTACGGTTCGGTTCGGTGTTCCTCGTCTGACTCGGTTCGGTTCGGTGTAATCTTCCAGCTCGGTTCGGTTCGTAAGTATAGTGCCCATCCTCTATTCGGTTCGGTGGTTGCTCCCTTCTAAGTTTCCCGATCTGATCCCGTCCTTCTTCATTCGCCCGATCCGATCCCGCTCCCTAGCTCTGATCCGATCCTCTGTCCAACCCCAACTCTAAGCAATGGCTTTCCTTCCTGCCAAACCTCTTTTGTGCCAGGCTTCAGTTCGGGTCGGATTCCTTGCCCAGCTCTCTTATCCGATCCGAGCCCATACCCGATCCGATCTGAAACCCTGCACAACTTTCTGCAACTTTTTCCAGCAACTTGTTTACGCCATTCGACGACGTTTTCGACCAATCTAACTATACTAATCAATCACAAAACAGTTCATACAGTCATAGCAACAAATAGAAGTGACCATAAACACCAAAACATCGTCCATAACATGTAAAACGGATCAAATATAGCCAAAACCCCATATTTTCCCTTAAGCATGTTTAAGAAAAACTAATCATAGGTTTAACAAAACTTAACCAAATTAAACCAAATTTCTACCAGAGGCATAAAATATTATTTTCGAATTTATAGATATTTTCCCAGAATTTATTAGTGTATAAATTCGCTAATCTTCACTAATTACCCTTAATTAACCGTAATTAGTGCAAAACTATACAAATCACTCACCTTGGCCACAAATAAAATTCTCAGAACTGAAGCCTCACTGATTTGGGTGAATACTAATGTCTAACAGCAGCTCTAACCTTGTTTTTGTGTTTTCTCTCCTTAATTTGATGCAGATTAAGCGAAAACTTGATTAGAAAGTGAGTTGGGGATGTTTCTAGATGTTGGCGGCCATTGTTAGGGTTCAAGAATGAAAGGGGCGGCTGGAAAATGAGGATAAGATCGTTCTCTAACTGATTTCAGCCCCCTCATAATCCTAGTCCCGAAATCCCCCATTGGGCCTAGCTGTTAATCACCCGGTTAAGCCCAATTAAGCTGTTTTTCACTATCTGAAACTTGTTTCAGCCATATCTCCCAAATGGTGAGTCTGTTTGGCTAATGTGACCACTCTACGGAATTGTAAACCATCATCTGAAGCCAATGAAAGTGGTTTCAGGTCAAAATTCCTTTCCAGTCAAAAGTTATGGCCAAAACAGTACCAACTAGGGGTCAAATGGTCATTTACAAATCGGGAAAAATCATGAACATGGGGAAGTGAACCCAATGATCATCTCCCAAAGTTACATGACCGTACGACTTCGTATGTGAGAGAAATAAATATTCTACGATCCTATGATGCGTAGAATGCGGGTCGTTACGGTTACGTTCTCCATATATCCATCCTTACTATGCTCTAAAAGTGTACGGACTGCCACCGTTGATCGAATCAAATTCCGTACTAGAGTAATGCCCTTAATTCTACGATACACCACCTAGAGCCGATATGCATGTATCTAGACTTTCCCACGTACGTATCGTCAATCGTATTCGGCACCTTAACTACGCATAATGTGCATCAGGTTCCGTGGCAGGGCTATACAAGAAACACGGAACTCGGTAGAGAGCTTTTCCTTATTTGTACAGGCCCGTCTTTAAGAGCCTCCATATACAGATATTCCTAGGGTCTATTTTTCATGGTGGCTATGGCCCAATTCGGCCCCTCCCTCAACTAGTAAAGACTACAAGAGCTAAGCAACTTTTCCATAATAACATAAATTCTAAACAACCAGTTGGCATTTCCCCTCAACCACCGTACCCCGATAGTGTAAGGTGAATGGTCTATTGGGTTTAGCTCCAATCTTTTCGCATCCCACAACTGCCAATGACAAGTACCCACTGAACTATACTATCTCTGTTGGTCCTGACCTCTACCTCCCTGTTGAGGCGACCACCAAATCACCCTTGTAACACCCCATGATTTTAAATATTAAAATTAACGAATTAAAGAATAATTAATTTCAAAAATGAGAATTAAGGGAAACGGGTTATGCCATTACATTCATCTTGGAATTCTTCTTGAGATAGAGTCTGATTTTGTGTGAATTGGACTTTGTATGAAGAAGTTATGGCCTACAGAAGTTTCGGAATTTAAATAAATTAAAAACAACTCGAATTAGAAAATTTAAAACTCAAATTTTAAACAGAGAAGCAGGCTGGGCGGGAAAATTCCCTCCCAAGGCTAGGTCAACCTCCCTATACAGGTCGACCAGGGGGTCGACCTTCCCCTCTCCCCCCTCCCCCGTGGGCAGATCTGAAAGATGACGCTGTTTTGACTTGTTGCCGAGTCATTAGGGCTGAGGTGTTATTCTATCTTGACCGGATGGTCTTGATTGATTCTAGGTTAATAGGACGGCTCTTAATTAATTAAAATTCTATATAAGCAACCTAAATTTTAATCTAAAATCACACTAATTCATACCAAGAGCCGCCATGCCATCAATGGAGAACCTAGTGTAGCCGACATTTCTTTCAACTCAAAAACAAGATAGAAGCTAGAATCAAAATCAAAAATCAAATCTAAATTAGAATAATTAGTAGTATACATCAAAGGCGAGCAATTTAGTTTCAGAATACAGATCCCAGAAAGACAAGACTATTCTTTTATTTGTGAGTATAATATCTTTCACAAATTAATTAATTAATTTAATCATGATAAGTTATAATTGGACTATGAGAATATGACTTTGAATCATGTGATGTTGAATTGTATGCTAGTTCTTATGTGAATCTTATGCAAGTTGAATCATATGATATATGAATCTTATACATGTTTGTGATGTTGGATCATATGTTCTTATATGAATCTTATGCAAGTTTGGGATGTTAAAACATATGTGAATCTTATGCAAGTTTGGGATGTTAAAACATATGTGAATAAAGTATATACATATGCTAGTTTATATGCAAAACATGTGACAATAATTTACATGTTTAGATCCATATGCAAGTTCACATCTTTATGTTTAGGTCCATATGCAAGTTCACATCTTTATGTTTAGATCCATATGCAAGTTTACATCTTTATGTTTAGATCTATATTTAGATCCTTGGCAGTACATAGTTATGCAAATTTATGTTCTATACGCCCATTGCCAATGCTAGTTTTGTATGTGAATCATATGCTAGTTTGAATGAAATTCATATGCAAGTATCCATATATGCAAGTTCATGATTACATGTTTAGATCTATATTTAGATCCATGATAGTTTATGTAAATTTATGTGTTGCCTATTCAAGTTATTGGCTGTGCAAACTTATGTCATGATTCTTAGATATATTTTATGTGTTATGCAAGTTGTGATGTTGCTTTTCTTTTTATAAGTTAGACTATTTGCGAGTCTAACATATGTTATAGTAAAACGTATGAATAGCATAGGGGCAATAGGATAATATTAAAAATACATAATTGTGAATTGGCATAAAATGGCCTTAAAGGCATATAATTAATTTGAGACATTAATTGGTATAAATTATATACCTGAAATTATGGACATAATTTAGGTGATAATTATGGACATAAATCAGTTTGGAATTTATTGACAAATTTGAATAGGGATAGTAATCCAATTTGGGGTTAAATAAAGATATGTAATAATTAACCGCCTAAGACATGAGGTTAGACTCGTTTGTGGTGTAAGACTGCCCGGCCCGCCCGGCAAATCCAGCAACCACAAACGGTAGTCTAATGTGAGCGGTCAAAGGCCCGAATTAAAGGTGTAACAACTGTGAAGACAATAGGCTCGTTTGCGGTATAAGACTTACCGAAACCGCCCGGCAAATCCAGCAACCGCAAATGTCAGTCTAATGTGGGAGGTCTTTACAAAGTTACGGTTATAATGAATTAAGTAACACTTAACCAGATAAACATGTAGTGGGACATTGGGGTTAAGTGGGTGCCTTGGGTGGCTTGTGAAATACGATTTGAAACACTTAACCAAGTTAAAACATGTAAGACATGAATAAGAATGGGGTTAAGTGGGAAACCTTAGTGGGGACCAAGCATACATGGAAAGCTTGTGTCAGGCATGGGGGCCCTTTTCAAACCAGTAACCCATTAAGTTTCTTTTTGAGCTCGACCTAAGTCGAGGACGGGACACGCTTACTGGGTTTGATTGTAAGAGGTCAAAACAGGTTAGCGGTGGCAACGCAAGTCCAACGGGGTCATGTGCGTGCGTGGTCCCGGACTGGTAGGTAAGACGTTGTTGCATCGTGTAGATATAAGTCGTGCATCTTTAGTGGTATCGGGTTGCCTCTTTGGGGAGTGATACACCCCACTATGGGACCAGCAGGGGTATCTACGAGTTAGGGAGCTGATTGCACGGGGGTAGCGGGTACAACTAGTGGAGATAGGGGTAGGCGACACCTATGAAGGCAGCTAGGGGTACACGAAACTACCATTATCATTATTATGTTCTGTAGGCGGGATCAACTTTTAGGGTGACTAGTAATGGCGCGGTGTAAATTAGCATTGGTGCAGTATAGTAATTATCCTATAGTGATTAGGAACGAGATTAACGCCAGAATACTCCTCTTGTTCGCTTTGTCATACTCACTTGTTTCACAGTCATACCTTGTTTTACCAGTTTATGCCTTATCCTAGTTATTTTAATAATTATATTGTTAAAGTTATTATACTCGCCAGACTTTATGTCTGACCCCCCTTGTTTTCGCCTCTTTTCTTCCTTCCCCCCAGGTTCTCAGGGTGGGACTAGTACTAGTGGGCTTGATCTTGGATCTCTTTCTCTCTCTTTTGGAAGTGCTTGGATTGTTGAAAGTAAAGTTCAGCTCATCTCTTTTATGGCTACTTGTGTTTGGGGTTATGCTTTTTTACTTTATGTACTTAGAAAACAATTTGTCAAGATGGATATTAAGTGTACTTGGTTTTACTGTTGGTTTATGAAGTTGTTGTAATCAAACTATTTTTCCGCTGCAATAAAAGTCGTTTTAAAATTTTCAAGTACCAATATATGTACCTGTCCTGTTATATTCTGTTCTATACGCTAATAATACTCCATGAAACTTAATGCATTCCCTTTGTGAGTGACATTAACGGACGTAGGGTGTTACACGTGGTATCAGAGCTGAAGGTTATCAGAACAGATATGAATTTTGAAAAACTATTTTTCAAAAGCATTTTATATAGAAATACTTTCAAAAATATGTTTTAAGGAAAGTATTTTCAAGAGAAAAGTTTGTTTTAAAAACATAACCCCCAAGAGCCATATATCTTTCCTTCGATTCTCCGTTTTGAATCTCGTCCCTTTTCTTTTTCAGCATGTCTGGGGAACTTGAGATACTCGAGGGCATATCGATACCAGGCTGGTTTAGAAGGTATCTGGAGGCTAGGGCCAATGCCGCAGGCCCAGCTACTACAAGAAAAACCGCATTTAGCAGCGGAAAAATCTGCTTCTAATTCGTCGCTAAAATTGGAATTAGCGACGGATTTCCTGCATAACACAGTGGTCGGCGATGGTAATTGTGTCAGATTTTGCGACGGAATTTAGCATGAGTTTTCCGACTGTTTTCCGTCATTTTACTAATTATATAATAAAAATAAAATTTTATTTATTATTTTAATTTTAATTTATTTACCGACTATTTACCGGCGGATAAGTAATTTATAATAAATTATTATTTATAAATAGCGTTGGTAAACCCTTACTAATTGCCAAGGAATTAGCGACGGAAATTAAATTGAAATAAACTTAACCTCACTTTTTTTGTTGGTAATCCGCCGCTATTCATCTTCTGATCTACCGATATATATATATACACACACACACATATATACACAATTATCGAACTAATATCAATCAACTAAGAATACAGAAATAAATTGCATATCCAAAATAAACAAAGATAAGTTTGCAATTATGATTTATTTCTTCGCTCGGTACATTCAACTTCGATAACTGCATATTGTTTTGAACTTTTTAATACATCCAAGCATATACTGATAATATACAATTAAGCAAAAGTAGTTTGATCGCTAATCACCTAACATTACACTTAACATTACAAGAAACGGCTCTATTACCATTCAAAGAAGTTGTTCTTTAACTCAGGGTCATGCTTCTAAAAAAACAACAAGTGCAACAGCTCTTTCATTTTGTGCTTTTGTACCCCCATCATCATGTAAATATCCCAAGTTCTTGATGCATTTGCTTTATATCATCTTTAAATAGGCAATATCATGTCAACTAAAGCTAAATTCACAATGAATTCACATAGCTGAATTCAGAATATATATAGTACACGTAAAAACCAGACCATGCATTCCTACTTCATCTTTATTGTTTGACATGACTAAAAGAAAATACATACTCCTTAAATTTGTTCAATTCACACTTTAGTGGTAGCTCTGTGCTATAAGAATGGTTTAAGCATGTGCTTTCCATACCTCATGTTTTTAGCTCAGACTATACAAGGTTCAACAATGTAGCCATCGTTATCACTTCAATGGATTGCATCTTTACTGAGATGGGATGTAAAAGCTTATGTTTGACACTAACATATCCAAACAGGCATGTTTCGCACAATGGTTCGGATGTCAGCCCCCTTTTAGGTATTATATGCATGTATGTAAATTCGTAAATAAATACATATAGGGTAAGGATCGGCTACACTATTTGCATACATATCACTATATTTTTTTAGTTATATGGTTGAAAGTATAAACAAATTCTGTAGATATGTTCCTTATACTGTTCAAGATCACCCTTGCAAATTGAGATCATTTCAAAGTTTCTAATATATTTAAAATGCCAAATTAATTAATAGTTACTGAATGTAACCATCAATTCAAAATTTAATTAAGAAAATCATGGGAATATTCAAACAAATTATTATTTTCAAGACGATCTCCAGTACTATAAGAGCTTGTCTACAGAGTTTGGTACTTTTTTGAGTTGTATAACTTTGAAAATGATTGAAATATAGCATATGTGTGTAGATGATCCATCCACACACAATCACTGTATATAAGCTTCTCAAAGTTAATGCGGAAATATAATATAGAAAACTGTTACATAGGTAGATAAGTTTTTCAAAGTTAAATGGTAAAAAGTAATATTAATATTGTCACGTCTATGCATAAAAATTCAGTTTTAGTACAACAAGCATGCAAGAATAATTGTTTATATAAAAGGGAAAAGAGATTGCTTTTGACTTTTTGTAACCATTTACTAAATAGTGGCTATGATATTAATTTGGAGAACGCTCAATAGGGAATGAAACTTACGATTATTAACATCAATTGGCATTGCAATCTTATCCAAAACTGCAATTGCATCTTCAAGAGCTTTATTATATGCTACAAGTCAAATAAATACATATCAGTTGGCAATACTTTGAAAAGAAAAAATTTCTAAATTGCTGCTATGGTGATAGAATTATCTCGGCAAATAACTATTGGGTGATAGTTCTTGTCAATGAAAGCTTCCGCAACATGAAGCATCTCTCCAGCTTAAAAGAAAAATTACTCATCATGTCAGTATTAGACAAATTGTTTTAATAACAGCTCTCAACAATATAAACCACTCAAATCAGTAAACAACAGAAAAACAAAACAAGTGTTGAAAATATGTGTTCAAACATTGTTCACCCTTATAAACCTGAAGTCAATCAAAACTTTGCAACAAATCATCCATGAGCAAGTCAAGCATTCAAACATTGTTCACCCATTAATTTGGTGCATCCATTACACTCAACATACATTAAAGGTAGCAAACTCACCCTTCAATTTCTTAGCACTGAAAATATGTGTCCAGACAAATGTATAATGGATGACTGGGTCAAGCATCTATTCATTTAAACTATCATGTTATTCATATTTATTCGTATATTACTCAGAAGTACTTTACTGTGTTTTTTAACAATAGTATTTAAGTATTTTATCACTATGTAAGTATGATTAGAGATAAGTATAGACATAAGAATGTATCTACTTTCCCACACTGCCTGTACTCACTCTTCCAACCCTATTTACACAGCAAACAGTGCCTAAATATGTTTAACACTTTAATTCTAAACTGCATACCAAACAAACAGCCAAACAAACATACAAAATCACTTAACAAACATGTATACTTGTTTATAACAATCCTACAACAAATATATAAGTAAATCGACTGCCTGTAAAATGGCTTATTGCCAAATAAGAACAGTACACTCACGTAGGGTTTAATCTCGATTTCTATTTCTCAGATCTCGATTTCTGGGTTTGTGTTTCTCCTAGACGCATTGTTCTCTCTCGATTCCGTCTCCATCTCGAATCCCATATTTATCTCTGAATCGAGACGCCGTATCTTGATTTTCCCCCAATTCGTTTTCCTAGGGTTCAGCCATTCTTAGTTCTATTTTGTGAACGAGAGAAAAATGAATGAAACCGACGGCTTAGTTTTCTTTTTACTACATTATACCAGGGTACGACTAGGGTTTCTAATGCTAGTTCCCTTTCTGCCCTTAGGGTTTTTATGTGTGGACCTTATTCAACACTTTGGCCCATTTGCATTAACACTTGTACCAATTTCAAGTTACCCAATATATAAACAAACATTTATATGTTCATATAAATTTTTATACATCAATTTTATCCATATACAAAGAATTATAATCTATTTATTCTTAATATAAATGAAGTTACTAATAAAATAGGGTTATTATAATTATCAAATTAATTCAAGATTATTTCAAATTTCGAAATATAAAAAATAATTATCAACTATAATTGTAAA
This sequence comes from Allium sativum, assembly GCA_030737875.1. Lineage (NCBI taxonomy): Eukaryota > Viridiplantae > Streptophyta > Magnoliopsida > Asparagales > Amaryllidaceae > Allium > Allium sativum. Next base: position 371,720,365 of record CM060925.1, on the reverse strand, counting down.
ATATAAGTATCAATTATAATTATCAACTGTAATTATTAAATACAATCATTTAAAATTAATTATTGAATACTAAATATCATTTCATAAGTATTAAATTATAATATTAATTATTAAATAATTATTATAATAAACTGATATTTTCATTATTTAGGGGAATAATTATAAAAGAACAATTTAAAATTTTGGGATTTAGCATAAAATATATTGGCATACTGACTGAGATTTGTGATGAAAGCAGAGGACTTAGTAATTACATTGGTTATGAGCAAATATTATTTTGTTAATTTTAAATAAGCAATGATTATAAGTCATTTATTATAGAACGTAAATTAATATTTATTATTACTTATATATCATTAATTAGAAAAAATTAATTATTAATTATTGAGAATGTTAATAATTATTAAAAAATAAGTATATCTTAGAAAAATAATATAAACATCTCTTGCAAATTTGTTGGAATTTTGCTGCAAAATAGCTTCGACAAATATCCGTCGGTATTCTGCCTGAATTTGCAGCGAAAAATAGTAGCAGAAATTTTCTATCGGTAATTTGACGTTATTTGCAACGGCTTAGTGAGGGATGGCATAAAACGACGGTAATAAATAAAAGAAAAAAAAGTTGAAAATTTAAAAAACTATCCCTTGCAGATCATATGGAAATCCACCGCTAATTAGCGACGGAATTTTCCGCTGCTAAAAATCTGTCGCTAATCTCAGTTTTTCTTGTAGTGAGCAAATGTTCCTCCTCCCCCAGCTGCAGTCGTTCCTCCTCCCCCCTCCCCCTCCCCCTCCCCCGGCCTCTCGTTGATACTTTTTCGAAGATATGCAAAGATTTTCGGGCAATGGGCGGGAAACCTTTTCACGGATCAGAGACGTTTGTTGAAGCTCGAAATTGGCTTAAGGAGGTGGAAGATTTATTCAGTATCTTTGAGGTACAAGATGGAAGGAAGGTCCAATTTGCTGATTGGTTAATGAAGGACGAAGCCTCGTTTTGGTGGGAGGTCACGAATGGAGAGCATCCAGTGGAGACATGGAGGGATTTCACGCGTAGGTTCGAGATGAAATTTCTCTCACGAGCAGAAGAGAATTTATATATGGAGAGGTTCTTATAATTGAAGCAAGAAAATTTGTCAATAAAGGAGTACGTCAACAAGTTCAATCAGTTGGTGAGATTTGGCTTAGACTTGATGAACACACCTGAGAAGAAGGCTCTGAGGTTCGTTTAAGGCTTGAATGAGCCGCTACATGTGTTGGCTATGACCCACATTCCGATGGGGGCTAACTTTAAGAGATTGGTTGACATGGCGCTTATGCATGAAGAGGATAAAGGTGCTAATGCTAATAAGGTACCGGAGATAAAAAGGGGATCATAAGAAATCACAGCAGCAAAACAAGAAAGGTGGTAAGGATAACAATAGTAAAGGAAAGTCAAGGTGCTTTAATTGTGGGACACCGGGCCATCTGAGCAAGGACTATAGGAAAAAAAAGAAGAGTGGTTGCTTCCACTGTGGAGAGGCAAGACATCTAATCAAAGACTGCCCGAGGAAACAAGGGCAAGGGCAAAGGACAGGGTCCACTTCCTGAGGGCAGATTCAGGCTCTCATGGAACCAGGACAAGCAAGAGGGAAGGTTCATGCTCTAATGGAACAAGGACAAGAGAAAGGTAGAAACATTTCCGTTGAAAGTTTAGTTTTTCTGTTTGATCATCATGTTCGTACTTTGTTTGACTCTAGCACTTCACACTCGTTTTATCTGCTTCGTTAGTTGAAATACTGCACCGAAATACTAGTCTAGTTACGGATCCCATAATAGTCTCAAATCCTCGGCTCATCTTTCTATGATTTGTCAGGATTTGAGAGTGTTGATCTTGGGCGTTGGGTTTGAATGCAACGTCTTTGTTCTTGGCTTCGTGGGCTACGGCTTGATTCTAGGTATTAATTGGCTAGCTAGATACGGTGCCATCCTAGATTGTGAAAGAAGGGTAGTTAGATTGTTGACTCGTTGTGGGAAGACCCTCGATATTTCTTGTGACCCTAGAGGTCCGGTAATGCTTAGCTACCTAGAATCCCTTGAAGCATCCAATGTTGATTTGGAATCTGTTCACGTGGTCCGTGAATATAGTGACGTCTTCGATGAAGTTCGAGATTTACCATGAGGCGCGAGATAGACTTTCGAATATACCTAGTAGACAATGCAAAGCCAGTTGCATTACCAGTGTGCCACATGGCACCGAGAGAGAGAGAAGAGAACTCAATAAGCAAGTGAAAGAGTTGCTTGAGAAGGGGTTCATAAGAAGAAGTATTTCAGAATGGGGTGCTCCTGTCGTTTTTGCTACGAAAGTTGATGGTTCACTTAGATTGTGCATGGACTATAGAGAGCTGAATAAGTGAACAAAGAAGAATAGACACCCATTGCTGAGGATAGACGATTTATTCGATTAGTTGGTGGGTGCTTTGGTTTTCTCGCAACTGGATTTTGCTATAGGGTTTCATCAGCTAAGGGTGGCTGAAGATAGCATAGATAAGAGTGCATTTAGAACTCCTGATGGTTTTTTCGAGTGGCTCGTCATGCCTTTTGGTTTGACGAATGCACCCGCATACTTTGTTGACTTAATGAGTAGGGTGTTTAGGGAGTTTCTAAACAAGTTTGTGGTAATCTTTGTGGACGATATTCTGATTTTCTCTAAAAATGAAGAAGAGCATGCCCTACATCTTAGGGAAGTCTTAGAGACCCTACGAGCGCATCAACTTAAAGCTAAGTTCTCTAAGTGCCATTTTTTGAGAAAAAAAAGTGAGGTTCTTAGGACATGTGGTCTCTAAGGAAGGGATAGCTGTGGATTCCGCAAAGGTGGTGGCAATCCAAGATTGGAAAATTCCTAAGAACGCAACAGAAGTAAGAAGCTTTTTAGGGCTGGCTGGTTATTATAGGAAGTTCATTAAGGACTTCGCGAAGATATCAGCCCCACTCACTCGATTAACGAAGAAGAATCTGACTTTTGCTTGGGATGTTGACTGTGACGATGCGTTCCAATGTCTAAAGAGGGCTTTGATGACAACTCTAGTTTTAGTTTTGCCAGATGGGAGTAAGCCATTCACAGTATATACCGATGCTTGCGGGACAGGGCTTGGCGTAGTTTTAATGCAAGAGGGAAGGGTGATATGCTACAGTGGAAGGAAGTTGAAAGCCCACGAGAAAAATTACCCTACCTATGACTTAGAGTTAGCTTCCATAGTTTTTGCACTTAAGTCATGGCGTCATTATTAGCTTGGCGAGAGGTTTGAGTTGTATACAGACCATAAGTCATTAAAGTACTTATTCTCTTAGAAGGACCTAAACTTGAGGCAACAGAGGTGGATGGAGTTTTTGGCATCCTATGATTTTGAGATCGTGTATACCCTGGCAAGGGTAACGTTGTAGCCGACACCCTAAGTGGAAAGAAGTTAACTTTAAGTCCTTTGTTCGTAGAGCGGCAGAGTTTGGAGTATATATATACTTTTGACTTCAGACCCTCTGTCGATTATGTTCCCGGATTGTTGGCATCGTTAGAGGTGCAACCTACACTTTTGGGTCGAGTTGGAGAGGCACAGCGAGATGACCCAAAGTTGGTTAAGATAGTAGGCAAGCTTAAAGGAGGGGAGTCTTCGAGTCATCTTAATAGATATGCTATAGATGAGAGAGGCTGGTTGCGTAGAGATGGGAGACTTTGCGTACCATAAGACGAGAGATTGAAGAAGGCAATTCTTGAAGACTCACATCGGTCTAAGATGACCATACATCCCGGTAGTGATAAGATATATAGGGATATGAAGCAAGTTTTCTTTTGTACCGGAATGAAGAAGAACGTGGCTTAGTTCGTTTCTAGATGCTTAGTGTGCCAGCAAGTCAAGGAGGAGCAAAAGAAGCCCAGTTGTTTGCTCCACCCTTTAGAGATTCCGCTATGGAAATAGGAAAGTGTTTCCGTGGATTTTGTAGTTGGGTTGCCATGATCAAAGAAGGGTAATATGGGGATCTGGGTAATTGTAGACAGACTTACCAAAAGTGCCCATTTTATTCCCGTTAAGAGTAGGAGGACCGCCGCACGAATAGCATCTGTTTACCTTCGAGAGATAGTTCGTTTGCACGACATACCCTCTTGCATTGTGAGCGATAGAGATCCCATTTTCACAAGTGAATTTTGGAAAAGCTTACAAGAGGCGGTTGGAACACAATTATGCTTAAGTACCGCTTATCACCCTCAGATGGATGGCTAGACCGAGAGCGTAAATCAGATTCTATAAGACCTTCTGAGGCTATGCATCCTAGATTTGGAGGAACATGGGAAGAACATCTTCCATTAGTGGAGTTTGCCTATAGTAATAGTTTTCAGGCTAGCATTGGCATGGCACCTTTTGAGGCTCTTTATGGATGACAATGTCGATCACCTACTTGTTGGCGGGAATCCCAAGGTTTTTCTTGGACCTAACATAATTAGGGAGACTTCGGAGAAGATAGACCTGATTCGACGGCGAATGAAGACGGCGCAGGACCGACAGAAATCATATGCTGATAAGAAACGAACCAATCTCGAGTTCAATGTTGGGGACATAGTTTTTATTAAGGTGTCACCGTTGAGAAACGTAGTCCGCTTTGGATAAGTAGGGAAATTGGCACCAAGGTTCGTAGGACCCTTTGCAATTATAGAGAGGATTGGGCACATGGCGTATAGAGTAAAGTTACCAGAGAAGCTCAGTGGTGTTCATGACGTGTTTCACTTTTTGCATTTGCGTAAGTGTTTACATGATGCGACAGAAGTGGTGGAACCAAGCACGCTCGAAGAAGTGGAAGTAGAGCGCCATGCCACAGTTAGACGAGCTCCTACATGCATCCTCGGATCAGGGGTCAAAAATCTACGCAACAAAGAGGTCAAGTTGGTCAAAGTGCAATGGGGAGATGATCAAAGAGATGCGACTTGGGAGACGGAAGATAAGATGCGTACTCTGTACCCTTTCCTTTTTGAGGGTATGTTTTATTTTCTCCTTTTTCTACCGCTTTGTTGATATTTGTCTTATCATTTAGTATTATCTTTGCGATGACATCTTCTATCTTTAGTTAGGACGAACCCTATGGTTGCAAACATGTGTTTGATTCATGTTATGTTTGGTGGATGCAAATGGATGAAAGTGGTTGCTAGTGGTTGCTCATGGATGCATGTACACACACATTAGGCACTAGATTGGTTCAATCACCTTCATGTGGCATATAAATGTGTGTGCATATCTAAATTTATGGATGTATAATGGTTGTGTTATCATATGGATGCTGCATTTTGATGAATGGTTGTGCACACAAGTAGAAATAAAATGTATCGATAGGATTCTTTCGCGTATATAACAGACGCATGTCACTATAATGATTTGCATTAAGGAGGTCAACTGAATCAGTAGATCGCCTGATTTTGCATAAGACGAGGAACATATACACACACATTTTGCATATGTTCATAAAACACTAGAAATCTTGTAAGGACAATGGATGCCTGTGTTTGATGGTTGAGTAGATGGATGATTGGATGTTAGGATATACATCCTCCTTAACATGGAGATTTCGGGGGTGAAATCCTTTAAGGAGTGGAGAATGTAACACCCTGTGATTTTAAATATTAAAATTAACAAATTAAAGAATAATTAATTTAAATGTGAGAATTAAGGGAAACTGGTTATGCCATTGCGTTCGTCTCGGAATTCTTCTTGAGACAGAGTCCGAGTTTGGGTGAATTGGACTTTATATGAAGAAGTTATGGCCTTCAGAAGTTTCAGAATTTAACTAAATTAAAAACAGCTTGAATTAGAAAATTTGAAATTTAAATTTTAAACAGTGAAGCAGGATGGGCGAGAAAATTCCTGCCCAAGGCCAGGTCGAGCAGGGGGTCTACCTCCCTATACAGGTCAACCAGGGGTCGACCTCCCCCACTCCCCCCTGGGAAGATCTGAAAGTTGACGTTGTTTTGACTTGTTGCTGAGTCATTAGGGCTGAGGTGTTATTCTATCTTGATTGATTCTAGGTTAATAGGACGGCTCTTAATTAATTAAAATTCTATATAAGCAACCTAAATCTTAACCTAAAATCACACTAATTCATACAAAGAGCCGCCATGCCGTCAATGGAGAACCTTGAGTAGCCGCCGTCTCATTCAACTCAAAAACAAGAAAGAAGCTAGAATCAAAATCAAAAATCAAATCTAAATTAGAATAACGATTAGTCTACATCAAAGGCGAGCAATTCAGTTTCAGAATACAGATCCGAAAAAGACAAGAATATTCTTTTGTTTGTAAGTATAATATCTTTCATAAAATAATTAATTAATTTAATCGTGATAAGTTATAATTGGATTATGAGAATATGACATTGAATCATGTGATGTTGAATTGTATGCTAGTTCTTATGTGAATCTTATGCAAGTTGAATCATATGATAGTTCTTATATGAATCTTATGCAAGTTTGTGATGTTGGATCATATGTTCTTATATGAATCTTATGCAAGTTTGGGATGTTAAAACATATGTGAATCTTATGCAAGTTTGGGATGTTAAAACATATGTGAATCAAGTACATACATATGCTAGTTTATATGCAAAACATGTGACATTAATTTACATGTTTAGATCCATATGCAAGTTCACATCTTTATGTTTAGATCCATATGCAAGTTCACATCTTTATGTTTAGATCCATATGCAATTTTGCATCTTTATGTTTAGATCTATACTTAGATCCATGGCAGTACATAGTTATGCAAATTTATGTTCTATATGCCTATTGCTTATGCTAGTTTTGTATGTGAATCATATGCTAGTTTAATAAAATTCATATGCAAGTATCCATATATGCAAGTTCATGATTACATTTTAGATCCATATTTAGATCCATGATTATTTATGTAAATTTATGTGTTGCCAATGCAAGTTATTGGCTATGCAAACTTATGTCATAATTCTTAGATCTATTTTATGTGTTATGCAAGTAGTGATGTTGCTTTTCTTTTTGTAAGTTAGACTATTTGCGAGTCTAACATATGTCATAGTAAAATGTACGAATAGCATGGGGACAATGGGATAATATTAAAAATACATAATTGTGAATTGGCATAAAATGGCCGTAAAGCCATATAATTAATTTGAGACATTAATTGGTATAAATTATATACCTGAAATTATGGACATAATTTTGGTTACAATTATGGATATAAATCAATTTGGAATTTTTTGACAAATTTGAATAGGGATATTAATCCAATTTAGGGTTAAATAAAGATATGTAATAATTAACCGCCTAAGACACAAGGTTAGACTCGTTTGTGGTGTAAGACTGCCCGGACCCCCCTCCCCCGGCAAATCCAGCAACCACAAACGGTAGTCTAATGTGAGAGATCAAAGGCATGAATTAAATGCGTCACAATTGTAAAGACACGAGGTTAGGCTTGTTTGCGGTATGAGACTGCCCGGACCCACCCGGCAAATCCAACAACCGCAAATGTCAGTCTAATGTGGAATTCTTTACAAATTTACGGTTATAATGAATTAAGTAACACTTAACCAGATAAACATGTAATGGGACATGGGGGTTAAGTGGGTGCCTTGGGTGGCTTATGAAATACGATTAGAAACACTTAACCAAGTTGAAACATGTAAGAAGACATGAATAAGAATGGGGTTAAGTAGGAAACCTTAGTGGGGACCAAGCATAGGTGGAAAGCTTGTGTCAGGCACGGGGGCCCTTCTCAAACCAGTAACCCATTAAGTATCTTTGTGAGCTCGACCCAAGTCGAGGACGGGACACGCTTACTGGGTTTGATTGTAAGAGGTCAAAACGGGTTAGTGGTGGCAACACGAGTCCAACAGGGTCATGTGCGTGCGTGAGACTGGGCTGGTAGGTAAGACGTTGTTGCATCATGTAGATATAAGCCGTGCATCTTTAATGGTATCGGGTTGCCTCTTTGGGGAGTGATACAACCCACTTTGGGACCAGCATGGCTATTTGCGAGTTAGGCAGCCGATCGCATTGGGGTAGTGGGTACAACAAGTGGAGATAGGGGAAAGTGGCACCAATGAAGGCAGCTAGGGTACACGAAACTACCATTATCATTATTATGTCCTGTAGGCGGGATCAACTTTTAGGGTGACTAGTAATGGTGCGGTGTAAATTAGCATTGGTGCAGTATAGTAATTATCCTATAGTGATTAGGAATGAGATTAATGCCAGAATACTCCACTTGTTCACTTTGTCATACTCACTTGTTTCACAGTCATACCTTTTTTTACCAGTTTATGCCTTATCCTAGTTACTATAATAATTATATTGTTAAAGTTATTATACTCGCTAGAATATATGTCTGACCCCCTTGTTTTTGCCTCTTTTCTTCCTCCCCCCCCCCCCCAAGGTTCTCAGGGTGGGACTAGTACTAGTGGAGCTTGATCTTGGTTCCCTTTCTCTCTCTTTTGGAAGTGCTTGGATTGCTGAAAGTAAAGTTCAGCTCATCTCTTTTATGGCTACTTGTGTTTGGGGTTATGCTTTTTGCTTTATTTACTCAGAAAACAATTTGTCAAGATGGATATTAAGTGTACTTGGTTTTACTATTGGTTTATGAAGTTGTTGTAATCAAACTAGTTTTCCCCTGCAATAAAAGTTGTTTTAAAATTTTCAAGTATCAATATATGTATCTGTCTTGTTATACTCTGTTCTATACACTAATAATGCTCCATGAAACTAAATGCATTCCCTTTGTGAGTGACATTAACGGACATGGGGTGTTAAAACCCTAGTGTCACCACGTCACAGCATACTGACTGCAAAGCTACTTTTGCAGTCAAGGCCCACCCACCTAGTAGTTTGGCGCAGACCAAACCTCTGAGATCACAGCCTAAACATCTTTCACCGCACAAAGGACTACCAGGAGCACCTTGCATATCTCAGGAAGCCTCGTGCTTCCCCTTCTAGTCCTTCGGAGCTGACAGAATAATCAGATGAATGTGCGCTCCCCTCATGTCTCATGACGCCACGATGATCAACCCCGTTGGGTTATTCACCCTCAAACGTGTGGACTGGTCCAAGCGCCTCATTTTAATATGTTATAAGACCCTTTTTGTAAACATTCTTTAATGTGATTGCCTTGCCTCATTAGTTTTTCATTTAACTTGGTTATTCCTATTCACATTAAATTCTAAATTAAGTTACCAAGTTCCTCTCGCTTATTAATTTCTGTCATATAACTTAACCCATTTAAGTTTATTAATATGACCACAACGTGTTATTCTCTTGATTGTGATCCAAGGTCTGTAATCCACAATCCCTTTATATTCTTGTTGATTTCAAAGTTACAATAACATATTCTACTTAATATGTAATTAAGTATATCTCTATTTACATGTTATCTGGCTAACATGTCACTTATCATTTATGATTGAATATAACTTATTTCATTTCATAAGTTTGTCTCACTCTTTCCAATTTGATCATAATTCCATCTTACCATATCACAACAACTTATCGTTGATTACTCATTAACTTAGTTCTCTTAACTAAGGTTCACTAATAAGTCTTCTTTCCATTTATTATAACGTATGTTATAATTTCCTCTTGTCCCTAGGACAAGCCTTAACATGTTATCTTATCAGCATATTTCAGATTTCCAAGTTTTCAAATTACTTAATTTATAATTAAGTACAACTTCTTACACTTCATAAATTTCCCCTATTTTCCGATTACTTAATTTACAATTAAGTACCATTTTTCTCATTACACAAGTTATCTCGTTTTCTCACTAGTTTATTATAGCCTAAGTTATATCACCCACTTGTCCTTGGACAAGTCTACTTATAATATAACATTCTCATTAACATAATTTATTTATAATAGGTTATTATCATTCCCTGTTCATTCCCTTTCCTGTACTGTTGTAATTATCTTTCACTCAATTGCATTTATTTCCATTAATAACAATTAACGATGTTTATCAGTCCTGTCATTTACATATATTTATATTTATGTTTATGTACGAGACCTCTCACATTAAGCCTACACTTGTTGATGCTGGATTTGCCGGGCAGTTCCGGGCAGACTTTTTCCATAAGTAAACTTAACCTCATGTCTTAACACGTTTACATGTTTTATTTATGCACTTAGAACCATCACATTAGATTTACCACTTGTGGATGCTGGATATGCCGGGCGGTTCCGGGCAGACTTCTGCCATATGTGTAATCTAACCTCGTTTCTAAGCGCGGTTACAGTTTCTTATTAATGTAAATTTTCTATATAATCTAGGCATGTCTATTCTTTCAAATTTCCACTATAATTTACATGTCATCATATTATTCCTACTTTATGTCATATGTTCTTTCTAACATATAATCAGTTCTATTTTAACATGTAATCAATTAATCGGATAATTGCTCTAATTTAACAATAACATTTGGTTGCCAAATCATGTAATTATTCTAACTTAACATGTAATTTTTTCCATTTCTACTATTAATGGTCCAGGTACATAAATGTCACAAGTTAACATGGAATTGAAACAACCGTAATCGATACGCATATTTCGGCAAATTTTCCAATATATTAATATCTTAGCATATTAATATTCCAACATGTCATATTCGTCACTTCAATCCTTTCAACATATGTTTAAACGTCTCAACATATCATATTTAAACATGTCATAATAACAGTTTAATACTTTTGATTATTATAGAAAATTCACATTAGACGATAACGGGGAATGTTAAACGATAATATATCATTATCAAAAATGATATAACTTAAATCCATTCACCTTATTTACTTTCCAAATCCTGGATCTGGTCCAAATCTGGCATTCCATGATTTTCCCCTAATTGAATTCAGAACCTAACAACCATGGATTCATAATTTTTACTAAAAGAAAAAGGGAATAAAGAGGAAGGAAGTTGAATAGGCCAGATGTAATAACCTGGAAATCTGAGCCAGTTTAAAAATTTTATTTTGGAAATTTTGACGAATTTTGAACATTTAAAATGAATTATTTTAAATAATATCGACGAGAAATTTATTTTGGACATAACTAGAACGTATATATTATACGCGTCGTCGTTAGAATATAAATAATTTTATATAATTATAAATAGAATTGAAAATGGCGCGGTAGTTCGATAATTCGATTTCAAACTTCAATTGAACATACCGGGTGCAAAACAATCCGGATTTTAGTGAAACCAAAAACATTAGGATCTAATTGATAATATCTTTCCAACGAATCCGAATGATCGAAATTTCATAGCGGGAATCAAAAGATATGTCCAGTTGAAAATTCTGAATAGTCGCAATGAAATTCAGGCCCTTAAAAATAGACATTTTGCAAACGACCTCGGATTTCGACGAAACCACTTTTGTTGGGTCCGTGATGTCAAATTATTGCTAGATTTCAAATTTCATAATTTTTCGAATCAATACGTGAGCGTGGCAAAGGAAAACGCATTTGACCAGTTTCAGTTGATTTTAATCGACTGGAAAATGGCCATTTTTCCAACAGTCTCAGAATTCGACGAAACTAGTTTTATTAGAACCGTATCGTCAATACGAAGCTAGAAAATATTTTTCTGAATTTTTAGAGTTCGTATGTGACCCCAGTAAATTGTGTTGGGTATAAAAGTTTGATTTTTGTTTGATGATAACAAACATATATATATATATATTTGTTTTAATAAATGTGTTTGTAAATAGTACTATTCTATATTTTACACACAAAAATAAATATTTATTGAATAGAACACTACTATACAGAATTGAATATCCAAACAGTGTTTTTTATTTGAATAAATATTTTATTTTCAGCATTTGAAATAGTACGTATACAACACTCCACTATTTACACATTCAAATATTTTTGAATATTTTTGTCATGACACATTTAACACATCACAGACATTGTACTATTAAAAGATTCAAACAAAATAAAAATAGACAGATTGAATTGAACAACAAAAATAATATTTTATTTCAATCAGATCTGTTTATTACAAATAGTAGTACAATTTTTTATTCACGTCCATAATCAATACAGAAATTCCTCATTACATATTCTTTCAGTTGTACAAACACTGTTTCTTACATATACACACACACTAACGTTGTTCTTGTCTTCATCTTTATTCTTCTGTTTTCACAGCTTTCAGTCGGTCCATCTTCATACCTGTCACATACAGAAGAACACACACAGTAGACTGCAACAAAAATAAAATTAAATAAAATCAAATAAAAATTTATTTTTAAATTTTATTTGCCTCAGAATTACGGTGTGTTTCTCATCATTTTTATAGACGTGGTCTGATATGCAGGGACAGAAAAACTCGTCTGGATGGCTGCATGTACACACGTGTATACACGTGTGCACTACCTCGCCAATCCAGTGTGCAACTGAGGAGTAGCCACGAGGACCATCTCCACTCAGTGCACAGTTCATAATCAAGCCAAAATAGTCAAATGATTCAACTACAAACTCAAATATGTCAAAGAGTAAAATCTGTTCAGAGAAGTTTTGGTCAAAGCAAAATGGTGCATGATGTACAAAAGTAAAGTGGTTGAACAATATATTAATGCAGCAAGTATAGCGGCAGATCACTCAAAACAAAGCAGCATGGATCAATACATCAAGCATACAGGGTGACAAGGCCAAGATGCAAGTGGTCGAGCACAAGGTCTAGTCAACTTAAATGCATACAAGTATTCATGATGAATCAGCAGCTAGAAGTATGGATAAGCATGGCATGTCATTTATTTTATATAAGGCTACAGCAGAAAATGTTAAGAGCGACAGCTAAAAGTTCAATATCAAGCAAATCATCAATGGAACATGGAGCTAAGCATAGCAGGAATATAGATTATACATGGGATCAACTCACTTAAAGACAATAAGCAAATTTGTTGCAGCAGACAAGCATTCATGCAAGAATGGTATGGTCAGAACAACATGATGTCATCAACTTAGATGAAGAATGTACAAGTAGTGGTAAATGAAGCAGTATAACAATTGATCAAAGCAGTATGGAGAATGAGAATGCACAAGGATGACATAGCAAAAATTCTTGCAAGATGCAGTATACATGAGTGACAAATATAACATGGTCATGGGTGCACAAGCAAATGCAAATGGACAGTGAACTACAATGGTCAAGCAGTTTAAACAAGGGATAGTGACAGTGCAGTATCATGGGTGGCAAAGCGGACTCAAGTAAGGAAGTGCAATTGAGCACTGCAGTGGAATACAAGTGTGTGCACAAGACAAGTTGCACAAGATCAAAGAATATCACGTGTACAAAGTAATTGTGTACAAGTTTATTTTTAAATAGTGAAGCAGCATATCGTGAAGAATTATAAAAGGTTCATTTAAACAAGCCGAGAAGACAGTACAAAAATGTCAAATAGGAAGAATAAGTCGAGTATGAAATGGTAAGTCTAGCAGGAATGATCAAGTACAATAATTTTTTTTATCAAATTCAAAGAATGATAACAGGGAAATTCAAGTACAAGAGAAATCATGCCAGACTGATCAAGTAGTATATCCATTCTTGATTAAGTTTTGTTAAAATGCAAAATTCAAGTGCAATACCCATTTTGATCAACAGTAGTGAACGTATATACAACAGCAAATTACTTAAGTAAAGTATCCATTCACAAATTCAAGTGTTCATCTGTTCTTATCAGTTCAAATCAAACTCGGCAAAGTGTAAAGCAACTGTTCATTTCAGATTACTGGAAAAATGGTTTTGTTTTGAAAAGAATGATTCAAAGAATCTTTTAAAATTCCAGAAATCAGGGTTTAAACTTGGAAGTATAAAATATATTAGGAAAAACCATTCAAGTTACTAATTCAAATTCAACTAGAGAAAGCCCAGAATTCTCATGCGATTATTCAGGAATTCACATCCATGTTTGAAGATTTCAAGTTTCAAAAATCAAGCGATTGATTTAAAAGCAGGAAATTAAAGTTTAAAGTATACAGGATAAACGCAAGTTACTCCACAAAATATGAATCGAAGAAATCATCCGAATTCCAGAAGATTTCAAGCTCCAAAATTATCGAAAATATCAGACCGAGTCTTATACGAAATCGGAGCATATATCTAGGATTTTAATCCTATAAATACACCGATTCATCACTGGTTTCAATCCATCCAAGTTCGAACAAATAAAAGAGAAATTCGAGTTATAAAATCATACCAAATAACCAAATCTACTTGGATCGGCATCTAGCTTCTTCAATTCAACCAGAGAAGATTGCAATTGGAAATCGAAGGACATCAGAGAGGAGAGCGGTTGTCCTGAATTAGAGAACTAGAACCCTAGATCGCCATCGCCTTAGTTGTTTCCAGAAGCTAGAAGAAAACCCTAGGCCACCATGTTTTTACAAAGACAAGAAAATCGGGTCAAATAAAGTAGTGAAGCAATACAAAGGGGGCCGGCCAACTTTGGTTTTAAAAGGGGATAACCCATCTAATTTTAATTCCTAAGGGTTGTTCAAATTTTTTTATTTTACATTTGTTTTTGTTTAATTTGTAAAAAACAAACAAACAGTTTCTAGATCTGTAAAATCTAGGGAAGACGAATTACGGGAATTGTAATTTGGGGAAATCTGGTCTCGGGGATAGAAACCAGTGCAGGGTTTTGAGCGTAGGGTTAAGAACAGTTGGGAGCGAGTGTTGCGAGTTTACAGGGGATTGTAAGTGTAGAGATTGTTTTAACTCCTAGTAGAAACCTTGGGGAATGCAGCAGTAGGCAGGGTTTTGCCGAAGCTGGGTATATTTGTGTGTTATTTATTTTCTGTGTTTATTCTGATTATTATCTGTGCTGTTATTATTTAATTACTCTGCGAAAATCTGCGATAAACCCTATTCACCCCCCCTCTAGGGTTAATTTAGATCCTACAAATTGAAATGCGCGTTCAAATTCAATATATAGAGCTATATGTTGATTTTAACGGAAACTAATCGAAATGATCGAATCAGCTTGTGATACATATCCCATTGTGTTCGGAATGGGGGTGAAACGCTATGGACGACAGGCGGTGGGCCTCGTTTTGAGGTCGAAAATAAAAGTTGCTTTTTGGTGAAAAATAAAATAATTAAATAATAAATAAAACCCTTATACCCTCTGGGCCCCCCTTATTTTTCGATTCAATCGTTTTCAGAAGAAAAAAGAAAAAGAAAAAAAAAACCCGCCGATCTGTCCATCGCGCCACCCTACTGGCATTCGTCGTCGGCGCTCCACCTCTGCCACCATCGATCGGTGGTGCCCTTATCGAACCCCCTTCCCCGCAGCTCCTCCTCCCAAATCGAAGACCCCCTTCTTCTTCGATTCCAGCGCCCCCCCTCTCGCTGGCGCCACCGGAGCTGCGTCAAGCCTCACCACCAGCCGCCGCTCGCGCCTGGCATTTCCCCCTCCCTCTGTTCGGGAACCGCGAGCCCTAGGCCCCCCCCCCCTCCAGCACCGCTCCGCCTCGTTCAGCACCCATACCCGCGTCTTCCTCTCCCCAATCTCTTTTTCAATTTTGTCTTCCATCCCTCAACTGTGAGTTTATCCTATTTCTTTACTTTTGATTTTGATTTTTGCTAAAGTAAAATATGATTTTTATATTTTTAAAGTATTAAAAATATAATCTTTACTATATAGAAGATGTAAAAATATGATTTTTGTTTATGTAGAGAATTAAAAATATAATTTTTACATGATAGGAATATTAGAAATATCATCTTTATTTGTGTAGAAAAAATAAAAATGTGATTTTTATAATGATATATTTGAAAAGGCGAAATCTTTATATAGAGAATAGCGAGGTAAAAATATAATTTTTATCTATATAGTAGCAATGTAAAAATAGAATTTTTATCCATATAGCGAAGTAAAAAAAATCGATTTTTATATATTGAATAGCGAAGTAAAAATTCGATTTTTATATATTGAATAGCGAAGTAAAAATTTGATTTTAATATATTGAATAGCGAAGTAAAAATTCGATTTTTATATATTGAATAGCGAAGTAAAAATTCGATTTTTATATATTGAATAGTGAAGTAAAAATTCGATTTTTATATATTGAATAGCGAAGTAAAAATTCGATTTTTACATATGTAGAGAATACGGGCAACGAAGATGACAAAAGGCGAGAATGGCGATGATTTCTCTAAATGAAGTGTCGTGAAGTTGGATAGCTATTGGTGAGAATTTCTCACCTTTCATTTTCTTTTTTTCTAGTTATATATATATACTAGGATGCAGACGGTGTTTAGTAGCACCCGACACCCGTCATCCACAGACCATGGATGGCTTGTTTGTTTAATTGTTTGGTTGTGTAGTTGGTTTGACTATTTGGTTTGAATTGAATTGTTTGGTGAAATGGAATGGATTTGATTGATGTGTGAATGGCGTGGGCCTTCACTAGACCGGGGATAAGGCTAGGCCTTGTCCCGTTTCTAATATCGTGCCGTTATGCCGTCGAAATTTTCTAAAATATGTTAGAAAAATAAAAATATCATTTTTATTTGATAAATGAACTGGATAAAAATTCATGTGTTGAAATAAAATATTTTATCGTTAAAAATATAATTTTTAACGTAGAACTGAATAAAATAAAATATTCATTTACAAACCGGACGGTTTGTTTATGTACACCTATTTGAAGGACATTGATTGGGACGATAAATTTTACACATCGCCCAACTGCACAAATAAAATCTGTGTTTGTTGATTTGAAACCCTACACGGGTGTTGGGATGAAATTTGAAGTTCACTCATCCTGATTGATTAAATATGTCGATCGATTGATTGACAGGCTGTTATAAGCGTTAGATATCTATATTTGATGCTTATACAGTATAGTGCACTTTGGATGATGGTTGATTATTTATCGTTGCTACTATATACATTTGTTGTATGGAATCCATATAATTGACTTTATATGGTAATTGATTGGGCTTCATTCCAATCGGAAAAATAAAGAATATTATAAAATAAAGGTTCATGTGTTGACCGTACTCATCCGTTGAGATTAGTCATGTGTTGAACGAAATATTTATTAATAAAATTTACATCTTTATCCATATAAAATAAAGGTTCACGTGTTGACAGTACTCATCCGTTGAGATTAGTCATGTGTTGAACGAAATATTTTGAAATAGAAATATTTGAAATAGAAATATTTGAAATAGAAATATTTTGAAATAGAAATATTTGAAATAGAATATTTGAAAATAGAAATATATGAAGCCGTGTTGATTAGATTGACGCCATTTTGACATGAACGATATTTATATCGATTTTATTCATTTTAAAATGAATATTGAAAAGTGATTTTGAAATCGAATATTTTAAAACGAATTCGAATTGAATTGAATAGAAAGCGAATTCGAATTGAATTGAAAAGAAAACGAATTTGAATTGAATCGAATAGAAAACGAATTCGAATTGAATAGAATAGAAAGCGAATTCGAATTGAATTGAAAAGAAAACGAATTCGAATTGAATTGAATTGAATAGAAAACGAATTTGAATTGAATTGAAAAGAAAACGAATTCGAATAGAAAATGAATTGAATTTGAACAGAATAGAAAATGAATTCGATTTGAATAGAAAACAAATTGAATTTCAATTGAATAGAAAACGAATTTGATTTCAATTAAATATATAACGAATTTGATTTCAATTAAATATAAAACGAATTTGAATTGAATTGAAAAGAAAACGAATTCGAATCGAATTGAATTGAAAAGAAAATGAATTCGAATCGAATTAAAATCGATTTGAATCTGAATCAAATAGAAATGAAAGTAAAAAAGGATTTAGAATAGAAAATTCAATTTTGATTTGAATTTGAAATAAAGGTTGAAATTGTTTTTGAAACGAATTCAAAACTATTTATAAATTTTTTTTAAATAGAAATCGAAGAAATATATATTATATATATAATATAATGGCCTGAATAGAACGCGCCGCGCCGCGGCAGTTCGCGAATTTCGACCATTAACTTCGAACGGACATTACGGGAGATCCGACCATCGGATTCTCCTAAAACCGGAACCGTTGGGTTCGTATCGAAAAGAGCTTTCTAACGAATATTAGAAATTTGAAATCTAACGGTTGGATTTGGAGATACGTCCAAATCAAATTTGAAAAAGGTCGCTATAAGTGCAGTTCGATGGCCGTTGTTGGAAATCGACTGTACGGGCCTTGATAAAATTATTAAAAATATCAATAATTTGTGTAAAATCATAAGAAATTATTTGGGAAAAATTGGGATGAAAAATTCCATATTTGAAAAGATAAAAATAGTTTTTATCGAAACGAACTAGTTTTGAACTAAAATTAAACCCGTTTATTTTTAAATAAATAAATCGGATTTGAAACGAGTTTTAAATAGATTTGATTTGTGGGTTTATCGTGAACAGTGTTTTAAATAACACTTGTTCTTTAACCCGATAATAAATAGAATGTGATTTGGGTTTATCGTGAACTGTGTTTTAAATGACACTAGTTCTTTAACCCAGTAAAGGAGTTTTAATGAATCTGCAATTAAATTGAAATGTGAATTGATAATTTAAATTATCAAATTTAGAAAGTGAACGAGGATGGAGTATCACCAGTTCTTGTTGCTGGCCCTGAGTAGGCCGGGTACGCATGATAGGGTGTTCTCGCTTCGCGGTTTGGTGGCTAACGGGAGACTCTTACCCCTACATGTCGCTGGGTAATACGTGTATTGCAGTTTTAATTGTAGAACTATTATGGCGACATGATATATGGTACCCATGCCGTCTACGATTTATATTTATGATTGAAATTGTTTTGACACTATACACTTATTATAGTATCAAATGATTTGTTTTAAACGTACCAAGCATGTTTGGCTATTATAAGGGAAAACCCTATCCTCCGGCTTGCGTTGCATTGTGTGATGGGACCTGGGTCTTATAATAGCTTCATTTTTCGAAAAAGCATTGCGCGGTTTATTCTATGCACTGGTATTCTTAGGAGGAAACCCGTTCCGTGTTATACGGCGTGGTCCCTTGAATTACTCTCTTTTAAAGTAAAGCTTTAAATAACTGTTTTAGTTCTCACACCACTCACATGACTGACCTGGAGTTTATTGTTTTAACCTAAACTCTGGGTACCCCTATTTTTTGCACGGGCAGCTAGTAGTTTTGGTTTTGCAGATTTATATTCACAGGAACCTGGTTTACAGCTGGAATGATATCCGGAAAGCTCTGTATCCGTATATCACCTTCAGTTGTGCTTTGTATTATTTTTCCGCTGCTATGTAATTTATTGTAATCTCTGATATTTATCGAATGTAATTTATTCAATTGTACTCTGTATATTCTTGTATTTGATGGAATTGTTGTAATAGCAATGAAATGTTCTTCTGTTTGTGTTGTGATTTTCCCTGTTCTCAAACGATCAGGGGTTTCGAACGGTCTTTGTCGGTTTAACGATTGATACGGATCGAGCGAAATTCCAGGCCGTCACATTTGGTATCAGAGCTTTGGTTTACAGAGCTCGAGAACAAGACACATTATAACCATACGAAAGAATTCATCAGATATTGAATTAGTAATATCCAATTAGAATGACTCGTTAGAGATAGGATCAGTAGTATCCTAGAACGAGTGAAGAGTATATTTTTCAAATGAAAACAATTTTTGTTTTGAAATCTAAACCATTTTAAAACGTATTTGATTATTTATTTATTTCGATATGGAAAATCCAATATATAAAGATTTCGCGTATATGGGTCATGAACGTATATTCGAAGTTTTAATATATTGGATAGATATAGAATCACATTCTAGTCGCCCAGACATGATTCTGATGATGGCGCGCCATCACCAGTATTTATTTTCGTGTTTCGAAGGTGTGATATCTATATATTTCCATTAGACTGGTGTGAGAACCAAAACTTATATAGATAGATTTATTGTTGTGATTTGGCATCAAAAACATGATTTTTGTATATATATCAAAATTATGAATTTGAAACTCTAATTCACTAATTGATTGATGTTGTGTTGTTTGTCTATTTGTTTGCTAATTTTGAACCATTATGCCTAATTGAATCACATATTGAATTGTATTGAAAATTGGTCGCATTTGCTTGCATATACATATACTTACGTTGAACAGGTCATAGCAAGGGGGCTAGAGCAGAGAATAAAATTTGTTTGCCCGACAAATAGGTACATGTTTACTATAATTTACTGTTTTGTTTGGGTGATGATGATTTTATGAGCCGATTGGCTAGCCGCTTGGCTTTTTCTTTTTCTTTTTGAGATCAGAAGGCCTATATGGCAATTTCGGGATTTTCCCATGGCTCCCGGTGCAGGGGAGGTTATGGCGAAATTTTTCGAAAATTTAGGGTGTTAGCCAAATTTTTGAAAATTTGAAATTTCTCAGAAACTGAAAAGTTGGAGAATGGAAGTCAGATCGAACGTAGAGTTGATTAATCAAACCACTTTCGACTTCGTTCCTTTTCGGGGATGAAAAGTTTTAAGTGGGGGAGATTGTAATAACCCGAAATCTGAGCCAGTTAAAAATTTTTATTTTGGCAATTTTGACGAATTTTGAACATTTAAAATGAATTATTTTAAATAATATCAACGAGAAATTTATTTTGAATATAATTAGAACGTATATATTATACGCGTCGTCGTTAGAATAAAAATAATTTTATATAATTATAAATAGAATTGAAAATGGCGCGGTAGTTCGATAATTCGATTTCAAACTTCAATTAAACATACCGGGTGCAAAACAATCCGGATTTTAGTGAAACCAAAAACATTAGGATCTAATTGATAATATCTTTCCAACGAATCCGAATGATCGAAATTTCATAGCGGGATTCAAAAGATATGTCCAGTTGAAAATTCTGAATAGTCGCAATGGAATTCAAGCCCTTAAAAATAGACATTTTGCAAATGACCTCGGATTTCGACGAAACCACTTTTGTTGGGGCCGTGATGTCAAATTATTGCTAGATTTCAAATTTCATAATTTTTTGAATTAATATGTGAGCGTGGCAAAGGAAAACGCGTTTGATCAGTTTCAGTTGATTTTAATCGACTGGAAAATGGCCATGTTTGCAACAGTCTCAGAATTCGACGAAACTAGTTTTATTAGGACCGTATCGTCAATACGAAGCTAGAAATATTTTTCTGCAATTTTTAGAGTTCGTATGTGACCCCAGTAAATTGAAATGCGCGTTCAAATTCAATATATAGAGTTATATGTTGATTTTAACGGAAACTGATCGAAACGATCGAATCAGCTTGCGATACATATCCCATTGTGTTCGGAATGGGGGTGAAACGCTATGGACGACAGGCGGTGGGCCTCGTTTTGAGGTCGAAAATAAAAGTTGCTTTTTGGTGAAAAATAAAATAATTAAATAATTAAATAATAAATAAAACCTTTATACCCTCTGCCCCCCCTTATTTTTCGATTCAATCGTTTTCAGAAGAAAAACAAAGAAAAAAAATCCGCCGATCTGTCCATCGCGCCACCCTCCTGGCGTTCGTCGCCAGCGCTCCACCTCAGCCAGCATCGATCGGTGGCGCCCCTATCGAACCCCCTTCCCCACAGCTCCTCCTCCCAAATCGAAGACCCCCTTCTTCTTCGATTCCAGCGCCCCGCCCCCTCTCGCTTGCGCCACCGAAGCTGCGCCAAGCCTCACCACCAGCCGCCGCTCGCGCCTGGCATTTCCCCCTCCCCTTGTTCGGGAATCGCGAGCTCTAGGCCCCACCCCCCACTCCAACACTGCTCCGCCCCCGTTCAGCACCCCTACCCGCGTCTTCCTATCCCCAATCTCTTGTTCAATTTTGTCTTCCATCCCTCAACTGTGAGAGTATCCTATTTCTTTACTTTTGATTTTGATTTTTGCTAAAGTAAAATATGATTTTTATATTTTTAAAGTATTAAAAAATATAATCTTTACTATATAGAAGATGTAAAAATATGATTTTTGTTTAGGTAGAGAATTAAAAATATAATTTTTACATGATAGGAATATTAGAAATATCATCTTTATATGTGTAGAAAAAATAAAAATGTGATTTTTATAATGATATATTTGAAAAGGCGAAATCTTTATATAGAGAATAGCGAGGTAAAAATATAATTTGTATCTATATAGTAGCAATGTAAAAATAGAATTTTTATCCATATAGCGAAGTAAAAAAATTCGATTTTTATATACTGAATAGCGAAGTAAAAATTCGATTTTTATATATTGAATAGCGAAGTAAAAATTCGATTTTTATATATTGAATAGCGAAGTAAAAATTCGATTTTTATATATTGAATAGCGAAGTAAAAATTCGATTTTTATATATTGAATAGTGAAGTAAAAATTCGATTTTTATATATTGAATAGCGAAGTAAAAATTCGATTTTTACATATGTAGAGAATACGGGCAACGAAGATGACAAAAGGCGAGAATGGCGATGATTTCTCTAAATGAAGTGTCGTGAAGTTGGATAGCTATTGGTGAGAATTTCTCACCTTTCAATTTCTTTTTTCTAGTTATATATATATATACTAGGATGCAGATGGTGTTTAGTAGCACCCGACACCCGTCATCCACAGACCATGGATGGCTTGTTTGTTTAATTGTTTGGTTGTGTAGTTGGTTTGACTATTTGGTTTGAATTGAATTGTTTGGTGAAATGGAATGGATTTGATTGATGTGTGAATGGCGTGGGCCTTCACTAGACCGGGGAGAAGGCTAGGCCTTGTCCCTTTTCTAGTATCGTGCAGTTATGCCGTCGAAATTTTCTAAAATATGTTCGAAAAATAAAAATATCGTTTTTATTTGATAAATGAAATGGATAAAAATTCATGTGTTGAAATAAAATATTTTATCGTTAAAAATATAATTTTTAACGTAGAACTGAATAAAATAAAATATTCATTTACAAACCGGACGGTTTGTTTATGTACACCTATTTGAAGGACATTGATTGGGACGATAAATTTTACACATCGCCCAACTGCACAAATAAAATTTGTGTTTGTTGATTTGAAACCCTACACGGGTGTTGGTATGAAATTTGAAGTTCACTCATCCTGATTGATTAAATAGGTCGATCGATTGATTGACAGGCTGTTATAAGCGTTTGATATCTATATTTGATGCTTATACAGTGTAGTGCACTTTGGATGATGGTTGATTATTTATCGTTGCTATTATATACATTTGTTGTATGGAATCCCTATAATTAACTTTATATGGTAATTGATTGGGCTTCATTCCAATCGGGAAAATAAAGAATATTATAAAATAAAGGTTCATGTGTTGGCCATACTCATCCGTTGAGATTAGTCATGTGTTGAACAAAATATTTTAATAATAAAATTTACATCTTTACCAATATAAAATAAAGGTTCACGTGTTGACAGTACTCATCCATTGAGATTATTCATGTGTTGAACGAAATATTTTGAAATAGAAATATTTGAAATAGAAATATTTGAAATAGAAATATTTGAAATAGAATATTTGAAAATAGAAATATATGAAGCCGTGTTGATTAGATTGACGCCATTTTGATGTGAACGATATTTATATCGATTTTATTCATTTTAAAATGAATATTAAAAAGTGATTTCGAAATCGAATATTTTAAAACGAATTCGAATTGAATTGAATAGAAAGCGAATTCGAATTGAATTCAAAAGAAAATGAATTTGAATTGAATCGAATAGAAAACGAATTCGAATTGAATCGAATAGAAAGCAAATTCGAATTGAATTGAAAAGAAAATGAATTCGAATTGAATTGAATAGAAAACGAATTTGAATTGAATTGAAAAGAAAACGAATTCGAACTGAATCGAATAGAAAATGAATTGAATTTGAACATAATAGAAAATGAATTCGATTTGAATAGAAAACAAATTGAATTTCAATTGAATAGAAAACGAATTTGATTTCAATTGAATATATAACGAATTTGATTTCAATTAAATATAAAACGAATTTGAATTGAATTGAAAAGAAAACGAATTCGAATCGAATTGAATTGAAAAGAAAATGAATTCGAATCGAATTAAAATCGATTTGAATCTGAATCAAATAGAAATGAAAGTAAAAAAGGATTTAGAATAGAAAATTCAATTTTGATTTGAATTTGAAATAAAGGTTGAAATTGTTTTTGAAACGAATTCAAAACTATGTATAAAATTTGTTTTAAATAGAAATCGATGAAATATATATATATATTATATATATAATATAATGGCCTGAATAGAACGCGCCGCGCCGCGGTAGTTCGTGAATTTCGACCATTAACTTCGAACGGACATTACGGGAGATCCGACCGTCGGATTCTCCTAAAACCGGAACCGTTGGGTTCGTATCGAAAAGATCTTTCTAACGAATATTAGAAATTTGAAATCTAACGGTTGGATTTGGTGATACGTCTAAATCAAATTTGAAAAAGGTCGCTATAAGTGCAGTTCGATGGCCGTTGTTGGAAATCGACTGTACAGGCCTTGATAAAATTATTAAAAATATCAATAATTTGTGTATGGGATGAAAAATTCCATATTTTAAAAGATAAAAATAGTTTTTATCGAAATGAACTAGTTTTGAACTAAAATTAAACCCGTTTATTTTTAAATAAATAAATCGGATTTGAAACAAGTTTTAAATAGATTTTATTTGTGGGTTTATCGTGAACAGTGTTTTAAATAACACTTGTTCTTTAACCCGATAATAAATAGAATGTGATTTGGGTTTATCGTGAACTGTGTTTTAAATGACACTAGTTCTTTAACCCAGTAAAGGAGTTTTAATGAATTTGCAATTAAATTGAAATGTGAATTGATAATTTAAATTATCAAATTTAGAAAGTGAGCGAGGATGGAGTATCACCAGTTTTGCTCCAAAGCGATAGTTAAATCTTTAATCAGATTTGAACGTGAAATGGTAATTAATTTTACCGATAACACCATGGTGTTAGATATGGAGTATTAACAGTTTTGCTTCATGGGATGAATAGGTTGGGATTGGGAAATAAAATAAATAATTACTTCGGTATGGTTCGCTAATCTCGACTAGTTTGAAAAACCATAATTTGGTTTGAAATGATATCCAAAGGAAGATTAAAGGATAAATTTAAAGGATTTATCTTGGATAAAATTAATGGGAACCTTTCCCTGAGCATATGAATTGGAATGAGGCGTATGTTGTGTTTATGTAACATTCGTTTTAATATACGCGGGTTGTTCGGAAAGGCCGGGTTTATACCCATTCTGAATAACCGATTCGACGATATGTCGAAGATGAAGACAGTGGTTGAAGACCGAAAGTCTTCACATCGTTTGGGTGATTACTGATGATCTTGATTGGGCTGTACACCCAAGATGAGGGAATCAGTTGGTTGTCGTCCAGACGTACTTGGAGATGGATGGATATGCGAGGAAAGTGCCTCCGGTTTCATTCAGTCCCAGAACGAACTTGTAACTGGATTGTGTGTCTGACATTGGATTTTATTCTATGTTGATTGATCTCTATTAAATATACATCTGTTTGGCGGTAGAGAATTTATTCTTTTGCTTAACGCCCTTCTCTGAGACGTACGAGCTCAGAGGTTGTATATCGATGGACATCAGTCGCATGGCATGAATTGCCTGTGTGGCACGCTAAGATGCAATGATCAAGGCTTTTGTTGAAAAGCAAGGTCTTGTGGTTGATGATCAAAGCATGGCCTACGTGGCAGCTTTGTGTATAACGTGAATTCGCGAGCCTCACACCTCGGTATGAGTCAAAAACGGGATACGGACTGCAGGGAGAGCACGACGTTTCTTTCTAGCTTTGGTGGTGTCAGTGACTTACCAGCCCTGACATTTATATAATTTTCACCTATGTGGTTGTTGGATGAGGCGCCTCAATTTTAGGTCTGTAAGGACCGGGAAACATGTGTTCAGGAATTGCCAATCCTCAAACGTAAGAGAGGACCGGCCCTGAAGCATCCAGGGTTACCCAGAGTGTGTAGTCCTGAGGCATTTTCTAGAGTGTCTCGAAGCGGAGAGGATCTTGCCCCTTGCCTCGACTAATGGCGGAAATCTAATTTCCAATACGTGTATTGCGGTTTTAATTGTAGAACTAGTATGGCGACATGATATATGGTACCCATGCCGTCTATGATTTATATTTATGATTGAAATTGTTTTGACACTATACACTTATTATAGTATCAAATGATTTGTTTTAAACGTACCAAGCATGTTTGGCTATTATAAGGGAAAACCCTATCCTCCGGCTTGCGTTGCATTGTGTGATGGGACCTGGGTCTTATAATAGCTTCATTTTTCGAAAAAGCATTGCGCTGTTTATTCTATGCACTGGTATTCTTGGGAGGAAACCCGTTCCGTGTTATACGGCGTGGTCCCTTGAATTACTCTCTTTTAAAGTAAAGCTTTAAATAACTGTTTTAGTTCTCACACCAGTCACATGACTGACCTGGATTTTATTGTTTTAACCTAAACTCTGGGTGCCCCTATTTTCCGCACGGGCAGCTAGTAGTTTTGGTTTTGCAGATTTATATTCACAGGAACCTGGTTTACAGCTGGAATGATATCCGGAAAGCTCTGTATCCGTATATCACCTTCAGTTGTGCTTTGTATTATTTTTCCACTGCTGTGTAATTTATTGTAATCTCTGATATTTATCAAATGTAATTTATTCAATTATACTCTGTATATTCTTGTATTTGATGGAATTGTTGTAATAGCAATGAAATGTTCTTCTGTTTGTGTTGTGATTTGTCCTGTTCTCAAATGATCAGGGGTTTCGAACGGTCTTTGTCGGTTTAACGACTGATTCGGATCGAGCGAAATTCCAGGCCGTCACACCAGACCTACAAAATTACCTCACTTCGCATTTGGTTCTGAACACCTTTTTATTAACGTCAATTCTTTTCATCTAGATCTTGATTTAGAATTTTCCTAAACTAATAATCTAAATTATCTAAAGAGAATGGTAGAGCTTCCACGTTTTCTTAGAAATATGAGATTTAGGGTAGGCTCTGCTAGCCTATTTATAGGTGTTCAGGATCTTATCGGACACGCAACGTTGAGTCAGCATTGAACCTGGTTAAGAAAATAGTCTAGGTACATCAACGAATTTTCCCAAATCTGAGCCGGATCTGGGGGTGTGGACCCAGGTGTCCACCCCCCTATAGGGGTGTCGACCCCGGTGTCGACACCCATATAGGAGTGTCGACCCCTAGGGTCCCACCAGTAGTTTTGGCGCAGAGTTTGATTTTTGAATTTCGACCTATTGAATGTTTGAATTTTCTGGAGTTTATTTAACTGTTATATTCACATGAAATTTTCTTATACATATACAATTCTTCTAACGATCATTTTGCGCGTATATATATACACACAACTTCCGTTTTGTTTTCGAAATTCAAGCGGTGTTGCACTGTTACTTGATTCTTACCATATTTCATTGACTGCAGCCTTATCTTGAATTTTATCTCTTGTATACATATATTTCTTCATATATATATATTCTTATATATATATTCATATATTTTCTTTATTTCCTTATATGTACGTTCTTATCCTTTCAAATTTTGAATTTGTATGCGTACATATATTTGTATGTCAGTTGGCCCTCTCTAAAACAAAGATAAAAATTATGCTTCCGCCGGGGTTCGAACCCCTGACTTCTATGTTACAAATCTAAAGCTTTAACCAACTGAGTTATGATGTCTTTTGCTAATCATTTAAGAAACAATGGTAGTCATTGTTCTCCTTCTTTTACCTTATTCTCAAGTTTTGCTAGAATACTTCATTTAAAGGTATCTCTTCCATCCTTACTCAGTTTTCTGCAATCTATAGGTCTAAATTGACTAGAAAATTGCCACGAACGCAATGAAGCTAATCCCGTGGATAAATTCTTGAAGCTCTTCAAAATTTTATTTTTCTTAAATGTTTATGTCTGTGCATATATATATATATATATATATATATATATATATATATGTATATATGTATATATATATTCCTTATTTAATTACTTAATTATTATAAAATGCGGGGTGTTACACAAACTACAGTCCATCATCATCTATTATTCCGCTTTAATTTGTTCTATAAATGTTGCATTATATGTTCTAATAAACGAAAATAAATATCTTATTATAATTTCTGTTCATTTCAGCGATCATCCCGCAATCCCTTTAGATCCTTGCAGTAAAAGGTAGATTTTACTTTCTAATTCCATTTTCCTTCCACTGATTCATTATATGTGTATTTGCAAATTACATACAAGTAACAAAATTGGATTTTTTTTGCTATTCCTTCAAAAACAATAAATTAAATTAAATTCTGCAGGAAGTAGCTTTGGTTCTCTTCCTATAGTTTTCTTTTACGATTTATTATACTATTTCTAGATTATTATTTTTCTGCCTTAGTACAACTATGAAATATTTTTCAAGAGAAATAATATGATTATTGCGATGTGTTGTTTGATATTTTGTATAAGATATGCATCTCTTTGTAATTTCAGATTCTAATCCATATGTTAATTGATATGTGCCCGCATAGGGTATAGTGTATACATGAAATATAATTAATTTTATTTCTTCTTAGATATTGCTATATGATCATCGAATGTATTGTTCATGCATTCAAATAAAATAAAATAACCTTGGTTGAAGTGTTTGTCAAGTCTGTACACCACTGCCACCATGTAATGTAAACAACAGTTTACTAGAATTATCTTTCTAATTCACTAGGTACGATGTTCTTTTACAAAAAATGAAAGGAGCATCGAAGACAAAAGAGTTTCATAGCTAGATCTTCCAGAAAAAATTGTAGAAATAATAATTCGGAAGCTTCCATTCTCAGCTTATTCAAATTTTGCATGCGTTTGGAAGAAGTGGTGGAATATAATGCAGGACACATTCCCTTCCGTTGTGTGAAATTCGGATTTTCAATTAGATTGCTCTTTGACATTTGTCTTTAGTATTTCCTTATAGAAACCAACAATCCGGTTAGAATGGCTCTAAGTTCTGATGGGCCTATTTTTGGTCGTAATTTAGGCCCATTCTGGGCGGGTTGTTACATTTAGTATCATAGCATAGGTTACTAGATTATAGGGAAATATACAAAAGAGAGACGTATTTTTTATTTGAAAAGGTTTTCAAAACTATATATACACACATTATACCCCCACAAACATTCATCATTATACCGGGTAACCTTATCATTCTTCCTTTTGGGCCTTGATACTATCTTCGTAAGTCCAGTAAAGGGGTTTCCTTTACATATAGTAGAAATGACCGATAACCAGGCTGAGAAGGGGAACCCGACAAGACCTCGGTACTTGCCCAAATGGTTCCAATAGTATCTTAGGACTATGGAATAGGTCCCTACTACCAGTCCTCCCCCGGCGGAACTAGCAGCTCAGCCCGCTGAAGGGGACCCTCAACTTACCTCGTCTTTGCCAAGATTTCACGAGTTTAAGAGGCAAGCCATATTTGTGAACTGACAGTTTCCTAAAAGAAAAAGCATGGATAACCAAGTGCGAAAGGATCTTAGAGGCTACCAGATGGGATGACCAACTTAAGCTAGGGTAACTGGGCATTTGAAGGGAGATGCTCTTGAATGGTGGAATATGATTTTAGAACCCGCTTTGAGAATAAGTTCTTACCTAATGTTGAGATGAGCTTATAGCTAGACAAGTTCATACAGTTGAAGCAAGGAGAGTTGGATTTGCGAGAGTATGTGGAAAAATTTACAGAATTATCCAAGTTTGGGAGAGGGTTGGTGGACACCCCTATGGATAAAGCCCTTAGGATTGTTAAAGGATTGAATGCTCCGTTGAAGGAAATGCTTTAACTGTCATGAGGATGGGCACTTGGCAAGGAATCGCCATTGTTGGAGAATGGAGTTTTGATGACAACAACCTTATCCCAATTATCATTATCAACTGATTATAAAATATACACTAACATCTTTATTTAGAATATATATACATGTAGGATTTGTATACAGGATTTAAGTACTCAAGACTGTGCAGTTTTAGAGTTCCAAGAGATTCAAGACTAAAAAAAACTCAAGACTCATGCATATCAAGATATCAAGAAGTCAAAGAGCTCAAGAAAATATAGTAATTGAGTCTAGTTTATATGTAAGACTCCAAATAGCACTCCATTTTCAAATTCTATTTTTCAAATTTCAAACTCTGTTTTTAAAATTCAAAATTCAATATTTCAAGTTATTTCAAACAACTTTTTCTAAATGATTTGAAATTATTATGATTTCAAAAATATATATTTATAGTTTATAAAGTTTTATAAAAATATGTTTATAATATATATATAGTTTTATAGTTTTAAATGATATAACTTTATAAATATGTTTATATTATATATCCCTATGTATTTACAAGTTTTTATACTTTAGAAACTTCATATGAAGCATTAGTTTTGATTCAAGAATTTCCAGAATGTACATATTAGTTTTAACACTTGAAATTTGATTTTAAAAATAAATATACAAGGCATTGTCGACATACGCATATGAGCATGTTGACATATAACCGTCATTTTTTCAATTTTCAAAAGAAGTATCTTTTCACTATTTGAAACGTTTCAGGAACGTTGCAACCATTGGAATACTATAAAAAGGGAATGATTTCGAAGATTTAATCATTCTTTCTTCTCCATCATCACCCATTTATTTACCACCATTAAAATACATAAATTTCTTGATTTTAACACTTATACTCTGTCGATTTCAACAAAATTTGTATCATTCTTCTTCTCTTCTCATTCTTTATCAGCTACTCTTTATTTGAAGTGCTACTGAAGAGTTCTAAGGCTATTGTAATTGTTTGGGAAAGCGTGTGTTCTCTATAGCTATGAAATCAAGGAAAGAGAGTGGTGATAACCTTGTAGCCATGAAATCAAGGGTGGTGGAATTGGTGTTAACCTTGTAGTCGTGAAATCAAGGTTGTTGTACCTAGATATTGATAATAATAAAACTCTACGCAATCCAACGTTGCGTAGGAGTGGACATAGGAGTAATCTGAAATAGTATAAAATCCGGTGTGTTCTTTCCTTTTCTGCATTTTATATTTACTTATTTCTATGTTTGTGATTGTTTCTGTGTTTGTGATCATATTTGGATGTGATTATTATTGTAACGGCCCGCCCCGCACCAGCCGACATTTCCTCCGAAATGCGTTGTGCTAATAACCAAACAGCATGGGACGATCGTCAGAATGGGACGATAAGGGTGGACTAAACAAAGAACCTGTAGTATATCTCACAGCGCATGGAATAAAATATAATAACAACATAACTTTGACATAAAACAGGCGAGACAGAGCATAAGCTGAAAACTAAATCATCATAGCAGCGGAATCCATAATACAGCTTATGATCCAACATCATTATTACAACATCAAATTTCTGTCTCTATAACAAAAGAAAGAAAAGGTACACTACTAGCGCCCAAGCAGTGACCAGCTACAACATAGGGAGAATATATATATATATATATATATATATATATATATATGTATAAATATATATATATATATATATGTTTGTGTGTGTGTGTGTATCATACTTGGGAGCCTCCTGCTCGACTCCGGTACAGCTACACGTGCATAATCACCTGACTTGTCTCTAGTCTGCCCGTTTAAGAGCACCCAGAGTAATAAAAAGAGACATAAAACTCTGTGTCAGACAAAAGTCTGGTATGAGCGATAAGCAACAAAACAAAACAATAACAGGTATAATCCAATCATACCTGAATGTTAGACCAAAAAGTGGTTCTAATACCCAAATTGAGTAAAATCAGACTAAAATAAGATCAAAAGTAAAATAGAGACACAGAATTTATAGTGGTTCGGCGTTGAAAAGCCTACGTCCACTTGTCAATCACTATTCTCGATGATATAGTTGCAATTACAATGAGATATTCACTCAATTTCACTCACAACTCACATACATTCACTCAATTGTCTCAAAACAAATGTTGAAAGACGATTTGGATTATTCGGGAGTGCTGGAATTCGGTTTATGAAAGTGGTTGAACTCTCAAAGTGCCAAAAAGAAGATCCCTTTAATTGTCTCCAGACAAGGTATTTATAGGTGAAAATTTAGTCAGAACCCGATCCGGATCGGAGCCACGTGTCCTCCATCCCATCGTCCTCGGGTTCGGATGGACTCCAGTGCTGACAGCGCATCAGAATAGAGATTATCGTGGGTAGGAACTAGTCATAACCGCTCCGCATCTTCAGGCGATCGTGGGGTGGGGAAGTCACGTGGATTACAGGTTCGGTTCGGAGGAGCCTGCAGAGGGGGTTTGGATCGGGGTATCCGATCCGACCCGGATTAACCTAAAACTAAGTCCTTATCTACTTTGCTCTACTCCGTTCCGACCCAGTAGTAGGTAGCCCTCCGGTCCGACTGATAGTAGGTAGGCCTCCGATCCGAGTGATAATAGGTAGCCCTCCGATCCGAACAGCAGCGTCTCTTCGATCCAAGCGGCAACATCTCTTCGATCCAAGCGGCAGCATCTCTTCGATCCGAATCGTAACATCTCTCTGATCCGATCCGCTATGATGCTTTCTAAGTTCTTCAACGATTCACATCTCGACTTTGTGTTGTCCAGTTCACAAAGTGGGCTAACATTTTGCCCCCTCAAAGGATGCTTCTGTTGGAGACGGAGCATGCTTTGATTATCGTTGCACAGCGCCTTCTAGGTAATTTTCCCTTTGATTTTCCTTGTGCTTTCATCCTCTTCCTCGAATTTTAATTTAATTTACTGCTGAGTTACAACATTCTGTTCGGTTCGGATTCCGACCCGAACGGATCCCCTTCTTCTTTTATTTCGCCTTGGACTAGTGGGCCAAGCTACGCTACTGGGCCTTCGAGCCGGTCTGGACGGGGAGACGAATAGTCACCATGTTTTCATATAAATTCAGCCTTCATCTTCCTCCCACTTTCTTTCTACTTTATCGTTTTACAAGTTCTGCTCCGAAACTCTAGGTTTCAAAAGAGAAAAAAGAACTCTTTACCATTCTCGTGCGAATCTCCAGCTTATCCACCTTGGTAGGTCTAAATCCCTGATCGACCTCATGATAATAGGTTTTAATTGAAATTTATGGTCAATTCGATCGATCTGAATGTGATTTCAACGCTACAGCATCCTCTTCCTTCGTTATTGTCGTTGGTGGCTTCGTTGCTACTCCAAGACGTTGGAAGAGGGAGTCGTAGTTTGTTCGGTCATGACTGGGGCGTTGGAGATGATATTGGGTCTAAGACTAAAGAAGAAGAAGAAGAAGAAGAAGAAGATCACAGGGAGTCAGTTCGGGCGATGGAGTATGAAAAGGGAAAAAGAAAAGAAATCCAGAAGGTCGGATCGGGTCGGGGCAAGTAGTTAAAGAAGGGGGGAATGGAGCTCACCTAACCGGATCGGGTCGGACTGTAAGATAAAGGAGGAGAGGCATGACTGCGTGATTCGACCCGAACCGTTCGGGGAATCTACTTCCGAGCCTGAGCTTCTATGTTTATCCGAGCCCAAGGCAGGGCTACGCGCCGATCCGATTCCAATGAATGCGCCCGAACCGAACCGAAGTGCAGTCCATCTTAAGGCATAAAAACTCATTTAACTGGCCCAATCAACTCTTGGCATAATCTTCAACTTAATGGACAGTTAGGATAGTGCCTTGCGAACATAACTGGACATCAAGAACTGCCTTGATCCTTATTACTTTGCCAAAATTTTGCGTCGCACTTTCAAATATTAACTTTACACTTTCCGCATACACTGTTTACACTTTAGTTTGCACACATGCACGGGGGGATACGGGCTAATTTACTCTAACTTGTGCTATTGCTTCTTCAATAGTTTTGTGACCATGAGAACCAGACGCTCTTCTAGATTAGCCGGGAAGAAGGAGGCCCCAGAGACATCCAACAAAATTACTCTTGACGACATATCTTCTCCCTCGGATCCAGAATGGAATGATGAGGGCTCAGACTACGAGGTTGGAAATCGCGAAAGCGACAATGTGTCATCGGAGGGTGGAGTTTCCCTAGGTTGTGAAGAGGAAGGAGGGATTGGCGACGACCGAGCTCCTGATGAATTTGAATCTGCCGTCATATTGAAATCACCCCAAGATTCTGTTGAATCGACGATCGACAACGACAGACTTATCCGAATTTGTCTAAAATACGGGATACTAAAAAGGGACACCCTGGTGCCTTCGAGAACTGACCGTCCCCACAACCCTCCAGAAGGGTATATGGCAATTACTCGGTTGATGTGCATGGTTGGGGCTATCCCTCCATTTTCTCCTTTCATCGTCGATTTTCTAAGACAAATGCGGATTGCCCCCATGCAGCTGCATCCTAATTATTATGCTTACTTGTACACCTTATATGTAGCGTACCGTGAGATCTTAGGCATAGAGCTCACTTTTGACGACATTCACTTCTTTTATAACTTTAAGCATCGGACTCGAGAGACTCCTTCTTTCTGTTACTTTGAGTCTGTCCCTAAGAGGAAAATAATTCCAGTGCCATTCAATAGTAAAGCTGGGGATTCCAGGCTGGAATGGTTTTATGTGAAGCGACAGCCAGGGTGTGCTAGGAGGTGGACGAAATCAAGTAAAGCACTGGTTTTCTAAATCTCGACCCTATACATTCAAGCCATCGCCTTAACTCGTTTTTTCTTTTTGTTTGCAGTCGACAACCCAAAACAGATATCAGACCAAGTATTCTTTGACCGGATGCACCAGCTCCTTAATGGCGATCAGAAGTTTTTAACTATTGATGAAGTCCTTAAGGACGAATATCTTCATTTTCATGGGTTGCTATCTGTTACTCGTAGCATTGGCCATGGGACGGCTCCATATGTATATATTCTCCCAGTGGACGTAATCCCTGAAACGGGCAAAAGTTCGAGAGCTCCTACAGTGCCTCTTCAAGCTTCACCCTCTCCTTCTTCAACCCAAGATGATGAATTGGCTAACATGGCGGAAAAGCATCGCGAAGGGTATACTGTTCCCGTGGATGCCATTTCTCCAGAAAAGTCAACGTCTTCCAAAGAGTCACCGATCGATGCTTCTGAGGGAGATGTCCCTATTACTGATGACCCACTGTTTCAGGGTTTGGGGGATCTCCCCTTACCTGAAATCATTTACACTTCAGAGGATTTTAGGAAGAATCCTTTAGTTTTCACTTCTTCCGAAGAGACCACTCCTGCTAAGGCCAAAGAGCCCGCCCGTACTAGTCTAGCTTCGGACTCGGGTTGGTTGGGGGGAAAAACACCACTTAGGACACACTTTACACAATAACATTACAACTCATTGCATCTTTCTCTTTGTGAAAATATTGATTCTGAATTGCATTTGTCTTATTGTGCAGGCACGATGTCCCGATCTTACAATGATATCAGGAAACTCCGCCGCAGCATGTCTAATCCACCTTATGATACAGAGTATGATCGCCGCGACGACCGCAGTAGGGAGGAGAGAAGG
Organism: Allium sativum; assembly: GCA_030737875.1. Taxonomy (NCBI): domain Eukaryota; kingdom Viridiplantae; phylum Streptophyta; class Magnoliopsida; order Asparagales; family Amaryllidaceae; genus Allium; species Allium sativum. The sequence goes on along the minus strand of CM060925.1, from coordinate 371,684,790 downwards.
CCTTATGAAACCTATCGCTCTCGAACCTCGCGTTCTCGCTCTCCTGCCCGGACGGACCCAGAGAGATATAAAGGTTACCAAGGTCATCGGGAAGAGGACAGGTCGCAACCAAAAGACTCAACCTCTTCTCAAGAAAAGCGCAGCCGGGAGAGAAGTCCGCCAAAAGATACTAAGTCGCGAAGCAAACGCAAGGTCTCTGCTAAACGGCCTAGAACAGATAAAGAGGCTATTGAATCCTCCACGCACAGGGATACTGAGCTGACGATTCCCGCCCCTCCACCACTAGATGCTGAAACTGCAGTTAAGCGGGCGTATCTGGAGGAGAAATTTCCTGAACATTACTTCGAAAACTTGACTTTTTTACCTGCTCTTGAACCTATTTCTTCAAGGTGGGCAGATGAGGCCAAAGCAAAGATAGATGCGGTCCAGAAACAGTATTCTGAAATGTTCAAGTATTCACCCAACCTTTCTAGAATCATCCGTACTTTAATCACGAATGCTGATTCGATGCAAAAAACCGCTGAAGACGATGCAAAGGCCTTAAAGAATCTAGGAAAAGATTTGGAGGATACACAGGCCCAGCTTGCTGTTGCTCAACGGGATGCTACTAGCTTCAAACAACAATTTGAAGATATGCAAAAACGTTACCATGATTTGCTTGAATCCCATACTCAAGAGTGTTCTGAGTTAAAAAAGCAAGCCGAAGATGCTAAGTCAGATGCTGCTAAAACACGCCTTGCTTACGCTGACCTTGAACGGAAAAATGTCGAGTTAGCAAGGAGGAATGCTGAACTAGAAAAGAAAAATGCTGACTTGGCTTCTAAGCTAATGGAGGCGGAGAACAGGGTTGCCCTAGCGGAGGGTAACGTCGAGTGTGCTATTAAATCCGCTGAAGAAGCCCGCAAACAACTGTCGGAGGTTGAGGGAGAGGTTCAGGGTTTTGGCGAATTAATGATTGAATTCTTTGCGCACATTATCCGTTGCCGAAACATTTCTTGGATTGAAGATTATCCATCTACTCTAGTCCAAGTATGGAGTCAAATCGTTGAGTGGGAGAAAAAGGAGCTCAAGGTTGATTCCATTGACGAGGACAAGCTGATGGAGAAATATTTAAGAGATGATGAGCCAGAACACCTAGCTGAAGGGCGCCGCCTCATCGCTGCTGCTATGGACGAAGAGAGGCGGAGGACTAAGCAAAAGAACATTCCCGATGCTGGTTCCTCTTCTACTTCCCCCGCAACTTCTGAAGTAGAGGGATATGATCCTGAAAACCCGGGGATCCCTCGAACAACTCTTTTATCCCCTATTCCCGAAACAGCATCGGAGACAGCAGTTACTCCAGCTGAGAAGTCTTCGGAAGGTATCTCTACATTTTCACCTCAATTCGTCAGGGATATCTCTGCCTTTCGCCACGTGATTGAGCAATCGATGAAAAACCCATTATTTTCTCCTGAGTTGATAACTATTGCTTCTCACTCTGTAGGTATTGAGCCATCCGGAAAGACAGATGTGTCCCAGGGAACCGCCTCTGGGGCGGAGCCTACGGAGAAGGCCAAAGGGGGAAAGGACAAGGCTGCTCCCATAGATTTGGGAGAAGGAAGCGAACTGTCTAAGGCTGACACTCCTCGTGATGACGAAATGATAGATGCCTTAAAGGACGATTGCGGTGATGGGGGACATGAGGAAGATCCGGAGGTGGCGATAGCCGGGGAGTCAAAAAGCACTGATGATGTTACCTTAGCTGCACTGAAAGCTGACCAAGATAAACGCATGCAGCTTAAATCTGAAGACTTAGACCCTGAAAGCCTTAAGCCCCTCGCAGTAGAGGATGCAGGATCAAGGTTAGTTGTTAAGCTTTCAACTAGATCCATTACAGAGGAACTTGCTAAAAAGTCTTCTCTTGATTCCAGCGCTCCGCCTTCTGGGAAGAAGTCGACTGATTCCAGCACCTCAGCTTCAGGGAAGAAAAAGTCAAAGCGCATCCTGACGGAGGCCAAGAAAGAGGCGAGAGATGCGGAGAAGGCTGCTAAGAAGTCCAAGCCCTCTTCAAAGTCCAAATGATGAAGTGTCTTGCGTTATTTTAGCGTTTGATTGACCAATAATTGTTGCTGTAAGGGTGGCCCTTGCACCTTCTTTTTGCCTGTTTTCCTGTACAAATTCATTCATTTGTAAATAAAAAATAATTCATTTTCTGCAATGTCTGTTAGTCATTAGTTTTGCACTTATGTAAGAATGCATGTATTACTATAGTTGTGTAATGAAGATATGGTGGGGAAATATGTGTATACATATATGCCCCCAGTCAATCTCAAAAAACTATTCAAGACTTAATCAAGTAGTCTGAATGTCCCCGATTTTTCGACGAGACTACATTCTCTGTGCCGTCAATGCTTGTCGTTTTTTCTGGCATTTTTTATACTCTACTGTCTTATACTCAGGTTAGAGTTCTTATTGAGGCGGTCTCTTGTCTGGGTGCACCTTCACGGCTCAGAGTACGTCGTCTTCCCGTCCTTTATACTCTCTCTCAATTCTCGAGAGTTAGAGTTAAGAATGTCGTCTTCCCATTCTTTTATGTCTTATTGCACAAACAGTCGTTGTGCTTTTTCTCGCATATAAACTGTTTTCAACCTTTCAGGTTTTAAATCATCTTATATTCCATAATCGCAACAGAATAGTAGATGAAGGCATATATATAATGCATGAAAGTAAATGACACACGATATTTTTATAGTGGTTCGGCTAAGTCGTAGCCTACATCCACTTTATAGTCCTTTATTCATATCATCAGATTTTCCTAAGGCAAGTCGTGCCTTTTTACAGAGTTCATAAGAAAAATAGCAAAGAGTACAACATTTCTAATCCAAATATTGCATCAAGTGTTGGGCATTCCATGCCCTAGGTACCTCTTCGCCATCTACGGTCGTTAACTTGAAGGTTCCTGTTTCAAGTTTCCGTTGGATGACAAAGGGTCCTTCCCACTTTGGACCGAGGTGAGGAAGGGATGGAAAGACTCTCTTTAGCACCAAATCTCCTGGTTCAAAAGTCCTAAGGTGAACTTTTTTGTTGTAATAGCGTGCCATCTGACGTCGATGTCTTACCATGCGCAAATATGCTTCGTCCCTTTTTTCTTCGATTTCATCAAGAGACTCGAGTAACAGTGCCCGATTCGTCATCGGGTCGTAATACGTCACCCAGTGAGAGGGAACCTCAAGCTCTACTGGAATTACTGCTTCTGAACCAAAAGAGAGAGAGAAAGGGGTATGACCGGTAGCTTGATATGCCCACAAAGCTAAGGGCAATTCGTCAACCCATTTTGCCTTTGCGCGCTCTAACCGTTTCTTGAGGATGGATTTTACAACTTTGTTTATTGCTTCTACTTGCCCGTTCGACTGCAGATAGGCAACCGTAGTGTACCGTTTGTCGATCTTATATTTCTGGCAGAAATTTCTGAATTCAGCACCATCGAACTGGGTTCCGTTATCAGTTATAATGGTCCTTGGGATCCCGAATCGGCATATAATATTTATAACCACAAAACTTATCACCTTTCTCGCTGTGATTTTGGTTAGGGGCTCAGCTTCCACCCACTTCGTGAAATAATCCACAGCGACTATTGCATATTTCGCTCCTCCTTTAGCAATTGGTAGAACTCCAATGATATCAATTCCCCACGTGGCAAAAGGCCAAGGACTCACCATCGATTTGTTCTGGGTCGACGGTGCTCTGGGAATTTTGGCGAATCTCTGGCACTTGTCACAGCGTTGTGAATAATCAGCTGCATCTTTATTAATTGTGGGCCAGAAGTATCCATACCGCAATATCTTTTTCGCTAAAGTCTGACCTCCTGTATGATCTCCACACTCACCTTCGTGTACTTCTCTTAGTACACGTTTGATGTCGTTGTGCGCTATACATCGTAACAGGGGCATAGAAAATCCATGTCTATAAAGAGTATCATCTTGAAGGACGTATTTGGTAGCCTTGCGAACAATAGCCCGTCTCTCACTCTTCTTTGATGGGAGTGTCCCATTCTAAAGGAAGTTCTTAATTGGGGTCATCCACGACTCCTTCTCCGGTTCCGCTTCGAAAGCGAACTCAATTTCCGTTGACTCAAAGCTTGGCGATTCCAACGTTTCAATTGGAATTGTTTCAGTTTCTTCCGGGTTGTCGGAACTAGCTAGCTTTGCCAGCCTGTCTGCCTTCTGGTTTTCGGCTCTTGGGATATGCGTTATGTTGTACCACTCCAGGTTGCTCAACAGCTTTTCCACTTTCCCGAGGTAGGCGATAAGTCAAGGTCCCCGGGCCACAAATTCCTTTCGCACTTGGCAAACTACGATTTTGGAGTCGCAGAATATGTCCAACATTTTTATTCCGAGATCTTTAAAAAGCTTCAAACCGGCAATCGGGGCTTCATATTCAGAATCATTGTTAGTTGCCGCAAATTCTAATCGTAGAGCGCAATATAACAACCGTCCTTCAGGAGTGATTAAGACGATTCTAGCTCCGGACCTTCGGTCGTTCTTGGCTCCGTCGGTGTATAGCTTCCATGGATCTAATTTTAACTCATCTTCGGACTTGACCACTTTGTCATCGATTATTTCCTCCTCTGGGATTGTAAACTCTGCTACAAAGTCAGCCAGAGCCTGCCACCTGATCGACCTCCGCGGCGGAAAATTTAAATCAAACTGACTTAATTCAATATTCCATTTGATCAATCGTCCCGATGCTTCGGGTCTCTGCAACACCTTCCTTAGAGGTTGGTCAGTGTATATGGTTATTGGGTGAGCTTGGAAATAGTGACGAAGTTTTCGAGAGGCGATTAGGAGGCTGTAAGTGAGCTTCTCAATCTTTGGGTAGTTGCGTTCTACCACTGCCAATTTCTTGCTTTCATAATATACTGGCCTTTGCACTTTGTCTTCTTCTCGAACCAAGGCTGTGCTAACAGCGTGAGCCGAAACTGCTAAGTAATCAAATAACTCTTCGTGATCCACTGGCTTTGACAAAATCGACGGTTTTTCTAGCAATTCCAATAAATTTCGAAATGCCTCAAAACTGTCCGGAGTCCATTCAAAGTTCTTCTTTCCCCTTTTAATCAAATCAAAAAATGGGACGCATTTGTCCGTGGCTTTGGAGATGAACCTACTCAACGCGGCTACTTTCCCCGCAAGACTTTGGACATCTTTAATCCTCCTCGGTTCTTCAATGTTTCTTATTGCTGCTATTTGGCTGGGATTGATTTCAATCCCTTGGGAGCTCACAATTAAGCCTAGAAACTTTCCCGATGCCACTCCAAATGAACATTTCAAAGGATTCAACTTCATCCGATACTTTCGCAGGATACCGAACATTTCTGCCAAGTCCTGCGTATGGCTGGAGGATTGTTTCGATTTGACAAGCATATCATCCACATAAACTTCCATAGTCTTCCCTATTTGATTATAAAACATCCTGTTCACCAAGCGCTGATAAGTGGCTCCAGTGTTTTTTAATCCGAACGGCATGACCACGTAACAGAATAACCCCAAATTTGTAATGAAGCTCGTGTGTTCTTGATCTGGCACGTGCATAGGAATTTGGTTGTACCTGGAATATGCGTCCATGAAAGAAAGAAGTTCATGTCCCGCTGTCGAATCTACAAGCTGGTCAATCCTAGGAAGTGGGAAACTATCTTTCGGGCAAGCTTTGTTCAAATATGAAAAATCAATGCAAGTCCGCCACTTTACATTCGGCTTCTTTACTAAGACGGGATTCGATATCCAGTCGGGATATGTCGAATCTCTAATAAATCCGTTCTGTTTCAGCTTCTCCACTTCTTCCTTCAGAGCGGCCGACCTCTCTGGGCCCATCATACGTCTCTTTTGCTTTACAGGCGGGTGTTTCGGGTTTACATTTAGTGAATGACTTATGATGGATGGTGATATCCCACACATGTCGGCGTGGGTCCAGGCAAACACGTCCAAGTTTGCCTTCAGGAAGTCAGTTAGCTCTCTGGCCCGACGTGGATCCAACTGGGATCCAATCTTCAAAACTCTTGTTGGATCAACTTCATCAATGGGAATGTCCACTGTCGCTTCATTAGGAGTTTCATTTCTAATCTCTGGTTCCTCGTCTTTCCTGGGATCCAAGTCTTCAAGCGTTCCTTTGGGCAACTCCTTCTGGGCCGATCCCTCTAATTGCTATGTCGAGCCCTACTTTGGAGGAGGCGAGGCACCTTTACTCTCGATGTTAAGTCCCTTCATCAACATCTTTAATTCGGCAACATAGCAGGCCCGTCCGGAGACTTGATCTCCTCTCACTACTCCGGTTCCGGCTTCAGTTGGGAACTTAAGCAATAAACACCAAGGGGCGATGCAAGCCCTGAACTCAGCAAGGGCAGGCCTTCCCAAAAATGCATTATAAGGAGAATCTACGTCCAATACAACGAACGGAAGCATCCATACTCTTCAGCGTTCTCCTTGCCCCAAGGTTACGGGCAATTCTATGTACCCCATTGGAGCTGTCGATGCTCCGTTGAAGCCTCGGATCCAACCTTCGCATGGCTTCAAATCTTCAGATTCAAGCTTCGTCTGATCGAATGACTTTTTAAATAAAATATTAACAGAGCTTCCATTGTCCACTAACACCTTATGAACCAATGCCGGCCCAATGGTGGTGGTAATGACCAACGGATCATCGGTGGGTAACTGGATCCCGGTATTATCTCTGCTACGGAATACCACGTCATCAAACATTGTCTTCTGTTGCTTTATGGGGGCGATATCTTCCAAATCATCACATTCATCCATATCTACGTGCTTAGCTGCATTTACATATTGATCCTTTGCTCCAAAACTGTGGATCGCTGGGTGGGGTCCACCCACTATGGAGTTGATAACAATTCCCTTGCCTTTCTGCTGCACTGTAGGCTTGGGAGCAGATTGGATCTGTTTTGGAGCCTGTTCTCCTTGCCCCCTGTCTCTCGGGGCAACCTTATATTCATCCTATTTCCCTTCGCGCAGCAGCTTCTCAATCACGTCTCTCAAATGTCGACATTCATTGGTTGAATGCCCATGAGTTCCATGAAACAAACAAAACTTTCCAGTTGCCATTTCTTTCTCCGTTGAGTCGCGAGGTGGCGGTCTTTTATATTGCAAAACATTGTATGTATCCAAGTAAATGTTCTCCAGAGTGTCATTCAACGGTGTATAACTCTCATAAGTCTGGAACCGGGGTCTTTTGTTAGGATCACTTCCCCTATTTCTATTTCTTCTGTTACCATTCGCGTTACAGTTGTTGTTGTTGCCCCCGTTTCCATTATTGTCGTTTCCACTCTTGTTTCCCACATTCACCTCAACTTTTCCGGAACTTTCTCCAGATTGCTTCACGGCGACATTACTCTGAACATTCTCTTTTGAAGCCGCTCCAGACTTTCTCTTTCGGTTTTCCCTGGCCTCCTCTCGTCTTAACTGAATATCGGCCTTTTCATAAAATAACTCTCTCATGGGAGGTGGCTTCCCAGAAAGGTAATCTCCAAACTCGGAGTCAGGATCGACTCCTTCCATCAAAGCCATCAAGATGGTGGGCTCGTGCGGGTCACTAACTTCAGTCATAGCTAAGTTGAAACGGTCGAGATATGACCTCAAAGACTCTCCCGGTGCCTGCTTAATTCTTGATAATTCAATAACACTTTTAGACTTTCGGGTATGGAGTCGGAACTGATTCATAAAACGTTCGCTCAATTCCCTATAATTCGATATCGATCGAGGGGGAAGTCGGGTAAACCATAGCAGCGCCACATCTTCTAAATAGATCGGGAATGCTTTACACTTCACTGCGTCAGGAGCAGCAGCAGCATTCATGAGCCATGAGTATCGCATCAAATGCTGTCCCGGATCGGTTCTCCCATTGTACTTGTCCATCTGCGGCAGGTTAAAACGTCGGGGAAATTGAAAGTTGAGGATGTCATCAGTGAAAGGAGTATGGCTTCGCTCAATGCCATAGTCTTCATTGGTGTAGTTCCGGCTTTCGGACATAATCTGACGTACCATTGCCCATACGTCAGCATTAGTCAGGGGTCGTTCAGGCTCCCTGGCCCTGGTATCCGGGTTCTTCTGGGCTCTTGTTTAGGAGATGCCCTTCTTCTGATGTTTGGGTTTCCTCTGGGTTCTTGCTCAGGGGACGCCCTTCTTCTTTGAGCTGCTTCTGCTCTGCTTCGTTCCCTACGCTCCCGGTCGATCTCGGGAGGAAGGGGCTGGAGCATCTGCCCCTGTGTGGGATTGGTAAGGTTAGGGTCTCTAGGTAATACATGGGATCCCTGTATCGGTAACAACATAGGCTCTCTCAAGCTTGGATCATTGGGTCCTAGTACTCGTGCAGCATCCTCGCGGGACCCCAAAGATCCGAACGTGAGCTGCTCCAAATTCTGAGGTCGTTCGAGCGGCCTTCTTTCACGGGGCCGTTCTTCCTCGGAAGAAGAAGACTGATCCATTGGTGTGTGGCGAACCGGGGATGGGGTTCTCTGTCTACGGAGTTCGCTAATTTCCCTGCTCACGAGTCTCATGTTTTCTTGCATCATGAGATTGGTGCGCTCGTGGATTTTCATAGCCTCCCTAGTACTCTCAAGCATGTCAAGTAGGCGCGAGAAATCTCCTTGAGTAATAGGCGCGGATGGATTGACCTGATCATTGACCCTGGTGGCTGGAGTCGGAGCATTTGTGGGGGCTCGAGTAGAGGTTCCAACATCACCAAGTGTCTGGTCGGTTCGGAGATTTGCAATCAGGTCGGGTCGGAACAGGGAGACCTGTTCGGGTCGGAGCTGGAAAGCCAAGTCGTATCGGTGTAGTGCGAGTTGCTCGGGTCGGTTCAGGTTGGGGGGAGTGCACTGCTTCAGATTCTCCTACCCGGATCGGATCGGAGCTCTCCCCTTGAGTGCGGTTCAGATTTCCTGTATCAGTTCGTTCCACTGCCGAGCTCTGCCCACGAGACCTTGTCACAACCGCATTTTGCTGATCTTCGCCAACTCCGTTCCCTCGACTAGTTTGAACTTCCTTACCTTTTCCTTTGGCCATAGTTTTTCAACAATCAATCAACAAATATTCAGGAGCGTCGAAACTTGAGGATTAACTTCTTTGAACTCAACGGTCCAAAAAGTAGAACGATAATCCCGAAAAACAGAGAATTCAGATGTTTCTCAGTGAAAGCACCAAAATGTTAGACCAAAAAGTGGTTCTAACACCCAAATTGACTAAAATCAGACTAAAATAAGATCAAAAGTAAAATGGAGACACAGAATTTATAGTGGTTTGGCGTTGAAAAGCCTACGTCCACTTGTCAATCACTATTCTCGATGATATAATTGCAATTACAATGAGATATTCACTCAATTTCACTCACAACTCACATACATTCACTCAATTGTCTCAAAACAAATGTTGAAAGACGATTTGGATTATCCGGGAGTGCTGGAATTCGGTTTATGAAAGCGTTTAACTCTCAAAGTGTCAAAAAGAAGATCCCTTTAATTGTCTCCAAGCAAGGTATTTATAGGTGAAAATTTAGTCAGAACCCGATCCGGATCGGAGCCACGTGTCCTCCATCCCATCGTCCTCGGGTTCGGATGGACTCCAGTGCTAACAGCGCATCAGAATAGGGATTATCGTGGGTAGGAACTAGTCATAACCGCTCCGCATCTTCAGGCGATCGTGGGGGGGGAAGTGACGTGGATTACAGGTTCGGTTCGGAGGAGCCTGCAGAGGGGGTTCGGATCGGGGTATCCGATCCGACCCGGATTAACCTAAAACTAAGTCCTTATCTACATTGCTCTGCTCCGTTCCGACCCGGTAGTAGGTAGCCCTCCGGTCCGACTTATAGTAGGTAGGCCTCCGATCCGAGTGATAATAGGTAGCCCTCCGATCCGAATAGCAGCGTCTCTTCGATCCAAGAAGCAGAATCTCTTCGATCCGAATCGTAACATCTCTCCGATCCGATCGGCTATGATGCTTTCTAAGTTCTTCAACGTTTCACATCTCGACTTCGTGTTGCCCAGTTCACAAAGTGGGCTAACACTGAACCTGTTCCTGCAACCAAAGAGTTAGCACAACAAGATGTACAGTACTCTAAGGTAACACTAACACAAAGTGTAAATGGAGGTGGGAGGACATGGTGATAGAAAACATCAAACATAGCAATCATCCTCACATCTCTCACTCAGTGCGTAAAGCATACGATAACTACCACTTTGATCAACCAATTCTTTGCTACGATCATTCTACCCCATGGAGTCATAACGGCTCAACTGCACTGATCCATAACCACTGATCCGTCTCTCGGTGGTGAGTCAAAGTTATAGGCATCGATAACCCCTTAGCACACGTCCCGCAGCAAAGTCCAATCATGAAGTTAACTCGTCGGTTCCCAAATGGATCCAGAGTGCTAACTTCTCATTTGGACTACCATCGCATCTCGGGTTTTGGCCATCATCTCGGTTCGGTCTTCACTCGGTTCAGAGTTCATGTTTCAGTTCAGTGTTCCACTCCAAATCGGTTCGGTTCAATTCATGGTCCTCATGTGGCACCGGTTCGTGACCACCTTCTGGTTCAGGTCGGATCGTGGGGTCCGCTCATAATGAGCATCCAGGTCATGATGCTCCACCTCGGTTCATGACTCCTTCGTTCGTGGCACTCCGATTCGGTCCTCCTCTCCAAGCATCGGGTCAGTTCGGATATGAAAGCAAAATTCGTGAATGGCACTCCATCCGGGTCGGATCGTGACACCATGGTCACGAATGGGTTCGGGTCCGATCCGATCCCTTTTTCTACACCGGTTCTAGCAACTGTTTTACGCCACACGACGCCGTTTTCAACCATGTTAATTGTTCTATGCAGTCACAAATCATACCAAACAGTAATAGAAACATATATAATCATCCATAAACAACAAAACAACAATTTAACATGTTTATACGGATCAAACATACCCAAAAACCCGTGTTTTTCCCTTAATCCCCCTTAATCATGTTTAAGCATACAATTAGCAAAACTTATCCAAATTAGCCCAAATTTTTACAAAAGCCCTAAAATAGTATTTCATAATTTTACAAATTTTTCCAGACTTTTCTGAGCCATAATTTCGTTAATTAACACTAATCACCCTAATTAGCCGTAATTAGTGAAAAACAATGCAAATCACTCACCTTTGCCACAAAAAAATTATAGATCTGGACTTTGCTACTGTTTTGGATCAAATTCCAATGTGTAGCAGCAGCCCTAACTCTGATTTGATGTTGATTTGCCTTGATTTGGTGTTGATTAGCTAAATCCTTGATTAGAAAGTGATTAGAGGTGTTTTAAGAAGGTTGAAGCCATTACTAGGGTTGGTGGAATGAAAGTGCGGCTGCAAAAATGACAAAGAAGGGTTTCTCTAATCCCTTTCAGTCCTTAAATACCCCTAATCCCGAAATCCCCAAATCCCCAAATGGGCCTAGCTGCTAATTGCCCAATTAAACCCGGTTAAACTGTTTTCCACCTTCTAAACCTTAATTCAGTCATATCTCCCAAATGGTAAGTCCGTTTGACAAGTATGACCACTCTACGGAAAGGTAAACCATCATCCGGTTCTAATGGAAGTGGTTTTAGGTCAAAAATCCTTACCAATCAAAAGTTTTAGGCGAATAATTCGCCAGGGGAAAAATGGTCATTTAAAAATCGGCAAAAATCGTGAACATGGGAAATGACCCCAATAGCCATTCCCCAAAGTTACATGACCATACGACCTCATATGAAAAAGAAATAATTATTCTATGATCCTTCGATACGTAGAATGCGGGTCGGTAAAATTATTGTATGATTCATATAGTAATTCAAGTTAGTTTAAGATTTCTTTAAATTCCTTGTAAACACTATTCAACCCCCTTTAGCATTGATTCTGTCTTAAGATCTGCATTTTGCATCCTTAACAATTGGTATTAGAGCATAGGTTTTCAAAAAGATCATAATCTAATTTTTGAAAATATTAAATGGGCAACCGACACTGGTAATAATAGTTCTTTTATAGAGGGTCAGTCCACTATTGGACCACCACTATTTAATGGAAATAATTATTCATATTGGGCATGTAGAATGAAAATATAATTGCAATCAATAGGATTAGACACATGGAATATCACACAGGCTGAATTAGTTGAACCCACTACAAATTTTGCACAATTGACAGATGATCAAAAGGCTGTCGCACAAAGTAATTATAAGGCCATGAGTATGTTATTGTGTTCATTAGATATAAATGGATTTAATAGAGTGTTAGCTTGTAAATCTGCTTATAAAATATGGAGAACATTGCAAGTTACTCATGAAAGAACCGATAAAGTTAAACAGACAAAGATATCAATGCTAATTAATCAATATGAGTTATTTAAAATGAATGAGAATGAATCTATCTTTGATATGTATTGCAGATTCCTGGAAATCGTACATTCATTAATGGCTCTAGAAAAAACTTATTTAGAAGAAGACCAAGTCAGAAAAATACATAGTTCATTGATTCTAGAATGGGATTAGAAAATACTGACAATTGAAAAAGCCAATAATGTCAGTGAAATGAAGATTGAGGAGTTAATAGGCAATTTGATGTCGTTCGAAGTTCAATTAAAGAAAAGAAAGGAAAATATGCCCATAGAAAAGAATTTTATAGCGTTCAAAGAAATAATAAATAGTTCTGATTCAAGTAGTGAAGATGATGAAGAGATTTCTTAATGAAAAGGAATTTCAAAAATTTCTAAGGTATAAAAGGAGAAATAGATTTCGGAGAAAGAATCAAAGAAACTTTGGAAGAAATGATGATAGATGTTATAACTACAGCAAACCGGGTCATATTAAGAGAATGTCTCCATATCCAGGTAAATCAAATCAACAAACAGAAAATAGTAATTCATCAAAGAAGAGAAAGAGGGCATATGTAGCAACTTTCGACAATTCTGATTCATCATCAAGTGGTAAAGACCAGAAACCGGAAATTTAAATATGTGTTTCACAGCGATTCAGAATTCAGAAAAGATTGAAGAAATGGATCTTAAAACAAGGTACACCTTAATTAATTTTCAATTTTTAGTTGATTTGGACGAATGGATGATTTGTTTGCCTTGTTTGAATTTGAAATTTAAATTCTAAAATTCAAACTTGAACTTTAAAATTCAAATTTGAAATTCATAATAATACAATAAATAATTTTTAATGAGTGTTAGGATTAATATTATATGAGGAAATAATAAACCTTAAATATAAAACCTTAATATAATAAAAAAAAGTCAAAAAATCAATATGTCTTTTGAAAACCAACATATATGTCGACATATCCATACAGACATGTCGACATATGTGCTAATAAATGAAATCAAAAGTTTTAACTTTCAAACTTCCCTCCAACTTTTCACCAACTCCCAAGGTCTGAGAAGGTGTCTTTAATTTCAAAAAAGTTATGCCCATTCAATCTCTATTTATTTTTCTATTCAATCCTATTCTCTCTACCTCTCATTCAAAAGCAACTTTCTTCATATCTATTCTCTTCAAAACATATCTTCAATGGCTTCCTGTAGCACATCAAAACCCACGAGACTGGCCAAAACCCACAAAGGTCATCTCTACAATGATAAGAAAGCTATTCAACCCTATGTTGACTATATGGCAAATGGAGAAGTCAACATGGGAGCCTTCGCTATCTTCGAAGATTTTCCTTCTTATGATCTTCATTTTCTTTTTTGTCAAAATGAAGTTCTAAGCTTGAATGACGCTCGGGATAACGATGAAGTATGTTACCTGTTACAACCCACGTCCATTAATGTCACTCACAAAGGGAATGCATTAACTTCCATGGAGGTTTTAAGTGAATATAGAACATAAAAATTACAACAAGAGAGATAATAAGTAGTACTTGGAAATCTAAAACTTCATTTTATTTCAGCGGAAATTAAACATGTTTGTTACATCATAAAACCATAAATCAGAGTCAAGTACAATATCCATCTTGATAAAACAAAATACATAATCCCATTACATAAATAGCCATTAAAGAAGATAACAAGCTAGACTTTACTTCAATGGTCCAAGCTTTCCAAAAGAGAGATAAAGTAATCCAATCAAACTCCACTAGAGCTGGGCCCACCCTGAGGACCTGGAGGGGGACAAAGGATAGAAATAGAGGGGGTCAGACATAAAGTCTGGTGAGTATGATAATTCTAATAATACTATTATCAAAATAACTACACTAAGGCATAAGCTGGAAAACAAGGAAATGTCTATGAACTATGGGGTATGTAAGAGCAGATAAAGATAACGTTAAAGGCACATCTAATTACTAACGAATAATTACTACACTGCACCACACTAGTCACCCTAAAGGTTGATCCCACTCACCGAACTTAGAAATTATATAAATAGCTTCGTGTACCCCTGGCTGACTACATAGGTGTCGTCTGCCCCTATCTCCGCCAGGTGTACCCCACTACCCACTTTCGATCGGCTCCCTACTCGTACATACCCGTGCTAGCTCCACAGTGGGGTGTATCACTCCCCTAAAGTGTCAACCCGATACAACTTGAGAATGCACGGCTTATACCTACACGATGCAACAACGTCTTATCTACCAGCTTGGGTCCACACACGCATATGAAACCCGTTGGACTTGCATTGCCACCGCTAACCCGTTTTGGCCTCTTATAGTCAAGCCCAGTATGTGTGTCCCGTCCTCGACTTGGGTCGAGCCCACAAAGATACGTTTGGGTTACTGGTCGAAATGGGCCCCCACAAGCTATCCGCCTAAGCTTGTCCCCACTAGCATATCCCACTTAACCCTCTTCTTAGTCATGTTCATTCATATGTGTGTTTGGTTAAGTCTTACTAATCGTATTTCAAATGCCACTAAAGGCAACCACTAGATTCCTCATGCCACCCAAGGCACCTACTTAACCCCCATGTCCCACCTTACATGTTTATCTGGTTAAGTATTTCTTAATTCATTCAGGCCATAACCTCATAAAGACCTCTCACATTAGACTGGCATTTATGGCAGCTGGATTCGCCGGGCGGGTCCGGACAGTCTTACACCATAAAAGAGTCTAACCTCGTGTCTTTACAACTATTATGATTTAATTTGGCCTAGGACCTCTCACATTGGGCTGACATTTGTGACTACTGGATTTGCCGGGTGGGTACGGGCAGTTTTACGTCACAAACGAGTCCAACCTCGTCTCCTAAGCATTGATTAACACTTATAATCTTTTACCCCAGTTTTAATAATTCCCTATTCAAAATATTAATTAATTCCAATTTTAATGATGTCCATAATTGACTCAATTATGGCCACCACTTATGGCATGCAAAATCATATCAATTGCACCCCAATTTTCTCAATATTAAATCCTTAATATTACCCCTACCCCATGTTATACGTTCGCTTATTCAACGCAAAATATACGTTAGACTCGAATAGTCTAACTCATAGCACAAAGATAAATTATCACAACATATAGACAAATAAAATAGATCTAATCATAATAGGGGTGAAACTTGCATAAAACTACACATGTTAAGGATCTAAAGGTGTCAACTTGTTTGGTTAAATGTCACAATTTAAATGATATGATCATAACCCAAATTCATGTATAAACTTGCATATGGGTTTTTATGCAACATAATGATGGTGTGAACTAGCATCTAACACATAGAACTCACACATGTCATAGCACAATTCTAGATCTAAATAGATGTCATAGCATATGTTCATAATCTTTACTAATCAATCTAAACTTGCATACATGATTTGTCATATAAATCAACATAGCCCGAATAATATCAACATTATGAATTGATTAACATGAACTAATTAGCATAGATAATAACATCATGATTTTATAACATGTATGATTTATCACAACTTAGCATAGAAAATTACAACCTATACAATATCATCATAGCATGATTTACAACATATAGGATATCATCATCACATAACATAGGATTTACAACATACATGATAGCATAAGGTTTACAACAACATATATGACAATCCACATTATTCACTAATTATCCATTCATAACTTAATCTAATTAGTTCAATAATAATCTTGTTAAGATCATCATACTTACAATTAGAAGAGAAAGAGAGTCTTGATTTGCTTTAGAGTTGAGTAGAATTAGGGTTTTGATTAGCTTTCTTCCTTCTTAGTTGGCGGCGGCTACACTGAGTTCCATGGCTGCGGTATGACGGTGGCTATTCTATTTTTCATGTGAATTAGAGTGAGAGACTACCTAGGTATTTATAGAGTTTAGGGTTTATTTAGACCGCCAGATCAACTCAGAACTAAACTGAACCGTTTAATTTACCAACTCAGCCCTAAAGACACATCAACAGCTCAAGATTGGGCTCAGTCAAACCCTAGCCGACCTGACCAGGTCGACATCCAGGTCGACTGCGTAGTCGACCTGGTCCCTGGGGTGTCGACTACCCAGTCGACTTAGGGGGGGGGTATCGACTGCCCAGTCGACTCCCCAGTCGACTGGGCGGGAAAATTCCCGCCTAGCCTGTTTAACTTTGAATTTTGAATTTTGAATTTTCTGAAACTTTCGATGGCCATAACTTCTTCATACGAAGTCCAATTCACGCAAATTCGGACTCTATTTCAACCAGAATTCCGAGACGAACACAATGGCGCAACCCGTTTCCCACAATTCTCACGTCTGAGATTAGTTATTCTTTAATTTGTGAATATTAATATTAACAGAATTACGGGGTGTTACATTCTCCCCTCCTTAAAGGATTTCGACCCCGAAATCTTCAAGTCAAGAAGAATGTATATCCTAACATCCAATCATCCATCTACTCAACCATCAAACACAGGCATCCATTGTCCTTATAGACTTCTAATGCTTTCATGTTTAAATGCACAGTGTGTTTATATGTCCATATCTAATGCAAAATCTAGCGGTCCACTGATTCAGTTGACCTCCTTAATGCAAATCATGATAGTGCCATGCGTCCATTATGTATGCAAAAGTTCCTTAATGCTAAAAATTATTTCTATATGCGTGCACAACCATCATCTGAATGCAGCATCCATATGATAAAACAATCATCATACATCCATTTTACTAAATACATCCATATATATGCTATATGCAGTATGAAGTGACTGAGCCGATCTAGTGCCTAATAGTGTGTGTATATGCGTCCACGAGCAACCACTAGCAAACACTTGCATCCACTTTGCATCCATCATACATAACATGTCTCAAACACATGTTTCAACCATAGGATTATCCTAACTAAAGGTCAAAGATACTAGCGAGAGGATACTCTAAAGGTAAGATAAGTACAAGATAAGCGATAAAGGAGAAATTAAAGGACATACCCTCAAAAAGAAAAGGGTACAACAAACGCATCTTCTCTTCCGTGTCCCAAGTAGCGTTGCTCACATCATCTCCCCATTGCACTTTGACTAGTCTGACCTCTCGATTTCTCAGCTTCTTAATCTCTGACCCAAGAATGCGCGTAGGAGCTCGTCGAATCATGCATCACGCTCTATCTCCACCTCTCTAAGCAAGTTCGGCTCTACCACTTCCGCGGTCTCGTGCAAGTACTTCCTCAAATGTGACACATGGAATACGTCGTGTACACCACTAAGTCTCTCAAGCAACTCCACTCTATACGCCATTTGTACAATCTTCTCCTTAATAGGAAACGGCCCTACAAACCTTGGTGCTAATTTCCCAAAGGACCCAAAGAGAACAACGTTCCGTAATGAAGACACTTTGATAAAGACCATGTCCCCAACATCAAACTCAAGATCTATTCTCCTCTTATCCGCATAAGATTTTTGCCTATCTTGCGCTGCTTTCATCCACCTTCGAATCAAGTCGATCTTTTCCGAAGTCTCTCTAATCATATCGTGCCCAAGTAAGATCTTATCCATAGATTCCCACCAACATGTAGGTGAACGACAAGGTCGTCCATAAAGAGCTTTAAAAGGTGCCATGCCAATGCTAGATTGAAAGCTGTTATTATATGCGAACTCCACCAATGGAAGATGCTCTTCCCACGTACCCCCAAAGTCTAGGATACATAGCCTCAAAAGGTCCTCTAGAATATGATTCACCCTCTCGGTATGGCCGTCCGTCTGATGATGATACGCGGTGCTCAAACATAACTGATTCCCTACCGCCTCTTGCAAGCTCTTCCAAAATTCGCTGGTGAAGATAGGATCGCGATCGCTTACTATGCTAGAAGGAACACCATGCAAACGAACTATCTCTCGAACGTATACAGAAGCTAACCATGAAGCAGTCCTCTTACTCTTCACGGGAATAAAATGGGCGCTTTTAGTAAGTCTATCTACTATAACCCAAATCCCCGTATTACCGTTCCTTGATCTTGGTAATCCATCCACAAAGTCCATCGAGACACTTTCCCATTTCCATTGTGGAACCTCCAATGGGTGAAGCAACCTACCGGGTTTCTTTTGCTCCGCTTTTACTTGTTGGCACACCAAGCATCTAGCGACATACTCGGCCACATCCCTCTTCATACCGGCCCAAAAGAAAACTCGCTTCATGTCTTTGTACATCTTGTTCCCGCCGAAATGAATGGTCATCTTCGAACGATGTGCTTCGTCAAGAATAGCCTTCCTCAAACCTTCGTCTCGAGGTACACAAAGTCTACCATCCCTACGTAACCAACCCTTATCATCTAGGGTATACCTACGGAGATGGCTTGATGACTCCCCTCTTTTGAGCTTTTCTACTAACTCAACCAACTGTGGGTCGTCTCGTTGTGCCTCACCAATCCGTCCCAAAAGCGTAGGTCTGACCTCCAAGGATGCTAGCAAACCTGGTACAAAGTCAACGAAAGGTCTAAAATCAAACATAGAGATGAATTCTAAGTTTCGCTGTTCAACAAACAACAGACTCAAGGATAGCCTTTTCCTACTTAAGGCGTCTGCCACCACGTTACCCTTGCCAGGAATATATGCTATTTCGAAGTTGTAGGACGCTAAGAACTCCATCCACCTTTGCTGCCTTAAGTTCAAGTCCTTCTGAGAGAAAAAGTATTTTAAAGATTTGTGGTCAGTGAACAATTCGAATTTCTCGCCAAGAAGATAATGACGCCAAGACTTAAGCGCGAAAACAATAGCGGCTAACTCTAGGTCATGTGTAGGGTAATTTTTCTCATGCGCTCTCAACTGCCTTCCACCATAGGCTATTACCCTACCCTCTTGCATTAAGACTGCGCCTAGACCTGTCCCACAAGCATCGGTATAAACAGTAAATGGCTTACTCCCGTCTGGCAGCACCAAGACTGGAGCTGAGGTCAAAGCTCTCTTCAAACCTTGGAACGCATCATCACAATCTACGTCCCATGTGAAAACTAGGTTCTTCTTCATCAAGCGTGTTAATGGAGATGATATCTTTGCGAAGTCTTTGATAAACTTCCTATAGTAGCCAGCCAACCCCAAGAAACTTCTCACTTCGGTAGCATTTTTAGGGACCTTCCAATCTTGGATGGTCACCACCTTCGTGGGATCCACAGCTATCCCTTCTTTGGAAACCACGTGCCCTAAGAATTGTACTTCCTTCCTCCAGAAGTGACACTTAGAAAATTTAGCTTTAAGATTATATGCTCGAAGGGTCTCCAACACTTCCCTAAGATGTAGGGCATGCTCTTCTTCGTCCTTAGAAAAGATCAAGATGTCATCTACAAAGACTACCATGAATTTATTAAGGTACTCCCTAAACACCCTACTCATCAAATCAACGAAGTATGAGGGGGCGTTTGTCAAACCGAAGGGCATCACTAGCCATTCATAGAAACCGTCCGGAGTCCTAAAGGCAGTCTTGTCAATGCTATCCTCATCCACTCTCAACTGATGGAAACCAGTGGCTAAGTCTAACTGCGAAAACACTGAGGCGCCAACTAACTGATCGAAGAGATCGTCAATCCACGGCAGTGGGTGTCTGTTCTTCTTAGTAAGTTTATTAAGTTCTCTATAGTCCACACAAAGTCTAAGGGACCCATCGGCCTTCATGGCAAATACTACTGGAGCACCCCACTCCGATATACTACGTCTTATGAACCCCTTCTCAAGCAACTCCTTCACTTGCTTATTGAGTTCCCTCCTTTCACGGGGAGCCATGTGGCATACTGGTAAAGATACTGGTTTTGCATTATCCACAAGATATATTCGAAAATCTATCTTCCGCTTCGGAGGCAAGCCCTTCACCTCCTCAAACACATCCGAGTATTCTCGGACCACTCTAACAGATCGTAGATTCTCCACAGACGCGTCAAGCGATTCTAGATAACTTAGCATAACAGAATTTGTGGGATTACAACAGATTTAGAGAGCGTTACCAAGGCGAGTCATGAGCCTAACTATTCTCCTTTCACAATCAAGAACGGCCCCATTTCTGGATAACCAATCCATTCCTAAAATTAGCCCATAGCCCGTGAAGCCCAAAACATAAGCATCACATCTAAACTCAATGCTAAATATAGAAATTTTCAAATCCAAACACATCATGGACAAATAAGCTGAGCCCCCAATTGGATTCGAAATAACTAAGGGATCCTCTACTAAACTGGTATTTAAGTGCAGTGATTCAACTAATGACGTAGAGATAAACGAATGCGATGCGCTCGAATCAAATAAAGTACGGACAGGATGATCAAACAGAAAACTAAGCTTTCAACAGAAATGGTTCTACCTCGTTCTTGCAGCGGTGGGACCGCGAGAGCCTGAACTTGTCCCCTTGCCTGCCCTGGTGCCATAAGAGCCTGTACATGTCCTCCCGAGGTAGACCCTGCCCTCTGCCCCTTCTTTGGGCAGTCCTTCACTAGATGTCCCGCTTCGCCACAGTGAAAACAACCAGTCTTCTTTTTCTTTCGGCAATCCTTGCTGAGATGGCCTGGTGTCCCACAGTTAAAGCATTTCTTCTTCCCCTTTCCATTATTGTCTTTACCACCCTTCTTGTTTTGCTGTTGTGGTTTCTTCTGATACCCTTTCTTCTCGGGTGCCTTATTAGCATTAGCGCCTTTCTCCTCGTGCATGAGTGCCATGTCTACTAGCTTCTCAAAGGTGGCCCCCATAGCGATGTGGGTCATAGCCAACCCTTGCAACGGTTCATTCAATCCATTAACAAACCTCAGAGCCTTCTTCTCCGGCGTGTTCACTAAGTCCAAGCCAAACCTTGCTAACTGATTAAATTTGTTGACATATTCTTTCACTGATGAGCTTCCTTGCTTTAATATCAAGAACCTTTCCATATATAGATTCTCTTCTGCCCTTGAGAGAAACTTTGCCTCAAACCTACGCCTGAAATCCGCCCAAGAGTCAACAGGACGCTCCCCATTAGTGACCTCCCACCAAAACGAGGCCTCTCCCTTCATTAACCAAGCTGCTAATTTGACTTTCCTCCCTTCTTCTACTTCAAAGATTTCTAGCAATCTTCCATCTCCTTAAGCCAATCTCTAGCTTCCACAAACGTTTCTGACCCTTGAAAAGATTTTCCACCCATAGCCTTAAATTTCTTGCACGTCTTTGCAAAAGTATCAGCGCGAGGAGGAGGAGGAGGAGCGGGTGCAACTGGTGGTGGAGGAACATTGGCTGGACCTGCAGCATTGGCTGGACCTGCAGCGGCCCTAGCCTCTAATAACCTCCTATACCATCCTGGTATCGTTACACCATCCGGAAGGTTAAGATCTTCAATCATGCTGAAACAAAAAAGGAAAGATTCAAAATGGAGAATTCGAAAGATAAAAATATATGGCTATTGGGGATTATGTTTTTCATAAAAACTTTCCTCTTTAAATTACTCATCAAGACATGTTTTTCAAAACACTTCTTCCAAAAATACTTTAGAAAAATAGTTTTTCTAAAAAAAAAATTATCTGTTTTGGTAAACTTAAGCTCTGATACCACGTGTAACACCCCACGTCCATTAATGTCTCTCACAAAGGGAATGCATTAACTTCCATGGAGGTTTTAAGTGAATATAGAACAGAAAAATTACAACAAGACAGATAATAAGTAGTACTTGGAAATCTAAAACTTCATTTTATTTCAACGGAAATTAAACATGTTTGTTACATAATAAAACCATAAATCAGAGTCAAGTACAATATCCATCTTGATAAAACAAAATACATAATCCCATTACATAAATAGCCATTGAAGAAGATAACAAGCTGGACTTTACTTCAACGGTCCAAGCTTTCCAAAAGAGAGATAAAGCAATCCAATCAAACTCCACTAGAGTTGGGCCCACCCTGAGGACCTGGAGGGGGAAAAGGATAGAAATAGAGGGGGTCAGACATAAAGTCTGGCGAGTATGATAATTCTAACAATACTATTATCAAAATAACTAGACTAAGGCATAAGCTGGAAAACAAGGAAATGTCTATGAACTATGGGGTATGGAAGAGCAGATAAAGATAACGTTAAAGGCACACCTAATTACTAACGAATAATTACTACACTACACCACACCAGTCACCCTAAAGGTTGATCCAACTCACCGAACTTAGAAATTATATAAATAGCTTCGTGTACCCCTAGCTGACTACATAGGTGCCGCCTGCCCCTATCTCCGCCAGGTGTACCCCACTACCCACATTCGATCGGCTCCCTACTCGTAGATACCCGTGCTGGCCCCACAGCGGGGTGTATCACTCCCCTAAAGTGGCAACCCGATACAACTTGAGAATGCACGGCTTATACCTACACGATGCAACAACATCTTATCTACCAGCCCGTGTCCACACACGCATATGAAACCCGTTGGACTTGCGTTGCCACCGCTAACCCGTTTTGGCCTCTTATAGTCAAGCCCAGTATGCGTGTTTCGTCCTCGACTTGGGTCGATCCCACAAAGATACGTTTGGGTTACTGGTTGAAATGGGCCCCCACAAGCTATCCACCTAAGCTTGTCCCCACTAGTATATCCCACTTAACCCTCTTCTTAGTCATGTTCATTCACATGTGTGTTTGGTTAAGTCTTACTAATCGTATTTCAAATGCCACTAAAGGCAACCACTAGATTCCTCATGCCACCCAAGGCACCTACTTAACCCCCATGTCCCACCTTACATGTTTATCTGGTTAAGTATTTCTTAATTCATTCAGGCCATAACCTCATAAAGACCTCTCACATTAGACCGGCATTTATGGCAGTTGGATTTGCCGGGCGGGTCCGGGCAGTCTTACACCATAAAAGAGTCTAACCTCGTGTCTTTACAACTGTTATGCTTTAATTTGGCCTGGGACCTCTCACATTGGGCTGACATTTGTGACTACTGGATTTGCCGGGCGGGTCCGGGCAGTTTTACGTCACAAACGAGTCCAACCTCGTCTCCTAAGCATTGATTAACACTTATAATCTTTTACCCCAGTTTTAATAATTCCCTATTCAAATTATTAATTAATTCCAATTTTAATGATGTCCATAATTGACTCAGTTATGGCCATCCACTTATGGCATGAAAAATCATATCAATTGCACCCCAATTTTTTCAATATTAAATCCTTATTATTACCCTTACCCCACATTGTACGTTCTCTTATTCAACGCAAAATATAAGTTAGACTCGAATAGTCTAACTCATAGCACAAAGATAAATTATCACACCATATAGACAAATAAAATAGATCTAATCATAATAGGGGTGAAACTTGCATAAAACTACACATGTTAAGGATCTAAAGGTATCAACTTGTTTGGTTAAATGTCACAATTTAAATGATATGATCATAACCCAAATTCATGTATAAACTTGCATATGGGGTTTTATGCAACATAATGATGGTGTGAACTAGCATCTAACACATAGAACTCACACATGTCATAGCACAATTCTAGATCTAAATAGATGTCATGGCATATGTTCATAATCTTTACTAATCAATCTAAACTTGCATACATGATTTGTCATATAAATCAACATAGCCCAAATAATATCAACATTATGACTTGATTAACATGAACTAATTTGCATAGATAATAACATCATGATTTTATAACATGTATGATTTATCACAACTTAGCATAGAAAATTACAACCTATATAATATCATCATAGCATGATTTACAACATATAGGATATCATCATCACATAACATAGGATTTACAACATACATGATAGCATAAGGCTTACAACAACATATATGACAATCCACATCATTCACTTATAATCCATTCATAACTTAATCTAATTAGTTCAATAATAATCTTGTTAAGATCATCATACTCACAATTAGAAGAGAAAGAGAGTCTTGATTTGCTTTAGAGTTAAGTAGAATTAGGGTTTTGATTAGCTTTCTTCCTTCTTAGTTGGCGGCGGCTACACTGAGTTCCATGGCTGCGGTATGACGGTGGCTATTCTATTTTTCATGTGAATTAGAGTGAGAGACTACCTAGGTATTTATAGAGTTTAGGGTTTATTTAGACCGTCAGATCAACTCAGAACTAAACTGAACCGTTTAATTTGCCAACTCAGCCCTAAAGACACATCAGCAGCTCAAAATTGGGCTCAGTCAAACCCTAGCCGACCTGACCTGGTCGACACCCAGGTCAACTGCGCAGTCGACCTGGTCCCTGGGGTGTCGACTGCCCAGTCGACTCCCCAGTCGACCTAGGGGGGTGTCGACTGCCCAGTCGACCTGGGGTGCTGGGCGGGAAATTTCCCGCCTAGCCTGTTTGACTTCGAATTTTGAATTTTAAATTTTCTGAAATCTGTTTTAAATTTTCTGAAACTTCCGATGACCATAACTTCTTCATACAAAGTCCAATTCACGCAAACTCGGACTCTATTTCAACCAGAATTCCGAGACGAACACAATGGTGCAACTCGTTTCCTACAATTTTCACGTCTGAGATTAGTTATTCTTTAATTTGTGAATATTAATATTAATAGAATTACGGGGTGTTACATTACCCGTATCTTATCAAAATGTTTTACGAAAATTTGAATCCTGGCTTTTACGAAGGAGACGAGAATCAAGTATGGAGTAGCGTAAGAGGCACTCAAATCATTTTGGATTGTGAAGTTTTGGGTACTATTTTAAATTGTAAGTGTACGGGCTCGGAGTTTTCATAATTCGAAATTGATTTAAACGTATTTGGAAACCATTCATCACATATTCGAAATCGATGATGATTTGGAATTTAAAAATCGCTTTTCCACTCAAAAGCAAAAATCATTAACCTCCTCCTTCAACATACCCTCACTCCTCGTTCCAGAAATTTCAACAACCCTACCCTCAAAGTCCAAAAAGCTCTTTTGCTAATTTTGGTATTTGTGACATCAATTGGGTTGATGTTATTTTGAAAGAATTTAAGCCCAAAGAAATGACCACTAAGGAAAGCACTCTTTATCACAGAGTTTATCTTACTCATATCTTTAAATATTTTGGAGTGGATCTCAAAAGAGAGGAAGTTGTGCCTAGAAAGGTCCTTTAACTCAGGAAACATACATCTTATTTAAATTCCAATCATTGTTAAGCCTTATGAAACTTTTGAGGATAAACAAGCTCGAATGCAACAACAAGAAGAAAACCCAATGGAAATTAACGAAGAAGAATCCTCTTTGGAAAGTGTTGAATGTCCAACAAATACTAGAACCATAACCAAAGAAACACTTGTCCAAAACCAAGTTAAATTAGCCAAGAACCAAAAGAAGATCAAGAAGACTCTTACCCTAATGTCTTCTAAAATGAATAAGTTCTTTGGCAAAACAGGAAGAAAACTTGGTTTATCATCTTCCTCATCATTATCCGCTGAAGTCTAAGCTTATCTAGTCTATGTTATCTTTCATATTTGCTTTGGAATCTTGTATTTAGTATCTTAAATCATTGAGTGTATTTGCTTTTAAGTAGTAATGGATGATGTTTGTTTTTATCAAATCAATCTTTTATTTACTGTAAAAACACGTGAGAACTAAATAAATTAATATAACAATATATAACGTAAAATTGTGTAAAAAATCAAATACCCAAAAATCAACATGGGTATGTCGACATGTAAATATGGACAAGTTGACATATAACTGCCAGAAATTCAAATTTCTTCAAAATTTGAAGTTTGAATAACCAACTAGTGTCTCTTCATTTTAAACGAATTCCAAACTGTAATGTCCCGCAAATTCGTACTGTCTGAGTTGACTAAATACACTGCATGTCCAACCCAAATTTCACAGAAATAAGAATCATTATGAAATAAAGAAGAAAAAGATAGAAGAAGAAGAAGAACAAAAACAACAATACAGAATCTCACATCGCAGCAGAATAAAATATAATATATATATATATAACAATCATCGAAATATAAAATTATACTTACATACGTTATCACAGTACATCACATATACAACACAGCAGAATAAACTCTATATAACTAACACTGAAGCTTCCTGCTCTAAGCTCCTCCAAGGGTATCTGTAAATACCTGAACTACTTGGATGCCCATACAAATTTGGGCACCCAAGATTTAGGGTAAAAACAAAACAAAATAATCTCTGGGTCAGTCACGGAACTGGTGTGAGTAAACTCCAACCATTGGTTTATCTTTTAAAAATCCTTTTTAAAAGAAAGGATAATCGTAAGACCGATCCCTACAGAAACACGGATGGTTTTAACCTTACAACAACCAAAAACATTCTTTAAAATCAATACTATTCTGATATTATATGTGATGACCGCCCATAACTCCTGTATTAAACAAGAGGAATAATGCGCTGAAAGGTGTTGCCAGACAGCTATGGACGATCATCAAGGTAAGATAACACGTGCGGAACTTGTCGTATAACTCATAACGCAAGGATAAAATATAATAGAATATATACAACAGGCAATAACAGTGAAGCATATTTGAGTAGAAACTTGAGCTTTCAAAACAATAGAAAGAATATCCATACATCCTTGGATCACAAAATAAGTGATTGTACAAATTTGCCTCACTACAGTACTCAGAGTCAAATGTCAAACATCAGAAATAACAGATACTAGATAATAGAAAAGTAATACGCCATCCTCTAGCTCACCATCACACAACAACATCGTCCTCATTAAGATCAATCACCTATAACCTACTACTTAGTCTACTCATCCAAAACCGGATGGACAACCTAAGGTAATAAGCGAAAACATAAAACCTTGAGTAAGACAACAGTCTAATAA
The DNA here is from genome assembly GCA_030737875.1 of Allium sativum. NCBI lineage: Eukaryota > Viridiplantae > Streptophyta > Magnoliopsida > Asparagales > Amaryllidaceae > Allium > Allium sativum. The sequence continues at coordinate 371,657,600 of CM060925.1, read as the reverse complement.
GCGATAAAACAGCTATCTAACATCATCAATAAAGTATATGAGAACAGGTAGATTAACCAACCAAACTACCAAACACCAGGGAAGAACCCAAACCTGTCTTCCCCACATCCGACAGTGATAGCCTTTACAAACAAGCATTAAGAAACAACAGTAAGTTTATGGAAACCAGTTATCAAGTGTAAACCATTATAATCGATCTAGACATCCCCCAAGAACAAACCTCGAAGACCTAAACCAACATCAGACAAGCATCCAAGAGATATCTCCTTCGACATCGAATAATCTACACAAGACGATACAAGCAAAACAAACATCACTTATGAATCTGACTATCACCGCCAATCCTTCCTTAAAACCATCGTTAATCGTATAACCGGCTAAACTCCTTGTCATCAACTGTCAAGGGCTAATGGTAACCCCAATTCTAGTAAAACTCCATATGCCACACGATGAAACGTATTTAAGCCCGTCGAGTTGCCCAGGGTACTCGACCAGTCACTTCTAGTCTTTTAGGCATCCCTATTATACCCCTGATTTGAGTCCGCTAGAACTTACGACAACGATAATTCCTTGGCCTCCGATATCTCTAGCCATCCAACCCAATGACTGTTCATAAGCTCAAGCCCCTTCTTGAGCAACTATTGTGACACCCCATGTCTGTTATTGTCACTTACTAAGGGAATGCATTAAGTTTCATGAAGCGCTTATAGGTAAACAGACACAGAATAATTACAAGACAGATATAAATAAGACAGCAGTGGAAATCTAAATTTTTATATCAAACATAAAGCATAATACCGTGGTCCACAATTCCATAAGTCACAAAAACTGTTACAACAAAATAACATCTGTATTGCACCATCAAAGTACATAAGTAAATAAAAAGCATAATTCCCCAATTAAAAGAATTAAGCCATAGTGGGGACAAGTACTTGAGCCATACTTTAGAAATAGCTCCTAGCATGATGATATCTGAGTCCTGACTAAGCCTGAGTGTTTCCTCCCTGAGAACCTGAGGGGGAAAACGGAAGAAAGAAGGAGAAACAAAAGGGTCAGACATAAAGTCTGGCGAGTCTAGTTACTTTTGGCTAGTAGATAAATAAAAGAAACAAGATAGGCATATGAAGTGGATAAGAGAGATCACTACATAAATGGCAGGTGTGACAAGGTAAATAGGATAAGGTGTATATGCTTCTAATGATTACTCTGCATTGTTACTAATATATCCAGAAAGAGATGATCCCTTCAACTATAAGATGGTAGACTTAGGTATACGTCCTAATGTATCCTAACTACTACCTTAATCGATCGGCTCCCTAACCCTCGTAGATACCTTGTGATGGACCCATAGTATGAGATATCACTTCCGAAAGTGGCAAACCCTCGTCGTAATAATGTGCACAACCATATCTATAGGTGTCACGGTCGTCTTATCCCCTTCTGCCCGGCTCATGCACGCACATGGCCCGGTCGGTTTGCGCCGCCCACACCGTCTTCCACGTTTGGATCTCTTACAATCAGTCAGTAAGCGTGTCCCTTTTCCTCCTAGTACAGAGTACTTTGTTTGATACCTACTCCGGGTGACTAACTGAAATCGGTATCACACAATATGATACAAGCTCTCCTCTTGTCTTGTATCCCCAACTGGTGTTCACTGACTATGTATACCACTAGGTGTCTTTAATTACATAGCCTTATTTATTTCTACCATTTATGCTTACCCTAAAGGGTGTCTTTAATTACATAAGTCCAATCTTTCTACTCGTTATTCTTAACTACAGGTGTCTTTAATACATAACCCCCAATCTTCCAACCGGTTATGTTCACCTATAGGTGTCTTTAATACATAACCCTATCATTATGTTTATTTAATGGTTAAGTTTGTGGGCATATATATACTAATATTACCCACCTACCCAAGATTTACTTAACCCTCCCACTGATCCAAGCATGTTATTTAATGGTTAAGTTTGTGGGCCTATATACACACACACACACTCTTTAATATTACCCACCTACCCAAGATTTACTTAACCCTCCCACTGATCCAATCAATTTTACTTAACCCTAATTTCAGTTCTTACTAATACAAACCCTTATGGATTAGTTTAGGTTAAGCAGTCGAATTATTACCGTATCCATTTATTGTTTATAATGGGTTAGACCTCCCACATTAGGCCTACAACGTGTGGATGCTGGATATGCCGGTCGGGTCCAGGCAGTCTTATTCCACAGTTGGGCATAACCTCGTGTCTTAGCCCGATTTTATTTACGTACTCAGACCTCCCACATTAGGTTCAACATTAGTAGCTACCAGATATGTCGGTCGGGTCCGGGCAGACTTCCACCACTAATGCAACCTAACCTCGTGTCATAGGTATAATTACAATTTCTAATTGTAATTACTAAACATTCCATTTTTAATTAATTAACCAATTAATTAATCCTTTTCCTTTATAGGTGTCAATATCCATTTAACCCAATAATTTGAATTATATGCCCAAAAATGTTCATATTCAAATTATGCCAATATTAACCCATTTTCCTCCGTTCCTTAACTAGCGACCTCAAAAAATTGGCAGTATGCCTCGGCTGGACAACTGCCTAGTCATAAACGATAATAGGGAAAAAAAATAGGGATGTAACAAAAGTGATCATCTTGGCATAAACATAAACTTAGCATGATAATGTGAACATACATACTGGCATGAACATGAAATTATCATCATAACAAGATGAACATAAAACTGGTGAACATAACATGATGTCTCAATAAGCATGTTATGATCTAAATCAGCAGTTTAGATGTCCAATTTGTTTAGATCTAACATGATAACACATGGTGATAGATTAGATCACATGATTCGGATCTAAAGGTTAAAATAGATCTAACAAGATAACACAAGATGATAAATTGGATCGTATAATTCAGATCTAGAGGTTAAAATAGATCTAACACCAGTAGAATGACATAATAACATGTTTAGAGCTAAATATGTCCAACTTACAACATAACTAAGTTGATTGAAATATAAAAGGTGATTTGCATACAAAATTATATCTAACCAATGTTGCAACTGTCAAAATTAATAGATTTACATTCACCACAACATAGTTACAAGTCAGGATCCACAATAGTAACATAGTAGAATAATCGCAACTGAATTAGATCTAGAGAAATAGATTTATCATTAAGATAAAGATTTAGATCCAATCCTAACCAATTCAGGGTGACATATGTTCATGATTTACATAAAGATTAGATCTATCCAATGATAAAACTGTCCAATTTAACAGATTTATATTAACCATAATATAGTTATAAACCATGATCCACAATAATAACATAGTAGAATAATCACATTTGAATTGGATCTAGAGAAATAGATCTATCATGACATAGCATAAGATATGATAATAGCATAGATTCATGGTTTACACATATCCAAATCACGAGCTTTCATAATTTACTTTTATTTATCTAAACCTAAAAACAACTAGAACTCACAGCATTAGGTTTATAGAATTGGGAAAGAACAGATCTAGAATTTATGAATTTGATTTGCAAAGTGTATTGTTGCAGAAAACGGTTCCGTCTCAGTTTGCACTTCGGTAACATTTGGCTCCCATCATTTCCAATGAAGAAATATGAGAAATAGCCATGTATTTATAGCTGCAGAACCCCCTGAAATCGACTGCCACATAAGCCCTAGGGGTGTCGACACCCCTGTGGGTGGGTAGACCCCTAGGTCGACACCCCTCTAGGGGTCGACACCCCTCTAGGGGTCGACCCCCTAGAGTGGGAATTTTGCCGCTCTGACAATTTTTCGAATTTTAATTGTTCTAGATAAAATTCTGACTCATTTCTGACTCATGTGTATATATATAATTTTTCTACGCGTATACAAACTTAAAACCTACATAACTTCTTCATACGGTGTTCGTTTTACGCAAACCAAATGTCTAGCTTGACCAGAATTTCGAGACGGACACAATGGTGCAGTCTGTTTCCACTAGTTCTGAATATTAAATTAATTATTATTTAATTTATTCTCTTTAATGTCATTAAAAATTCGGGGTGTTACATTCTCCCCTACTCAAAGGATTTCGTCCCGAAATCTATAAGTTGAGAAGAATGTGTATGCTACCATCCATCATCCATCTACTCATCCACCAACCACTGGGATCCATTGTCCTTAAAGATTCCTAATGGTTATATGAATAAATGCGAAGGTATGTGTATATGTCCCAACACTAATGCAAAGATCAGGCGGTCTACTGATTCAGTTGATGTCCTTAATGCAATGTATGTCAGTGCCATGAATCCAATATGTATGCAAATAAACCTATTGTATCATATAAGTTCTATATGTGTGCACACCCCTCCGTCCAAATGCAACATCCATATGCTAGTTAATCCATTTCCATCCATAAAAGAAAAGAAAATGCACACACATCTATATGCAGTATGAAAGTGATTGAGCCGATCTTAGTGCCTAATGTGTGTATATGTGTCCACATGCAACCACTAGCAAACACTTGCATCCACTTGCATCCATCAAACATAACATGTTTCAAACACATGTTTACACCCATAATATTCCTATCTAAAGGTCGAAAATACTATGGATGAGATATACTCTATTGACAGAAACAAGCACTGATAGAATTTAGGAAAAGGAGTTAAGAACATAACCTCGAAAAGAAAAGGGTATGAAGCATGAATCTTGTCTTCGGTCTCCTAAGTCGCATCTTCTGGGTTGTCTCCCCATTGAACCTTTAGCAACTTGATCTCCTTATTGTGCAGCTTCTTAACTTCTGACCCAAGAATACGGGTCGAGACTCATCTGATTGTCACCTCTCGTTCCACCTCGAATTCTTCCAACGTACTCGGCTCAACAACTTATGCGGTGTCATGCAGGCACTTCCGCAGATGAGATACGTGGAAAACATCATGAACACCGGATAGATTTTCTGGGAGCTTTACTCTGTAGGCCATTTGGCCAATCCTCTCAATTATGGGAAATGGTCCCATAAACCTAAGTGCCAACTTCCGTACTGATCCGAAGCAAACTACATTCCTTAAAGTTGACACTTTGATAAAAACTAAGTCTCCCACTTCAAATTCGATGTCAGTCCTTCTCTTGTCTGCATAGGACTTCTGCCTATCTTGAGCCGTCTTCATCCACTGTTGAATAAGGTCAATCTTTTCAGACATTTCCCTAACCATATCTGGTCCAAGTAATAATCTTTCTGTAGATTCCCACCAACAAGTTGGCGATCTACAGGGTCGCCCGAACAATGCTTCGAAGGGTGCCATGAAGATGCTAGCTTGATAACTATTATTATAGGCAAACTCTATTAAAGGAAGATGCACTTCCCAAGTCCCTCCGAAGTCTAGGATACACAGCCTCAAAAGATCCTCAAGAATCCTGTTCACTCTCTCCGTTTGTCCATTAGTCTGGGGATGATAAGCGGTGCTCAAACACAATTGTGTACCTAATGCTTTTTGCAAGCTCCTCCAAAATTCACTTGTGAAGATAGGGTCACAATTGCTTACGATGCTAGAAGGTACTTCATAAAGACGAGCTATCTCTCGGATGTAAATTGCTGCCAACCATGGTGCCATCCTCTTACTCTTAACTGGAAATAAAATGGTTGCTCTTAGTAAGTCTATCTACTAGCACTCAAATGCTGGTGTTTCCCTTCATTGATCTAGGCAAACCATCTATGAAATCCTTGGAGATGCTCTCCCACTTCCAATGTGTGCCCTCTGAAGGATGGAGTAAGCCACCGGGCTTCCTTTACTCAACTTTGAGCTATTGGCATAACAGACATTGAGAAACAAACTCTGTTACATCTTTCTCAGTCCCTTCCCAAAAGAAAACCCTTTCTCAAATAGCTCCCCTACTTGTTTACTGAGCTCCCTTCTTTATCTTAGACCCATATGGTGCACAGCCAATGCAACTGGCATTGCATTTTCCACCAAATATATGCGGAAATTGATCTCGTGCCTTGGGGTAAACCCCAAACCTCATTAAAGGAATAAGGTACTTACGGACTACTGGAACAGATTTTAGATCATCAATGGATGCGTCAAGTGACTCTAGGATACTCAACATATAAGACCCCTTGGGGTCACAAGAAATCTCTAGGGTCCTCCCTTGGAAAGTCATCAATCTAACGACCCTCCTCTTACAATCTAGAATGGCACCATACATAGCTGGCCAACCTATCCCTAGAATCAAACTATAGCCCATGAAACAAGATGTGCGTCGCACTCAAACTCGACGCCTAACACAAATATTCCCAAACCCTGAAAATCATAGATAAATGAGCCAAACCACCAATGGGGTTTGAAACAACTACGGAATCCACTACCATACTGGTAATTAAGTGCAGAGATTCAACTACAGAACTTGATATAAACAAGTGCGTAGCACCAGAATCGAAAAGAGTTCTATTTGAATATTTTGAGAAGGGGAAATTAAAAATTCAACGGAAATTTTACTACCTCTATCTGGTACACTGACCATGAGAACATACACCTGCCCTTCAGAAGATCCTGCCCTTCGGTCCTGTCCATGTTTCTTCGGGCATTCCCTCATATAGTGTCCTACCTCACCACAGTTGAAGCAAGTGTTCTTCCTTTTCCAACAATCTTTTACCAAATGGCCCGTGCGCCCACAACTATGACACTTCCTCTTTTCTTGGGTTTCGCAATTTTTGGCCAACTGACTCTGACGTCTACAACCATTACATTTCTTCTTGGAGAGATCACCTACTTGTGATGGTGGAGGAACAACGGCTGCAGTTGGGGGAGGGACGTCACCTTGGCTCCCGATTGGTGCCATAGCCTTAAGATACCTACGGAACCAATCCGGTACTTGAACGCCCTCGGGAATATTTGGTTCCCTAGAATTGCTAAAAAGAAAAAGGAAGAGATTTCAACAAAGGACCGAAAGGTATTACATGTGGCTTTTTGGGGAATGTTTTTCAAAACAGACTTTTCTTTTTGAAAATACTTTCTTTTAAAACCTTTTCGAAAAATAATTTTAAAAAACTTTTATCTAATCTGGTAACCTTCAGCTCTGATACCAAGTGTGACACCCCACGTTCGTTAATGTCACTCACTAAGGGAATGCATTAAGTTTCGTGAAGCACTTATAGGTAAACAGACACGGAATAATTACAAGATAGATATAAATAAGACGGCACCGGAAATTTAAATTTTTAATTCAAACATAAAGCATAATACAGTGGTCCACAGTTCCATAAGTCACAAAAACTATTACAACAAAATAACTTCTGTCTTGCACTATCAGAGTACATAAGTAAATAAAAAGCATAATTCCCCAATTAAAAGAGTTAAGCCATAGTGGATACAAGAACTTGAGCGATACATCAGAAAGAGCTCCTAGCAAGATGATATCTGAATCCTGGCTAAGCCGGAGTGTTTCCTCCCTGAGAACCTAGGGAGAAACTGAAGAAAGAAGGAGAAACAAAAGGGTCGGACATAAAATCTGGCGAGTCTAGTTACTTTGGGCCAGTAGATAAATAAAAGCAACATGATAGGAATATAAAGTGGATAAGAGAGATCACTACATAAATGGCAGGTGAGACAAGGTAAATAGGATAAGGTGTATATGCTTCTAATGATTACTCTGCATTGTTACTAGATTATCCAGAAAGAGATGATCCCTTCAACTATAAGGCGGTAGACTTAGGTATACGTCCTAATGTATCTTAACTACTACCCTGATCGATCGTCTCCCTAACCGTCGTAGATACCTTGTGATGGCCCCACAGTAGGAGGTATCACTTCCTAAAGTGGCAAACCCTTGTCGTAATAACGTGCACAACCATATCTATAGGTGTCATGGTCTTCTTATCCCCTTCTGCCTGGCTCATGCACGCACATGGCCCGGTCGGTTTGTGCCGCCCACACCGTCTTCCACGTTTGGATCTCTTACAATCAGTCAATAAGCATGCCCCTTCTCTTCCTAATACGGAGTACTTTGTTTGATACCTACTCCGGGTTACTGATTGAAACCGGTCCCACACAATATGATACAAGCTCTCCCCTTTTCTTATATCCCCCATTAGGTGTTCATTGACTATGTATACCACTAGGTGTCTTTAATTACATAGCCTTATTTATTTCTACCAGTTATGCTTACCCTAAAGGTTGTCATTAATTACATAACTCCAATCTTTCAACCGGTTATGCTTACCTACAGGTGTCTTTAATACATAACCCCTAATCTTCTAACCGGTTATGCTTACCTATAGGTGTCTTTAATACATAACCCTATCATTATGTTTATTTAATGGTTAAGTTTGTGGGCCTATATATACTAATATTACCCACCTACCTAAGATTTACTTAACCCTCCTATATATATATTACCCACCTACCCAAGATTTACTTAACCCTCCCACTGATCAAATCAATTTTACTTAACCCTAACTTCAGTTCTTACTCATACAACCCCTTATGGATTAGTTTAGGTTAAGTAGTCCAATTATTACCATGTCCATTTATGGTTTATAATGGGCTAGACGTCCCACATTAGGCCTACAACGTGTGGATGCTGGATATGCCGGTCGGGTCCATGCAGTCTTATTCCACAGTTGGGCCTAACCTCGTGTCTTAGCCCGATTCGTATTTACGTACTCAGACCTCCCACATTAGGTTCAACATTTGTGGCTACCGGATATGCCGGTCGGGTCTGGGCGGACTTCCACCACTAATGCAATCTAACCTCGTGTCATAAGTATAATTACAATTTCTAATTGTAATTACTAAACATTCAATTTTTAGTTAATTAACCAATTAATTAATCTTTTTCTTTTATAGGTGTCAATACCCATTTTACCCAATAATTTGAATTATATGCCCAAAAATGTTCATATTCAAATTATGACAATATTAACCCTTTTTCCTCCGTTCCTTAACTAGCGCCCTCACAAAATTGGCAGTATGCCTAGGCTGGACAATAGCCTAGTCATAAACGATAATAGGGAAAAACAATAGGAATGTAACAAAAGTGATCATCTTGGCATAAACATAAACTTAGCATGATAATGTGAACATACATACTGGCATGAACATGAAATTATCATCATAACAAGGTGAACATAAAACTTTGAACATAACATGATGTCTCAATAAGCATGGTAAGATCTAAATCAGCAGTTTAGATGTCCAATTTGTTTAGATCTAACATGATAACACATGGTAATAGATTAGATCACATTAATCAGATCTAAAGGTTAAAATAGTTCTAACATGATAACACAAGATGATAAATTATATCGCATAATTCAGATCTAGAGGTTAAAATAGATCTAACACCCTTAGAATGACATAATAGCATGTTTAGATCTAAATATGTCCAACTTACAACATATCTAAGTTGATCGCAATATGAAAGGTGATTTATATACAAAATTAGATCTAACCAAAGTTGCAACTGTAAAAAATTAATAAATTTACATTCACCACAACATAGTTACAAGTCAAGATCCACAATAATAACATTGTAGAATAATCGCAACTCAATTTGATTTAGAGAAATAGATATATCATTAAGATAAAGATTTAGATCCAATCCTAACCAATTCAAGGGGATATATGTTCATGATTTACATAAATGATTAGATCTATCCATTGATATAACTATCCAAATTAACAGATTTATATTAACCACAATATAGTTATAAACCAAGATCCACAATAATAGCATAGTAGAATAATGACAGTTGAATTGGATCTAGAGAAATAGATCTATCGTGACATAGCATAAGATATGATAATTGCATAGATTCATGGTTTATACATATCCAAATCACGGTCTTTCATAATTTACTTTTATTTATCTGAATCTAAAAACAATTAGAACTCACAATGTTAGGTTTAGAGAATTGAGAAAGAACGGATCTAGAATTTTTGAGTTTGATTTGCAAAGTATGTTTTTGTAGAAAATGGTTCCCTCTCAATTCGCACTCCGGAAGCATTTGGCTCCCATAATTTCCAATGAAGAAATATGAGAAATAGCCATGTATTTATAGCTGTAGAACCCCCTTAAAATGACTTCCACATAAGCCCTAGGGGTGTTGACACCCCTGTGGGTGGGTCGATCCCTAGGTCGACACCTCTCTACGGGGTCGACCCCCTAGAGCGGGAATTTTGCCGCTCTGACAAATTTTTCGAATTTGAATTGTTCTAGATAAAATTCTAACTCATCTTTGACTCATCTCTGAGTCATGCGTTTGTGTGTGTGTGTGTGTGTATATATATATATATATATATATAATTTTTCTACGCATATACAAACTTAAAACCCGCATAACGTCTTCATACGGTGTTCGTTTTACGCAAACCAAATGTCTATCTTGACCTGAATTTCGAGACGGACGCAATGGTGCATTATGTTTCCTCTAATTGTGAATATTAAATTAATTATTATTTAATTTATTCTCTTTAATGTCGTTAAAAAGTCGGGGTGTTACAATTATTATCCACGAACTCACTACCTTGAGTCGTCTTCACATTCGTTGCATTACGACGATCAACAAACACATTACAACACTTCGAACATCCCTATTTGAATCCACTTTAAAGTCATAACCATCATCGACCCAAAGCATACACAATTTGGTTGATATTCTCATTCATAGCATTTCCAGACTGCCTGCTGCAAAAAAACTACAACGTTTCTGCCTTCATTCACAGCATTTGCAAATGCTCTAATGTGGGGTTAGGTCGTTTAACGACCTAACCCCACAGGCCGACCCAATGACCTACGTCCTACCAGGTCTTCCGACGACCTATTTTCTCAAAGCCCCAATGGCCCGAAGCCATTCCCTCAGAACGACCCGCTTCTCACGACCTAACCCATGTCACGAATGACCTATCATTCTAATGCATGACCGACTAGGCCTAACTCCATGAAACGACCCGCCTTCTTTTGCCATGCTCCTGCATGCTTTGCATAGTCTGAGCCATGTTCTGACCCCATCATGACCTGAAGCTCCCTCTGTGACCTGGGACAAACGACCCGAAGCTTTTCCCCTGCCCTGAAGCTTCTCAACGGCCACACGACCCGACCTATGAAAAACGACTTGACTCCAGATCTGACCAAAATAGCTCTAATCTCAACCAATCATCACCAAATGACAACACTGATTCAAACAACTCATCCATATCATCCAATTCAACCATAAACCATTCATGAAATCAGCGTAACACCAAACCGACGATTATTCATCAATAATCATATAAAATTCACTAAATCATGATAAATGAACGAATAAACTAAAACAGTGGATCTAACTTGCATAATCATATGAATTAACATAAGAATTATTGGTTTTAAGTTGCTAGATTAGATCCGATGGTGATTCAAATGAAAATATACTTATTATGATGTGGATTTAAGTGAAAACAACTTAATATGACAAAATTAAGATCAAATAACCCATATACTTGATTGAATCCGTGCGAGAAATGCTTATCGCTCATCAAACCTTCGATCTAGCTTAAAAACGATGAACCATGAATCTGAACAGCGAAGAACAACCTTGAAACCTCTTGATTTGATGAAATCTCCCTTCACTTAATGTAGATCTAGCCTTGATTGATGTAGTTCTTCGATCTTCTTCCTTAGATCTAGATTTTAATTGTGGAAAGATGTATTTGATTGAGCAAGGAGGATCACGAGCTCAACCAAACGAGAGAATGAAGAAAAGTAACTCTCTCTCCATATCTCTAACCCCTTATTTATAGCCTCCCATCAGCCCACTAATGAGTCACTCCAAATAAACCCATTATGGCTTACAAAACCTGAACATAAATTATGAAACACAAAAACAGCAATTCCTCCCAAACCATTGAACCAAATCTTTAATGTGACCACTCTATGGAATCGGTAACATCATTTTCTTTTCAATGAAATCAATCTTAGCACTTAATTCGATCCTAGTCAAAAATTATACCATGTTCAAAACTGACAAGGGCAAAATGGTCGCAAATAAAATTGGTAAAAATTATGGACATGTCTCACATCCTCATAAACAACATATCAAAATATAAGAATGATCCAATCCTCAAGGAATTAGATAAAAATATTTTACGATCCCCCGATATGTAAAATGCGGGCTGTTACATTATAATAGTGTCTAAATCAAATAAATAGCAATCCAGCAGAACGCTTGCATCTCAAGCTCTAACATACATAGTATACAATCAAAACCACGGGCTCTTATTGGATAATGGATTCCAACTGGCAAGTATGGGACCACCTTCTGATAGTGTATCTCTAGAGAGGAATACACTGGGTTCAACAAGAACATCTTGGAACCCAGGCTAAATATGACCGGGCCCTCACTTCGCTTGAGAGTACCGAATGTATTGTCACCAACGGTTGGGATCAGCTACCATTCCGAAGCAACAGCAGTGATAAGATAAAGAAGCAAAAGTATTTTCACTAGATTAGATGACAATACACCTAATTGGGTACAACCCACTTAGCCATGTGACCTACCGGATTTTATACCATTTCCCAGTTGTGAGGCCAGAGGTTGCGATTACTTACCTTCATTTGATAGCACAATCACTTTGAATGCCACATTGTCAAATCCATTAACCACTAATTGATTTGAATAAATATATTCTGGGTATTATGCTAAGAGAATAAAATCTCCGCCACCAGATGTATATTTGTACAGACCAACATATGCGATCATTGGAAATACTTTGTCTGACTTTCGTCCATGTAGGTTCATTCTGGTACTGAACAAAACCGAAGGCACAGTTTCGATTAATCCATCTTAGGCAATTTCTATCTAGAATTAACAGAAAAAGCCTTTGAACTTTACTCCGTCTTTGATTGTCTTCATATAATCTGACTCGCAATGATACTTCCAATACGAAGTGGTTTTCAGATAACAATTTAACCAGTCTCTCTGTATTGACCACGATGATATTAAATAAATATTTCGATAATCGGTTATTTAACTATCGAAGAAACAAACATTCATCCAAAGATCTTATTTCCAAATGAAAATATTATTGTTTAACATCAAACAATCGCTGAGCCCATTTTTAATGAATATTTAATTAATTCAATTTATCATTTCCCAATTTCTCTTCAATATCTTTACCCAGATATTTCTCTAAACCCGTTTAGCCTCTCACGATTCTTGGAAAAACGTTTCCATCTATAATAACAATTTACTTATACATTCCAGAAAGTATCTCTTTTAACATCGGAAAACATTTCCATATATTCTCAAATAACTATTCTTCCTCATTCATCGGTCCCTGACCGTAAATGATCGACGCTAATCTATGAATTAGAAAAGCGTGACATTTAAATTAAATTCTGCAAGCATACAGGTGTGTAGCATACAGGTCGAACACAGGGAGGTAGATTAAAATTAAATTATTTATCTAATCTCTTAGGCGAGTTAGACAAAATTTTGGAGGTTGATTTTGAAAATAAAACAAAACAAAATTAAAACTGTAATTTGATTCAGAACAGATCTAACAGAACCGACGATCAAATCACAATTTCAATGGAAAAGCAATGAAACTATGAATCAGATTCAAATCTAATCAAATCCAATTTAACCTATGAACGCGATTAAAATACAGAAAATAAAATTGTAGAATATAAATAACAACAGGAAACAAAATTAGGATTACCGCTGAATCTAATCAGACGGTCAATCACTAATGAAAAGAAATGCAAAATACAAATAGTGTTCTACCGAATCTAATCGTGTAGACAACACTAATTTCTAAGAAATAGAAAATTGCATAAAAAGAAAAATGCGTTTTATTAATGAAGAGAATAGAATGAGATATAGGATGGTGGCTACAAGGGCATTACAAGGGTATTTATAGGATAGATAGCCAAACCCTAACCCTAATACAATGATAAATGGGCTTTAGGGAATTTACAAAAAAAAAAAGTTTACAATGGGAATTACAAATGGGCCATTTGTCATTTGCAACAAGTTCTAGGCCTTTTCTCTTTTTCTCTTGCTTCTTTGATAACTCTTCATTGATTTGTTATATTCATGGCCTTTTAATCAATCCTTTTCTTGTCCAATAGCAACTAGATGTGAGATCTTCATCTACAATTCTTCAAAATGTAAATATATATCAATTTCATCTCTATTTCTCTACTTTTCTGGTTGCATGCGGACTGGGTTGGAATATCTGTAAAAGTAACAAAACAATACCCAAGTAATATTTATTTATATACAAAAGATAAGATATAAGAGCATAAAATGAACACATTTCTATGTCAATCAAATACCCCCACACTTATCTTTTACTCGTCCTCGAGTAAAACAAAAATGAAAAACTGACTAGGTAGGTCACACTTTCGTAGGAAACACGATTGCATTGAGCGTATGCAACAAGCCGTTAAACCTCTAGGTGTCCCTAGTAGGACAAGTGGTGTCTCGTGATGGTTTTCAGCGGATACTACCCACAAAATCCAAATGCAGTATGCTATGATTCTAATGAAACTACATGAATGCAATGGACATATGCAAAATAAAAACGAAAAATGAAAACACGACTTGTTTTAGGAAAGTGGTACAACAAATTAAGTTAACAATTTCTAATCAGTTGATTTTATTTTAGATACCTCGACTTGTCACAAATTTTCAATATAAATCAAGTTTTCAAATGTTAAATTCAAGTTTGGCCAGTTAGTTCGGTCGATAACATAGTGCAGCCATGAAATAGATTCATAGTTTGCTTGGCACAGTTTGTAAAGTGGTATTCTAATTTTCTCATGTATGGCTAGTCAAATCAATAAGGTCAAGAAGTGTTTGGGCATCATCGCTTATTCTTTATTCTATAAAATTTTAAGATTTATGATTAAGTACATACACCTAACTTAGAAGACCAAGGTTTACCACCCATGCACTGCCTCGCGGACTAACGGAGAGTGGGTAAAGAGCTTGGCGGATTGTGCAGGTCGACTTTGACTTTGTCAACAACGTGTCGGTAATCCTTAGGGGTCCAATCTCATAAAATGAGACCAAGATATTCCAACGCTGACTTTGTCAACAACGTGTCGGATAGAGCTTGGCGGGTTTGCACACCAACGCTTGATATACAAGCAATGTTGGATACCCTTGGATTACTATTTATTATTATTGAATTTATAAGCACAAAAAGAGAGTTACGCGAATTCAACTTAACACAACTTAGTTTTAAAGATTTGAAAAGCCAATATAAGTATTTTAAGTCCTCCACTTATTTAAACAAAGTCTACAATATAGAATAGATTTCATGGCCATCACCTAAGAATCTCCCTATGTACCGGTTACACTATTATCCCTCAAAATTAAACTTTTCATTATATTTCTTATTCGATCTAAGTTGAGAGAAAAAAATACTATCAACTGATTAATAATCCTTAACTTATTTTGTTGTATCAAATCTAAATTGAGTCGTATTTTAAAAAAAAATGGCATGTTACTACGATCTAAAATGCATGATGGTCCTATTTAAAAAGAAAGAGAAAAAAAATGAAAAGAATGCAATGCAGACTCCCCCCACACTAGAACTGAACAGTGTCCACACTGTGAACGTTTCCTAAATTTGAAAGATCGTACCCAAAGGTGAACGAGTTGCAAAATTATTTGAAGAATGAAATGCAGTCTAACTATATGTAAGAATGGATCATATGTACAATGATATATGTGTTTACGATGCATGCGATGCAAAGAATTCCACCAACTTTTCCCCCCGCACTTGATTCTAGCCCTATGAGTCCCATTCCCACTATGTCTAGACGTGTTGTCTAATAAGCAAAGGTTTTTGAAAACCATCTCATCTTTAAACCTAGATTTATAGTCCAGGAGATAAATATCTAGGGTCGTCCTCACACGAAGTTTTTCAATCAAGCCAACATTCCAAAAATAATTCATGTGCTTAACAAATTTATCAGTGTAATTGTTCAAAAATTTGTGATCGTATATAAATTCAATGAAATTTGAATTCTGAGTGTTGTTTAAGAGCATGTGATCACCTTTCTCAATTGACAAGGTATTTTCGACACTGACAATTTCAAGTTCGTTTGAAATTTTCTCAAAGTTAAACTTTTCGAACTCATGACGTGAATCTATTTCTTCCTCATTTGGAAAATCATCTTCATACAATCCAAGAAATTTGTGTTCATTAAAATCCTTTTCCAAATTTGAATTGAAAATTTCAACATTTTTATTCTGTTCAATTTCTAGAATTTCAAGTTTTTCACAGCTTGAAAGAGGAAGATCAAAAGCTGAGTTTAAATCTTTCTCCTGAAAAGAGTTGAAATCCAAATCATTTGTTGAATTTTGAAAAACTTCATCAAGATGATTATTAGCAATTTCCAAAGCCGTTAATTGAAAATTTTCAATGTCGGTAGAAATTGGATTATTTTCTGGTTCATCGCTTGTTTGAATTTGATTTTGTTTCTCTCGTTGTTCTTTCAAAGATGTCAATAAACAAAGAAGTTCATCAGCCTTTTTATTTAGTCTTTCTTCCCTCTCTCTAAGAATGTTAAGACAATCGTTGATTTGAGAGCTCTCATTTTGGATTTCTTGATTCTCAAAATTATAATCCACATCAATTTCACAATCAAAATTATTTCCAATGTGGTGGTTGTGTGAATTTTCAGAAAAATCATTTTGATTTTGAAAATTAGGTTCATAACCAAAACTGTGAAAATTCGAGGGAAAATTGCAATTTTGGTCATATTCAAAATGTGGATGTGGGTTGTAAATTTGAAATTTTTGATTGATTTGAAAATCATTTTCAAAATTATTTTTAAACTGGTTTCCAACCTCATAATGATGTTGATCAAAGGTATGTTGCGATTCAAAACTGTTTTGATGTGGATGTAGCCCAGAATCGAAATTATTGAAATTTGAATTGAAATCGTCATTTCGATTATGATCGTGGTTTTGAAAATTTTGGTCATTTTGAAAATATTGAAAATTGTTGACATTGGCTTCACCAAATTTTGGGAAATCTTGCTTCATGAGTTTTATTTCATATTCATACTCTTCAAGAGGACGTCTACTTCGGTTATTATCCCACATTTCTCTCAATGATTTTTTTGAATCTGGCATTTTAAAGAAGTCACGGAAAGACAGAATTTATTCTCACTTCAAAATAATATAAAATGTCGAGTAGTGCTCTATTAATTAACTGACTCAATTAGAAGGGGGAAGAGGGTCTTATGGCCGTTCACATATAGTATAACTAAGGGATACGACCAATGTTTTACGGGTACAATGCAACCTCTTTAGCTAGAAGTTCAATAATTTGAACTAATATATATCCGCGATCCAATTATACGAGACAGTCAACTTCACAAAACACCACTTTTCAATTATATTATTTTGAGATGTCAAATCAGGTGTTAAAATTGAAAAACGACGAGCGTGATGATTTTAGTTATGAAAATTCATTCCTCATAGACAGATTGAGAAATTTCAACACAGAACAGTCACAGAATAATAACAGAAAATTAAAATATTTTACAAGCAAGCCGCTGCCCCTGCAGAAGATTTTTACAAGCAATTTCTATATTTTTCAAAGCAACTGTAGCACCTGTAGAGTTCAGAAAATTTTACAGTGGGGGTATGGCAGTCCGTCCAGAAATTGAGTAGTGCTCACGTTTCAAATTCCACTATTGATCTCTGAATTTCTTGTTTGTTGAAAAACTTGTACTCTTTCTTCGCCTTGATCTTTTGATTTGTCTTGGAGATTTCACTTTTTTTTTTGAAGCAAATAAAATAAAAGAAAGGAAAAACTGCACAGGAATTAAAACAAAAAACTAAACTTAAAAATAAATAAAACTAAACTAATAAAAAAAACTAAAAACTAAGCTAAAATGTCAAGAGAACTACGCTTAACAAAAGTAAAATAAACTAGGCTCAACAGAAATAACAACTAGGCCCATGCACTTCACACCAAATTTACATGCCAAAAGAAGGCCACGCACCCAAAGCAGGAATCAGACGCCCCAAAAATCTCTCCCCTTTCTCTATTTTCTTTTATTTCTTTCCCAAAACAAACCTCATCAGATGGAAACAAACCTATGCCAAACCAATTCCAGTACTACCTGGTCATCTTTCGTTTTTCAGAACAAAAATAAAAATCGACTCAGTCCCCCTTTTTTTTGGAAATTCGATTTAGGGTTTTCGGCGTTTGCAAGTGCGACTTGAGGTTGGATTTGAGGTGGTTTGATCTGGCAGTTTTTGGGTTCCGCGGTGGTCTATGTGACTGGAGGTTTGTTAAGGAAGGTTGGGATGAACGTGATGTTTGATAGATGCGAATTTGGGGGTGGAATCGGCTTGGATTATGGACGTGGGGTGATGTTTGTTCACGTGGGGTTTGTACAGGCAGAGGGGGGTTTGTGTATGAGTGCGGCAGGAGTCTGTGTGGCTGATGAGGGTGCGAAGTGGCTGAGCAGTTCGACGGGGCTTTGACGATGTTGATGGTGACGGGTTCGAGATCTGGAAGCAATCGATTGTGGCAGGGGTATTTGATTTACGGCAGGGTGAGGCGTTGATGAAGGTGTCTGCGGTGATGTGGATGTGCAGTTTGCGTTGAGGATGGTGTATGGTTCGTGGGTGGATCCGTTACAGATGATGAAATTTGGACGTTGAGTAGGAGTTTGCGACCCTGAGTTGCAAAGAAGAAAAGACACAGAAAACCAGTGGGAAAGAAAGAAATAAAAAGGAAATTTGTGTTTTTTTTTTTTGCTTGTAAAAGAGAAATACAAGAATTTGGCAAGTTATATAAAATTGAAAAGGAGTGTAAAAGGAAAAGGAAAGAAGTTAAAGAAGAAAAGCAATTTTTTTCTATGCATTTGTAAACAAAAAGAGAATTTGAACAGAAAGAAAAAAAAAGAAAAAAGATGGGAAAGGGGAATGATGTCTGGTTTAGTAGGGGGGTTGATGAAGTATTGACTGAAGTTCTGAGATGTTGGGGAAAAGAATTAGCAGAAAGAAGGAAGGAAATTTGTATTTTTTTTAGAAGGTTTGTAAAGGAAGAAGGTGAGAAATTGGAAAGAAATAGATGAGAAAAGGGAGATAGAAGGGTGGAAATTTGGCAAGATTTTTTTCTTTTATTTCGAAGATTACTGTTTCAATTAGTAATAACAAATCAAGCAGTCAAGATCTTTTTTTTTTCTATATATACAGCAAAACAAAAGGAAAAAAAATAAAAGAAAACAAAAACTAACACGAATCCGAAATTAAACAAATAATAAAATTTAATTGTTACCTCCCTGGCAACGGCGCCAAAAACTTGATCGACGCTAATCTATGAATTAGAAAAGCACGACATTTAAATTAAATTCTGCAAGCATACAGGTGTGTAGCATACAGGTCGAACACAGGGAGGTAGATTAAAATTAAATTATTTATCTAATCTCTTGGGCGAGTTAGACAAAATTTTGGAGGTTGATTTTGAAAATAAAACAAAACAAAATTAAAACTGTAATTTGATTCAGAACAGATCTAACTGAACCGACGATCAAATCACAATTTCAATGGAAAAGCAATGAAACTATGAATCAGATTCAAATCTAATCAAATCCAATTTAACCTATGAACGCGATTAAAATACAGAAAATAAAACTGCAGAATATAAATAACAACAAGAAACAAAATTAGGATTACCGCTGAATCTAATCAGACGGTCAATCACTAATGAAAAGAAATGCAAAATACAAATAGTGTTCTAACGAATCTAATCGTGTAGACAACACTAATTGCTAAGAAATAGAAAATTGCATAAAATGAAAAATGCGTTTTATTAATGAAGAGAATAGAATGAGATATATGATGGTGGCTACAAGGGCATTACAAGGGTATTTATAGGATAGATAGCCAAACCCTAACCCTAACCCTAATACAATGATAAATGGGCCTTAGGGAATTTACAAAAAAAAAAGTTTACAATGGGAATTACAAATGGGCCTTTTGTCATTTGCAACAAGTTCTAGGCATTTTCTCTTTTTCTCTTGCTTCTTTGATAACTCTTCATTGATTTGTGATATTCATGGCCTTTTTATCAATCCTTTTCTTGTCCAATAGCAACTAGATGTGAGATCTTCATCTACAATTCTTCAAAATGTAAATATATATCAATTTCATCTCTATTTCTCTACTTTTCTGGTTGCATGCGGGTTGGGTTGGAATATCTGTAAAAGTAACAAAACAATACCCAAGTAATATTTATTTATATACAAAAGATAAGATATAAGAGCATAATATAAACACATTTCTATGTCAATCAGTAAACTATTAAGAGAACATCTCCCTAAATATCAACCCCGAAGGTCGAAATCAACATCAGATTGACATTCATGAAGTCATTCAACTTAACTAGTCCCCTGTCAGTTTCTAATTTTATTAACTCTATTTCTTAACTTCTTATCACAAAATTATTTCATCTGCAAAACGTTTGCTGTTAAAGCATTATTAACTTTAAAACTTGTATATGTTTCTCCTTTCAACCTCTCAACATTTAATTATATAAATTCCCCTTTTTCTTATAAAATTCCATTATATGTTTATTCTATTATTACTTCTATATATAATTAATACGTCGATTTCTGATTATCAAACTTTCTTAAATTTTTCTATCTCCTTAAATTTTCGGAAAATTTCGCGAGCGTCTCCTTTGTATGGGTCACTCGGTACAACTACAAATTGCCTCTCTAGGCCCTTTATATTCAAAAGGAAAATCAAAAAGCCAAATGGCTTGCCCAGTAGGCTAATAAAATCTCATATGGAATTTCAACATGTATCTTTTTGTTGGGCACTCAAATTTTAATCTTCATTCTCTTTATTCCATACCTGTTTAACATATATACGTCCATTCCTAATTTATTCCAAATCAATCCAATCATTTTAACTTAATTCACTAATTTATTCTTTAACTAGATCCTTTGTCTATTTCACTTTTTATTTGATCATATTACGTTCAAATATATTTTTAATCTCTTGTAAACCAATCGAATTACGTTTTCAACTCAGGTTTCATATTTGAATTCACAAGTCCTATTCACTAATCCAAAGTCAAATTCGATCCAAATTCCAATAACTAATTTTCTACAAATTAGTTAATTCTGTGAAATAATTAAAAATATGATTTTTGTTTCAAAAATCATTTCATTTACTCCACTTGAGTTCATATTTATTTTATAACTCAAGTCTGGATTTTTATAATGAAAACCTAAGTTTCATTTGCTTAAAATCCTTTTACTAATTTAAATAGACTGTGGTAGTTTAATAATGAGTATAGCATTTTTTTTCCGAAAATATGATTTTGTCATAACTCAAAATCTATAAGACGAAATCCGTATTTTTACCTTTCATTAGAAAACTATTATTCAATCGTCCCTGGTGATTCTTTTCTCAAAGAATTCCAACTTAAATTGAGCTCTATATACTCAATTAAATTTTGAAACGTCAAATTACGAACTACCGCGCCGCGACGAGCTCGTTTTAATTAAATATGCACATTTAAACTTTACTTATTAATTAATTTCAACTCCATTCTTATATATTTTAATATATATTTAACCAATTTTCCCAATCCTACTTAATATTTCTGATTATCCTTAATCGTCGATTATTTCATAATTTAGTTATAATTCAATCTTCTATACTAAATTCCAATTCCCTTTGAAATAAATTATTTATAAAATTTGATATCGAATTTCAATTATAATTCCCTTGGATTATCTAAATTCAGTTTTTTTATTCCAAATTCCAAAATAAAATTTATCGTTCCCTTTTCAAAACATTTTCCAATCCCTTTATAAATTAGTACTTGAATTTAAAATCCCAAATTTGTCTAATGATAATTGTCTCACTTTATTTATAAACGTCGTTTATAAATTTCCTTTTCTTTCTTTTATATATACTAAAACAAGTTCCCATTTCAAAATTCATTTGAAATTCTATTCCTATATATTTGGAATATTTTATTATTATAACATATATATATACACACATAGACTCTACGTACATGTTAATATTCATTTTTAGTCTCTATTTAATACAATTCCAATATTTTTCTCTAGAAATAACTTATTTTTATCAATTCGACATAGTCGAATTCCAATCATAAATCCATACGTATTTATTTTAATTCAATTTACATTTCGAACATTGGAATAAATTTCATCATTTATTTTTGAAACTATTTTCAATTCCCTTTTTGAATTCACATTTGAATTTACATTCCCGATATTATCCAATGATAATTTATTTCACTCATTTATAAACATCGTTTATAAATGAACTACTTGTTTTTATTATTCCAACAAGTTAATATTTCTTAGTCATTCGAAATTCAAATTCTATTTTAGAAAAAACATATTTTCCTTTTTAAATCACAATATTCCTTTTCATGATATTTTTATATATCAATATTTAGGGCCAGCGGTATTCAAACATCCAAAATACCTAATTATCAATCATGTGTTTTCTAACACATCATATATGATAATATATATGAAAACAAGCAATTACAAAATTTGAGGAATCCATTTGGATCCCTCCAACCTATTTTCTAGCATCCATGGATGTTAGCCAGCATAATACTCATCTTGCTTCAAAGCAGGATATCACGGTATAGAAGGTCATCCACTATATATATTGTGGGGCGCATAGGGATATCATCCGCTAATGGTACTATAGGCATCCGCTAATGGTACTGCGAGAAATATCCAATATATATAATAGCCACAACCACCAAGCCTAAACATAACTAATATATATATATATATATATATATATATATATAATAACCATAAATATCAACAATGCAACTAAACAACCAACAATTATTTTTATCGGTTAAAAATAATTCCAAGTAATAAATCTGAGTGAGATTTACTCACCTTGATTTTATTGTCGCAATAGTCATTTTTTCCGTTTAAATTAAACATACATTTAATTTAACCGAAAATCATCACTGGCTCCAAATTACTCTGAAATAATTCAAAAGCGATGTCTACATCCATACGAATTCCATTAACTTTGTTTCGTCCAATATTGTTATCCTAAGAGATATATATACATGTTATAAATTTGATACAATCTAAATAGTCATTAACTCATTAAATAAAAATTAATTAATAATTTAATTTACCTTATCACCCCTAAACATCATATGTTGTGAATCAATGCCCTCCTTATTCATGTATCATGTTTCCCATTCCATTATCCATGCTGAACACATGTCAACCATTAAAATAAAAGTTTTTTGGAGATATGAAACGAATTGAAAAAAAAAACTCGTAGTAAAATGAACTGGTACTGAGATCATTTGTCCTATATGTACAACTAGAATTCAGACATATCTTTCCGCGGAGTAGAACATGAACCTAAAAGGATTCAAAGGGCCCATTTGGGAATAATAAAGTGACATATTGATTTAAATCTAGTCCTCCCCTCCTCCATCTCGAACAACAGTGGAAACCAAAACCAATAACACCATCGACCTACCACCATTTGATCGAACCCTACAAACAAACTCAGCCTTTTTTTCTTATACACAACAGAGCATCACCATTACCCATTCTGACTGCATCATCCCCTCAGTAACCCTCTGAACCGCAACACTTCTGCCTCACTCTAGCAGCACCCCATCATCCATCGCGACTTCGAGTACTTGAGCCTGTAGCACGCCACCAGGTGCGTGACTCTTAGTCACGAATTTCATCCACAACTTCATGTTAGGGAATGCAGATCTTAAGGCAAGACTAACACTAGAGGGGGGTGAATAGTGTTTTCGAAGAATTTATGAAAAAAACTTATATGATCTACTATATGAATCACACAAAATAGAGATGATCACAGATACAAAATCAAATACAAACACGGAAATAAACAAAAATAAGTTGCATAAAAAGGAAAGAACATACCTGATTTTATACTGGTTCGGATTACACCTACGTCCAATCCCACGCAACGCTGGATTGCGAAGAGTTTTATTATTATCAATATCCAAGTACAACCCCTGGATTTCATGGCTACACGGTTAACACCGCTCCAACCACCCTTGATTTCACGTCTACAAGGTTAACACCGCTCTCTTTCCTTAATTTCAAAGCTATATGGAACATATCCTTTCCCAAACAATTCCCAAATGATTACAACAACCCTATAACTCTTCAATAACACTTCAATTCAGAGAGTAATGGATAGAGAGTGAGAAAAGAAGATGTTTTATATAATTATTACAGAAATCGGCAAAGTAGAAGTGTAAAAATCAATAAAATGATAAAGAATAATGGTAGGATGAAGAGGGGCAAAGATGGAGAAGATTAATTATGAAAAAAATTCGAAATCAATACCTATTTATAAGATTTGGAAGGTTGCAATGTTTCTGGAACGTTACAAATAGTGAGAAGACACTTCCTTTGAAAATTGAATTTCTGACAGTTGTATGTCGACATACCCAGACATGCATGTCGACATATACATATAATTTTTATTTTTAAAACCTATTTTTCAAGTTTTAAACAAATATATTATTCTAGATATCCTTGAATAAAATCTTAATGATATAAGTGAATATTCTAAGGTGTTAAATCGTATGAAAATATAATTATATAAACATATTTATAAAATTATAAGGTTTGAAACTATAAAACCATAAGAATATAAAACTATGTATATATATAAACTTATATATTTAAAACTTTAAATTTATTTGAAATCATAAGTAAGACAGAATAATTTGAAACTAATTTGAAAACAATATTTGAATTTTGAAAACAGAATCTGAAATTTAAAAATCAAAATTTGAAAACAGAATTTGAATTTGAACCTGGAGTGCTATTCAGAGTCTTACATATAAATTAGAATTTATTATTATATTTGTGACAACCCAAACTTCCCCATAAAGGAAAGCCTGAATTGCTTTGAGAACAATACATATCAGGACACAAACTGAAGAACATTTTGTTGCTGATTCCAACAATTACGTCAGAGTACAAGAAAATCACAGAGTATGAATACTTATTACACAATTGAAATTCAATAATATCAGAGATTTAAATTACACTTAAATAGCAGCGGAAAAATATTACAAATATACAACTGAAAGGAATACACGGATATAGAGCTTTCTGAATAACGCTTCAGCTGTAAACCAGGATCCTGTAAATATATCTGCAAAAAGCAACTCGACTGCCCGTGTGGAAGATATGGGCACCCGAGTTTGCCAGTGAAACAAACTACAGGTCAGTCATGGGACTGGTATGAGAAATCTTAACTTAACTAATCTAATAATAAGGCTAATCACAGGACCACGTCGCTAACGCGGAACGGGTTTACTACACTGGATTTCCAATGCATAAAATAAAGTAAATCGTTAAACAATGCAATGCTTTTTAGAAAAATGAGACCATTATAAGACCCAAGTCCCATCACACAATGCAACGCAAACCGGAGGATAGGGTTTTACCTTATAATGGTCAAAAAATGCTTGATACGATAAAACGGATTTAATATTAGTGTGTATATCTATGGGTGTATATATATTTCAAAAAAAAATTCAATCATAATGTATCAATCATAGACGGCATAGTACCCCATCCTACTATGTCGCCATACTAGTTCTACAATCAAAACCGCAAGGTCGTATTGGAAATTGGATTTCCATCATGAAATCGAGGCTAGGTATCGTCCTCTCCGATTCGAGACACTCTAGCAAATGCCTCAGGATCACACCTATGGGCAACCCTTGGAGCGGTAGGGTCGGTCCCCACCTAACGGTAGTGGATTAGTTATGCCTGAACACATACTTCCCGGTTCCGTTGAACCTATAGTATGACCACTAACGGCCTATAAAAATCCGAGGCGCCTCAAAATCCATCATCCACATAAGTAAAATGTCGGCCAGTTTAAGCACTGACACTACCACTAGCTAGAAAGAAACGTGTGCACTCTCTACGGTCCATATCCCGTTTTTGACTCATACCGGGGTGTGAGGCTCGCGAAGTCACGATATACACAAAGCTATGCCGTAATAGGCTATACTTTAATCATCCCACAAGGCCCTGCTTTTCAACAAAAGCCTTGATCAATTACACCTTGGCATGCCACATTGACAATTCACGCCATGCGATCAATCACTATTAATATATACCAGGCTGTTAAGCAGAGAATAAATTCTCCACCACCAATCAGATAAACATTAATAAAAATCAATTTAATTCACATGGAACGAAATCCAATGTCAGACACGCATCCATTTACAAGTCCGTTCTGGATCTGAACGAAACCGGAGACACCTGAGAGGTCCTCGCATATCCGAAACAATCAACAATAGTCCATATGGCTACCACTGAAGCCCCTTCAAGGTAGCTACTCCCATCATGGATCTCAGTAGCAACACATCCATTCGATGTGTAGATCATCGGTCTTCAATCACCGTCTTCAACTTCGACTCTTCATCGTCGTAGTGATCATTCGGAATGTGTTAACCCGGTCTTTCCGAATAACTCGCGTATTTTTATAATTAAAAATCAAGCCTTATAAAAACACATCCAACGCCT
This sequence comes from Allium sativum, assembly GCA_030737875.1. Taxonomy (NCBI): domain Eukaryota; kingdom Viridiplantae; phylum Streptophyta; class Magnoliopsida; order Asparagales; family Amaryllidaceae; genus Allium; species Allium sativum. The sequence goes on along the minus strand of CM060925.1, from coordinate 371,630,991 downwards.
CATTCCAATTCATAATATTCTTTTAAATGAAATATTCACAATATTCTATCAAAGATAAATTCTTAAATTTATTCTTAAATCTTTCTTTAAAGATTTATCAAAACTCCAATTTGGGTTAAATACCAAAAATCATTATTCAATGATTATTTAAATTTAAGAAATTAATCTTATCTTTAACTGGGTTAAAGAACTAATGTCATTTAAAACTTAATTCACGGTAAACCCAAAATCGTCTTCCATAAATTGTGGAATCCTCACAGAAATCATATCAATATATAATCGTTATAAATTTCTGTATCCGACCAATAATATAAATGGAATAACGGAAAAGCCTTTTAAATTCCATATGTAGTATCGGTCTTCTTTTACAGAAGCTTATCTCGGTTATAATTAATTCGAATTCTATTCAATTCCAATCTAATATATTAAATTGGAAAACTTTAATTTGAAAAAAATCTTCATTAATTCTTAATAAAAGATTTATAAATTCCAAATCATATTTTCACTGTCAGTTGGGTTAAAGAACAAATATCGCTTAAAAACACTGTTCACAATAAACTCAACTCACATTTCATCTTATTCCAATTACTACATATAACTGAAAACTTTAATAATCTAAATAAAAAGATTATTCTTTTCATACAGGCTTAAGAACAATGTTATTTAAGACACTATTCACGACAAATCCAAAATCCAATTTATTTAATTTAATTTCAATTAAATATTCACAAATTGGAAAACTACATTAAATCTAAATTTAATGATTTATTCTAGTTGATAACTAGTTCATTTCAATAAAAATATATTTTTCTAAAATATATTCTTTTTCTAAAATGTTCCATTTCTAATATATCATTTTTCTAGGAATATTCTTTATTGGAATGTCACTCAGTCATCAACCATATATTGCACGTAATCAATAATCATGATAAATAATTATCAAGCATCCAAACAACAACCAAAGTGGATTCTACACTAAATATTGGGACTATTGTAGATAAAATATCATCCCAACACCCGTGTGGGGCTTCATCCAGCAATCAAATAATAAATTATTTGGGCACATGGGCGATGTGTGAAAATTTTCGTCCCAATCACATAGACTAGTCGGATGGCTTGTAAATGGAAGTGTAATATTCAGTTTGAATATACTAGCATTATATTTAACACATCGCACAATTCAACATCACAGACATATATTCAATTCTTTTTATTGTGAACAACGACAATGAAAATCTAATCTTTCATATCTTTGTGTAATCCTTATCAGTGACCAAAATTCGTATATTTTGGTATAATCGTTCTAATTACCACTTTTTGTCCCTTTCTTTTAATGTAAACAAATATGACAATTTTGTCTAATTCTTTTAAATAAACAAAATGTAAATTTTGTCTAATTCTTTGAAATAAACAAAAATGTAAATATTTTTGTGTAATCCCCTAAATAACCAAAAAGGTAGATTTCGGTGTACGCTACTTTAATTACCAAAAATGTATATTTTGGTGCAAACTCTTTTTAATGACCAAGATGTCTATTTTGGTTTAAACTCTTTTTAATGTAAACAAAACTATATATTTTGATCTACCACAGTTTTAATGTACACAAATGTTCATCCTTGTTTAATCCTTTTTAATACACAATCATATTCATTTTGTGTTAATCTTTTTTTAATATAAAAAAATGCTCATTTTCGTATAACTAACCATTCTTTTGACAAAAATGTCTATTTAACAAAAATGTTCTTTTAAACAAAAATGTTCTTTTAAAAAAAATGTTCTTTTAAACAAAAATGTTCTTTTAAACAAAAATGTTCTTTTTATTGCACTAACCAAGTTTTGACAAAATATGTTGATTTTATTCACTAATCAAATTTTGACAAAAATGTTGATTCTATTCACTAATCAAATTTTGACAAAAATGTTATTCTTGTTCATAAGTCATTTTTGACCAAAAATGTCATTCTTTTCATAAATCAAGTTTTGACCAAAAATGTCATTCTTTTTATTTAAACAAAATATGATGGCTTTGTTTAATCTATTTCTACTAAACAAAAAAGTGAATTTTTGTTTCACTAGTTTTCTATACAACAAAAATGAGTATTTTTGAAAAAAACTTATTAAATGACCAAAAATAAATGTTTTGGTTTCATTCCTTATAAATGACAAAATGTGTATTTTTACCTCATCCTTTTTAATGTATAAAAATATATTTTGAGTGCCATTCTTATCACAAAAAAAAAATGACTATTTTGATGCCATTTTAAATTACACAAAAATGTTAATTTAATTCTAATATACATTTTCACTAAAAATGATACTTTAATTCTAATGTGATCAAAATGTTGTTTTTATTTTTATAACAGATTTCAAATCAAAAATGTCATTTTGATCTAACATAGTCTAACTGTTCTTTTTGTATTCAAAAAGAATATGACACCAAATATGTTCTTTTTATAAAAACGGGAGTGTAATAATTTTGTCCAATTCTTCTATGTAAAAAAAATAATGATTTTGTTCTAATCCTCTTTATGTTAGCAAAATAATGATTTTGTTTCACTAATTATTCTTTTGGCAAAAACATTGTTATTTCACTAATCATTCTTTTGACAAAATGTGTTATTTATTCCCCAAAACGAGTTTTAACAAAAATTGTGATTTTTATCCCTCTAATCATATTTGACAAAATTGTCATTTATTCCTCTAATCATATTTCCAATGTTCGAGTGTCAAAATAGAAGAAGAACTCTATTATGAACTAAATCTATACAGGTCTAAAATAAAAATATGATTTTTATTTCAGTTCAAGATCTACCCAAACACATACATCACAGGCATCAAAATCAACAAGCAACAAATACAACATCATACATCACAGGTCTGAATTTAATTAACATACACACATGGAATTTAAATAACGAAATATAATTTAAAATTTAATTATTTTTAAATATTAAAAATCTCACCGAACAATTCAGATTTGAATTTTCCTGAATTTCCAAGATGCTCGGTTTCAACTCTAATCAGCTCCATGTCGTGGATCTCCTCTTACGATTCTAACGCAACGAAAATCGCTGAATTCCGTGTATGTTTGAAAGAGTTAGAATGATTTAAACATCGAACAATTTAAATGACGCTAATAGTTTATTAATTAAGGCTTAAACCTTAATCCTATTAATTAGGCTGTTTCCTCTCTGTTAACTCGTCTTCTCCTAAGTGCCAAAGTCGAACCCAACATCGATCTGAAAGTCCAACCACGCACGCACTTCCCGGGGTACCAGAACCCGATCAGAAGACCTCACTAGAACGGCCTTGAGCCGCTCCCCTTCGCCAGGCCCCACGGCCAACGCGGCCTCCCCCATAGCCTCGAAATCCTTCCCCAAGTCGCGCCCTTTGAGGCTAAAATCCCATCGCTTCGTTGAACTAGAGAAGATCATCACTGTACATCTTGGAGAGCTCCAGAAGCTCTTCGATTTGTGATTGGAAGTTTTGAAAACCATTGTGTAATTTGGAAGATAGAAGGGAAAGAAGATCGGAGCGCCTCAGCCATTGAACGATGGAATACAGCAGCTACGGAAATTAGATTAGTGTTCAGTATAGGACCATATAAGCTAGGTATTTATACATGTATTTTTATATTATTTAATTAATTAATTCAAGAAGATAACTTGTTAAACCATCCAAACTCCTAACTAGACCTAAGAGTGTCGCCCCTAACTAATTACCCCCGTCACGGACACAATGGAACATGTTGCGTAACCCAATTCGGCTGTTATGATATGTTTTTCTTTAATTTTAATTAAAATCATTTAATTATTAATTCAAATGTACATTTTAAATTACCGGGGCCACGTACGGACTAATTTCATCGAATTCTGAGACCATTTGAAAAATGGCCATTTTCAAGTCAGTTAAATTTGACTGAAACTGACAAAACACGTTTTCCTTTGCCACACTCACATATTATTTCCAAAAAAAAACTTGAAATTTAAACTTAGCAATAATTCGACATTCCGGTTCCAACAAAAGTGGTTTCGTCGAAAACAGAGGTCGTTTGCAAAATGGCTATTTTTAAGGCCAATATATTTAATTAAAAAAATATATAAATTCTATAGCGACTTTTCTAAATTTTAAACTGGACATAACTTACAAATTGTAAAGTGAAATTTTAGTTTTTCAGATTCATTAGAAAGATATGATCAAACAGATTTAAATATTTCTTGTTTCCCTCAATTTTGATTTAAAATGAATCATGTACATTCAGTCAAAGTTCAAACTCAAATTTTCAAACTACAGCGCTGTTTTAAACTCCTTTTATAATTAAATTAAATTTATTCATTTTAACTTCGATTTAAATAAATTTTTAGTCGTTATTATTTAAAATAAATTATTTTAAATAATAAAATCCATTAAAATTTCTAAAATAAAAATTTAAAATTGGCCCCAAAATTCCGGGTTGTTACTCGCCCCCACTTAAAATCTTTTCGTCCTCGAAAAGGAACGAAGCTAAAAGTTATTTAATTAACCAACTTAATTAAATTTTTATTTATTGGTTTCAATAATTTTGTTAGTTAAATTAATTATCATTTCTATACTTTTATTAGTTAAACTAATAATCAAACATCACAACCAGCAATCAATTAGGTGATTAACTTTCCAAATATATATAACTTTTATATACAGTCAAAAATCATATTTTTAGTGCAAATCACAGAAATGTGTACTTACTAAGTTTTGGCTCTCATACCAGTCAATGGAAATATATAGATATACCACTTTCGAGACTCGAACATAAATACTGATGATGTGGCCGCATCACCAGAATTATCCACAGGCGTCTAGAGTGTGATTCTATATCTATCCAGTATACTAAAACTTCGAATATCCGTTAATTACTCATATATTCGAAACCTTTATATACTCGATTGTCCACATTAAAATATAATAATATCCTCCAATACGTACTTTTATATAAAATTTTCAAAACTAAACTTGTTTTTATTTTAAAGAAAATAATACTCTTCACACTCGTTCTAGGATACTACGGATCCCATCTCTTACGAGTATTCTTATTGGATATTACTAATCCAATCTCTGATGAATTCTTTCGTTCGATTCTAATATGCCTTGTTCTCGAGCTCTATAAACCAAATCTCTGATACCAAATGTGACAACACAAACTTCCCCATAAAGGCAAGCCTGAATTGCTTTGAGAACAATACATATCAGGACACAAACTGAAGAAAATTTTATTACTGATTCCAACAATTACATCAGAGTACAAGAAAATCACAGAGTATGAATACTTATTACATAATTGAAATACAATAATATCAGAGATTTATATTACACTTAAATAGCAGCTGAAAAATATTACAAATATACAACTGAAAGGAATACACGGATACAGAGCTTTCCGAATACCGCTTCAGCTGTAAACCAGGATCCTGTAAATATATCTGCAAAAAGCTACTCGACTTCCCGTGTGGAAGATATGGGCACCCGAGTTTGCCAGTGAAACAAACTACAGGTCAGTCATGGGACTGGTATGAGAAATCTTAACTTAACTAATCTAATAATAAGGCTAATCACAGGACCATGCCGCTAACGCGGAACGGGCTTACTCCATTGGATTTCCAGTGCATTAAATAAAGTAAATCGTTAAACAACGCAATGCTTTTTAGAAAAATGAGACCATTATAAGACCCAAGTCCCATCACACAATGCAACGCAAACCGGAGGATATGGTTTTACCTTATAATGGTCAAAAATGCTTGATACGATAAAACTGATTTAATATTAGTGTATATATCTATGAGTATATATATATTTCAAAAACAATTTCAATCATTATGTATCAATCATAGACGGCATAATACCCCATCCTACTATGTCGCCATACTAGTTCTACAATCAAAACCGCAAGGTCATATTGGAAATTGGATTTCCATCATGAAACCGAGGCTAGGGATCGTCCTCTCCGATTCGAGACACTCTAGCAAATGCCTCAGGATCACACCTATGGGCAACCCTTGGAGCGGGAGGGTCGGTCCCCACCTAATGGTAGTGGATTAGTTATGCTTGAACACACGCTTTCCGGTTCCTTTGAACATATAGTATGACCACTAACGACCTATAAAATTCCGAGGCGCCTCAAAATCCATCATCCACATAAGTAAAATGTCAGCAAGTTTAAGCACTGACACTACCACAAGCTAGAAAGAAACGTGTGCACTCCCTACGGTCCATATCCCCTTTTTGACTCATACCGTGGTGTGAGGCTCGCGAAGTCACGATATGCACAAAGCTATGCCTTTATAGGCTATACTTTAATAATCCCACAAGGCCCTGCTTTTCAACAAAAGCCTTGATCAATTGCATCATGGCGTGCCACATTGACAATTCACGCCATGCGATCAATCACTATTAATATATACCAGGGTGTTAAGCAGAGAATAAATTCTCCACCGCCAATTAGATATACATTAATAAAAATCAATTTAATTCACATGGAACGAAATCCAATGTCAGACATGCATCCATTTACAAGTCCGTTCTGGGTCTGAACGAAACCGGAGACACCTGAGAGGTCCTCACATATCCGAAACAATCAACAATAGTCCGGATGGCTACCACTGAAGCACCTTCAAGGTAGCTACTCCCATCATGGATCTCAGTCGAAACACATCCATTCGATGTGTAGATCGTCGGTCTTCAATCACCGTCTTCAACTTCAACTCTTCATCGTCGTAGTGATCATTCGGAATGGGTTAACCCGGTCTTTCCGAATAACCCGCGTATTTTTATAATTAAAAATCAAGCACTATATAAACACACCCAACACCTCATTCCAATTCAGAATATTCCTTTAAATGAAATATTCACAATGTTCTATCAAAGATAAATTCTTAAATTTATTCTTAAATCTTTCTTTAAAGATTTATCAAAACTCCAATTTGGGTTAAATACCAAAAATCATTATTCAATGATTATTTAAATTTAAGAAATTTATCTTATCTTTAACTGGGTTAAAGAACTAATGTCATTTAAAACATAATTCACGGTAAACCTAAAATCGTCTTCCATAAAATATAGAATCGTCACAGAAATCATATCAATATATAATCGTTATAAATTTCTGTATCCGACCAATAATATAAATGGAATAACGGAAAAGCCTTTTAAATTCCATATGTAGTATCGGTCTTCTTTTACAGAAGCTTATCTCGGTTATAATTAATTCGAATTCTATTCAATTCCAATCTAATATATTAAACTGGAAAACTTTAATTTGAAAAAAAAAATCTTCATTAATTCTTAATAAAAGATTTAAAAATTCCAAATCATATTTTCACTGTCAGTTGGGTTAAAGAACAAATGTCGCTTAAAAACACCGTTCACAATAAACCCTACTCACATTTCATCTTATTCCAATTACTACATATAACTGAAAACTTTAATAATCTAAATTAAGAGATTATTCTTTTCATACGGGCTTAAGAACAGTGTTATTTAAGACACTATTCACGACAAATGCAAAATCCAATTTATTTAATTTAATTTCAACTAAATATTCACAAATTGGAAAACTACATTAAATCTAAATTTAATGATTTATTCTAGTTGATAACTAGTTCATTTCAATAAAAATATATTTTTCTAAAATATATTCTTTTTCTAAAATGTTCCATTTCTAATATATCATTTTTCTAGGAATATTCTTTATTGGAATGTCACTCAGTCATCAACAATATATTGCATGTAATCAATAATCATGATAAATAATTATCAAGCATCCAAACAACAACCAAAGTGGATTCTACACTAAATATTGGGACTAGTGTAGATCAAATATCATCCCAACACCCGTGTGTGGCTTCATCCAGCAACCAAATAATAGATTATTTGTGCACTTGGGTAATGTGTGAAAATTTTCGTCCCAATCACATAAACAAGTCGGATGGCTTGTAAACGGAAGGGTAATATTCAGTTTGAATATACTAGCATTATATTTAACTCATCGCACAATTCAACATCACATACATATAATCAATTCTTTTTATTGTGAACAATGACAATGAAAATCTAATCTTTCATATCTTTTGTGTAATCCTTATCAATGACCAAAATTCGTATATTTTGGTATAATCATTTTAATTACCACTTTTTGTCCCTTTCTTTTAATATAAACAAATATGACAATTTTGTCTAATTCTTTTAAATAAACAAAATGTAAATTTTGTCTAATTCTTTGAAATAAACAAAAATGTAAATTTTTTTTGTGTAATCCCCTAAATAACCAAAAAGGTAGATTTTGGTGTACACTTTTTTAATTACCAAAAATGTATATTTTGGTGCAAACTCTTTTTAATGACCAAGATGTCTATTTTGGTTTAAACTCTTTTTAATGTAAACAAAACTTTATATTTTGATCTACCACAGTTTTAATGTACACAAATGTTCATCCTTGTTTAATCCTTTTTAATACAATATCATATTCACTTTTGTGTTAATCTTTTTTTAATATATAAAAATGATCATTTTCATATAACTAACCATTCTTTTGACAAAAATGTCTATTTAACAAAAATGTTCTTCAAAAAAAATGTTCTTTTAACAAAATGTTCTTTTAAACAAAAATGTTCTTTTAAAAAAATGTTCTTTTAAACAAAAATGTTCTTTTTATTGCACTAACCAAGTTTTGACAAAATATGTTGATTTTATTCACTAATCAAATTTTGACAAAAATGTTGATTCTATTCACTAATCAAATTTTGACAAAAATGTTATTCTTGTTCATAAGTCATTTTTTGACCAAAAATGTCATTCTTTTCATAAATCAAGTTTTGACCAAAAATGTCATTCTTTTTATTTAAACAAAATATGATGGTTTTGTTTAATCTATTTCTACTCAACAAAAAAGTGAATTTTTGTTTCACTAGTTTTCTATACAACAAAAATGAGTATTTTTGAAAAACCATTATTAAATGACCAAAAATAAATGTTTTGGTTTCATTCCTTATAAATGACGAAATGTGTATTTTTACCTCATCCTTTTTAATGTATAAAAATATATTTTGGGTGCCATTTTTATCTCAACAAAAATGACTATTTTGATGCCATTTTAAATTACATAAAAATGTTAATTTAATTCTAATGTACATTTTCACTAAAAATGAGACTTTAATTCTAATGTGATCAAAATGTTGTTTTTATTTTTATAACAGATTTCAAATCAAAAATGTCATTTTGATCTAACATAATCTAACTGTTCCTTTTGTATTCAAAAAGAATATGACACCAAATTTTTTTTTTTTTTAAAAATGGGAGTGTAATAATTTTTTCCAATTCTTATATGTAAACAAAATAATGATTTTGTTCTAATCCTCTTTATGTTATCAAAATAATGATTTTGTTTCACTAATTATTTTTTTGGCAAAAACAGTGTTATTTCACTAATCATTCTTTTGACAAAATGTGTTATTTATTCCCCAAAACGAGTTTTAACAAAAATTGTGATTTTTATCCCTCTAATCATATTTGACAAAATTGTCATTTATTCCTCTAATCATATTTCCAATGTTCGAGTGTCAAAATAGAAGAAGAACTCTATTACGAACTAAATCTATACAGGTCTAAAATAAAAATATGATTTTTATTTCAGTTCAAGATCTACCCAAACACATACATCACAGTCATCAAAATCAACAAGCAACAAATACAACATCATACATCACAGGTCTGAATTTAATTAACATACACACATGGAATTTAAATAACGAAACATAATTTAAAATTTAATTATTTTTAAATATTAAAAATCTCATTGAACAATTCAGATTTGAAATTTCCTGAATTTCCAAGATGCTCGGTTTCAACTCTAATCAGCTCCATGTCGTGGATCTCCTCTTTACGATTCTAACGCAACGAAAATCGCTGAATCCCGTGTCTATTTGAAAGAGTTACAATGATTTAAACATCGAACAATTTAAATGACACTATTAGTTTATTAATTAAGGCTTAAACCTTAATCCTATTAATTAGGCCGTTTCCTCTCTGTTAACTCGTCTTCTCCTAAGTGCCAAAGCCGAACCCAACATCGATCTGAAAGTCCAACCACGCACGCACTTCCCGGGGTACCAGAACCTAATCCGAAGACCTCACTAGAACGGCCTTGAGCCGCTCCCCCTTCGCCAGGCCCCATGGCCAACGCGACCTCCCCCATAGCCTCGAAATCCATCCCCAAGTCGCACCCTTTGAGGCTAAAATCCCATCGCATCGTTGAACCAGAGAAGATCATCACTGTACACCTTGGAGAGCTCCAGAAGCTCTTCGATTTGTGATTGGAAGTTTTGAAAACTATTGTGTAATTTGGAAGATAGAAGGGGAAGAAGATCGTAGCGCCTCAGCCATTGAATGATGGAATACAGCGGCTACGGAAATTAGATTAGGGTTTATTATAGGACCGTATAAGCTAGGGTATTTATACGTGTATTTTTATATTATTTAATTAATTAATTCAAGAAGATAACTTGTTTAACCATCCGAACTCCAAACTAGATCTAAGAGCGTCGCCCACAGCTAATTACCCATGTTCCGGACACAATGGAACATGTTTCGTAACCCAATTAGGCTGTTACGATATGTTTTTCTTTAATTTTAATTATAAATCATTTAATTGTTAATTCAAACGTACATTTTAAATTACCGGGGCCACATACAGACTCTAAAAATTACAGAAAAATTATTTCTAGCTATGTTTTGACGATACGGTTCTAACAAGACTAATTTCATCGAATTCTGAGACCATTTGAAAAATGGCCATTTTCAAGTCGATTAAATTTGACTAAAACTGACAAAACACGTTTTCCTTTGCCACGCTCACATATTAATTCAAAAAAAACTAGAAAATTAAACATAGCAATAATTCGACATTCCGGTTCCAACAAAAGTGGTTTCGTCGAAAACAGAGGTCGTTTGCAAAATGGCTATTTTTAAGGCCAATATATTTAATTAAAAATATATATAAATTCTATAGCGACTTTTCTAAATTTTAAACTGGACATAACTTACAAATTATAAAGTGAAATTTCAGTTTTTCAGATTCGTTAGAAAGATATGATCAAACAGATTTAAATATTTCTTGTTTCGCTCAATTCTGATTTAAAATGAATCCTGTACATTCAGTCAAAGTTCAAACTCAAATTTTCAAACTATAGCGCTGTTTTAAACTCCTTTTATAATTAAATTAAATTTATTCGTTTTAACTTCGATTTAAATAAATTTTTAGTCGTTATTATTTAAAATAAATTATTTTAAATATTAAAATCCATTAAAATTTCTAAAATAAAAATTTAAAACTGGCCCCAAAATTCCGGGTTGTTACAATCGCCCCTACTTAAAATCTTTTCGTCCTCGAAAAGGAACGAAGCTAAAATTTATTTAAATAACCAACTTAATTAAATTTTTATTTATTGGTTTTAATAATTTTGTTAGTTAAATTAATTATCATTTCTGTACTTTTATTAGTTAAACTAATAATCAAACATCACAACCAGCAATCAATTAGGTGATTAACTTTCCAAATATATATAACTTTTATATACAGTCAAAAATCATGTTTTTAGTGCAAATCACAGAAATGTGTACTAACTAAGTTTTGGCTCTCATACTAGTCAATGGAAATATATAGATATACCACTTTCGAGACTCGAACATAAATACTGATGATGTGGCCGTATCACCAGAATTATCCCCAGGCGTCTAGAGTGTGATTCTATATCTATCCAGTATACTAAAACTTCGAATATCCGCTAATTACTCATATATTTGAAACCTTTATATACTCGATTGTCCACATTAAAATATAATAATATCCTCCAATACGTATTTTTATATAAAATTTTCAAAACTAAACTTGCTTTTATTTTAAAGAAAATAATACTCTTCACACTCGTTCTAGGATACTACGGATCCCATCTCTTACGAGTATTCTTATTGGATATTACTAATCCAATCTCTGATGAATTCTTTCGTTCGATTCTAATATGCCTTGTTCTCGAGCTCTATAAACCAAATCTCTGATACCAAATGTGACAACCCAAACTTCCCCATAAAGGAAAGCCTGAATTGCTTTGAGAACAATACATATTAGGACTTAAACTGAAAAACATTTTATTGCTGATTCCAACAATTACATCAGAGTACAAGAAAATCACAGAGTATGAATACTTATTACACAATTGAAATACAATAATATCAGAGATTTAAATTACACTTAAATAGCTATGGAAAAATATTACAAATATACAACTGAAAGGAATACACGGATATAGAGCTTTCCGAATACCGCTTCAGCTGTAAACCAGAATCCTGTAAATATATCTACAAAAAGCTACTCGACTGCCCGTGTGGAAGATATGGGCACCCCAGTTTGCCAGTGAAACAAACTACAAGTCAGTCATGGGACTGGTATGAGAAATCCTAACTTAACTAATCTAATAATAAGGCTAATCACAGGACCACGCCGCTAACGCGGAACGGGTTTACTCCATTGGATTTCCAGTGCATAAAATAAAGTAAATCGTTAAACAACGCAATGCTTTTTAGAAAAATGAGACCATTATAAGACCCAAGTCCCATCACACAATGCAACACAAACCATAGGATAGGGTTTTACCTTATAATGGTCAAAAATGCTTGATACGATAAAACGGATTTAATATTAGTGTATATATCTATGAGTATATATATATTTCAAAAAAAAATTCAATCATAATGTATCAATCATAGACGGCATAGTACACCATCCTACTATGTCGCCATACTAGTTCTACAATCAAAACCGCAAGGTCATATTGGAAATTGGTTTTTCATCATGAAATCGAGGCTAGGGATCATCCTCTCCGATTCGAGACCCTCTAGCAATTGCCTCAGGATCACACCTATGGGCAACCCTTGGAGAGGTAGGGCCGGTCCCCACCTAACGGTAGTGGATTAGTTATGCCTGAACACATGCTTCCCGGTTCCTTTGAACCTATAGTATGACCACTAACGGCCTATAAAAATCCGAGGCGCCTCAAAATCCATCATCCACATAAGTAAAATGTAAGCCAGTTTAAGCACTGACACTACCACTAGCTAGAAAGAAACGTGTGCAGTCCCTATGGTCCATATCTCGTTTTTGGCTCATACCGGGGTGTGAGGCTCGCGAAGTCACGATATACACAAAGCTATGATGTAATAGGCTATACTTTGATCATCCCACAAGGCCCTGCTTTTCAACAAAAGCCTTGATCAATTGCATCTTGGCGTGCCACATTGACAATTCACGCCATGCGATCAATCACTATTAATATATACCAAGGTTTTAAGCAGAGAATAAATTCTCCACCGCCAATCAGATATACATTAATAAAAATCAATTTAATTCACATGGAACGAAATCCAATGTCAGACACACATCTATTTACAAGCCCGTTCTGGGTCCGAACGAAACCGAAGACACCTGGGAGGTCCTCGCATATCCGAAACAATCAACAATAGTCTGGACGGCTACCACTGAAGCCCCTTCAAGGTAGCTACTCCCATCATGGATCTCAGTAGCAACACATCCATTCGATGTGAAGATCGTCGGTCTTCAATCATCGCCTTCAACTTCGACTCTTCATTGTCGTAGTGATCATTCGGAATGGGTTAACCCGGTCTTTCCGAATAACTCGCGTATTTTTATAATTAAAAATCAAGTGCTATAAAAACACATCCAACGCGTCATTCCAATTCAGAATATTCTTTTAAATGAAATATGCACAATATTTTATCAAAGATAAATTCTTAAATTTATTCTTTAATCTTTCTTTAAAGATTTATCAAAACTCCAATTTGGGTTTAAATTCCAAAAATCATTATTCAATGATTGTTTAAATTTAAGAAATTAATCTTATCTTTAACTGGGTTAAAGAACTAATGTCATTTAAAACATAATTCACGGTTAACCCAAAATCGTCTTCCATAAAATATGGAATCCTCACAGAAATCATATCAATATATAATCGTTATAAATTTCTGTATCCGACCAATAATATAAATGGAATAACGGAAAAGCCTTTTAAATTCCATATGTAGTATCGATCTTCTTTTACAGAAGCTTATCTCGATTATAATTTGTAATAACCCGGAAATCTGGGCCTATTTAAAAAATTTATTTTGGCGAATTTAATGAATTTTGATTATTTAAAATGATTATTTTGAATAATAACGATGAGAAATTTATTTTGAATAGAACTCAAATGTATATATTTATATAGATCGTCGTTAGAATATAAATATTTATTTTAAAATATAAAAGGAATTGAAAATGGCGTGGTAGTTCGATAATTCGATTTCAAACTTCAATTGAATGTACCGGGTGCAAAATAAATCGGATTTTAGTGAAACTAAAAATAATAGAATCTAATTGAGAATATCTTTCCAACGAATCTGAAAGATTGGAATTTCATAGCGGGAGTAAAAAGTTATGCCCGGTTGAAATTTCAGAATAGTCGCTATGAAATTTCGGCCCTTAAAAATGGCCATTTTGCAAACGACCTCGGATTTCGACGAAACCAGTTTTGTTGGATCCGCGATGTCAAGTTATTGCTAGGTTTCAAATTTCATAATTTTCAGAATCAATATGTGAGCATGGCGAAGTAAAACGCGTTTGACCAGTTTCAATTGATTTTAATCGACTGGAAAATGGCCATTTTTCAAACGGTCTCAGAATTCGACGAAACTGGAGGCGGCGCGTCGAGTGGGGCCTGCTGATGGTGGTCCGTTCAACTACGATGGCGGCGCTGGGAAAATTAAGGTGGCGGCTTCCTTTGAACTGAATAGGACAATGAACAGTGAGCCTATGTCTATCTCTTTTTATTTTTATTTATTTATTATGCAAAGAAATCTGATCTTTATAAAATATATATATATATATATATAACAAGAGAAAAAGATAGTATTGTCAAAATGGTGATTTTTATATAAAAGATTTGATTTTTCTAAAACAAAACGATATGATTTTTATTTAAATAACTTCACTATATAAATGTTGAAATAAAAATGGGATTTTTATAGCAATGATATAAAAATTCGATCTTTATATTAGAAGTAGATATAAAAATATAATTTTTATATAGGAAGGAGCGTTATAAAAATATATTCTTTATTGGAAGAAGAGTGATATAAGAATATAATTTTTTATATAGAGAATAAAGTGATAAAAATATAATCTTTATTATATGAACACCGTTGTAAAGGTAGAATTTTTATCTATATAATAGTGATGTAAAAATAGAATTTTTATCTATATAGTAGCAATATAAAAATGTAATTTTTATATGCAAAGCAACAATATAAAAATGCGATTTTTATATATGTAGTGGCTATGGGCAACGAAATTGACAAAAGGCGAGCACGACGGAGATTTCTACATAAGAAGAGTCGTGGCGTTTGGATTAGCTAATCGGTGAGAACTTCTCACCTTTAATTTAATTTTCTAGTTAAAATATATACTAGGATGCAGACGGTGATTAGTAGCACCCGACACCCGTCGTCCACAGACCATGGACGGCTTGTATGCTTGTTTGTTTGATTTTGATGTGTAGTTGATTGTGTGATGTGATGTGAAATGAAATAAAATATTTATACAGTTAAAAATATTTTATAGTTGAAAATAGAATTTTTAACTTTTATATGAAATAAATATTTATAAACAAATCGGACGATTTGTTTATATACACACATTTGACGGATATTGATTGGGACGATAAATTTTACACATCACCCAACTGCACAAATAAAATCTGTGTTTGACTATTTGAAACCCCACACGGGTATTGGGATGATATATAACATACACTAATCTCAATAATTAATTGTATATCGATCGATTGATTGATAGACTGTTATGAGCGTTAAATATTAATATTTGATGCTTATACAGTGTAGAATGCACTTTGGATGATGGTTGATTATTAGTCATTGTTTATATATACATGCGTTGTATGGAAATCCATTGAAATAAAATCTATGGTAATTGATTGGGCCTCATTCCAGTTTTGAAAAAAAAGAAATATTTGAATAGAAATATTTGAAAAAGAAATATTTGAATAGAAATATTTGAAAAAGAAATATTTGAATAGAAATATTTGAAAAAGAAATATTTGAATAGAAATACTTGAAAAAGAAATATTTGAATAGAAACATTTGAAAAAGAAATATTTGAAATAGAATATTTGAAAATAGAAATATATGAAGCCTTGTTGATTAGATTGACGCCATTTTTACGTGAACGATATTTATATCAATTTTATTCATTTTATAAAGAATATTGAAAGTAATTTCAAAACCTGATATTTTGAAAAGAATTGAAATTCGAATTGAAATTGAATAGAAATGAATTCGAATTGAAACTAAATAGAAATGAATTCGAATTGAAATTGAATTGAAAACGAACTGAAATTGAAGTAAAAATCGATTTGAATAGAAATCAATTTAAAATGAATTTAAATCGAATTTATAAGGAAAAATTCAATTTTGATTTGAATTTGAAAAGAAGTTGAAATCGTTCTGAAAACGAATTTAAAACGATTTATATAATACGTTTTAAAAGGAAATCGAAGGGGTTGATGCGTTCTGATCCTGAGGATCGGGCTAGAGAGTCTCAAATCGGTAGAGGACGATCCCTAGCCTCGGTTCATACCATAAATGATAACCCAACTTCCAATACGACATTTTGCGGTTTTGATTGTATACCTATATATGGCGACATAGTGGTATGGGGCATTCATGCTGCCTATGATTGATATTTATGATTGTATATAAAATCAGAAACTAATTGAAAACAAGCTAAGATGGGTGGTTTCCTGGGTATTAGTCTGATGTTGGCTTCATCCTTCGGGGTTAATACTTAGGGAATCGTTCTCTTACTGATTTACAGTTGGAGTCTGATTAAAAATTTAAAACATGAAATTTAGCGTATCAAGCATTCTTTGGCTATTATAAGGTAAAACCCTATCCCCCAGCTTGCGTTGCATTGTGTGATAGGACCTGGGTCTTATAATAGCTTCATTTTCCTTTATTTAGCATTGCGATGTTTGTTTTATGCACTGGTATTCTTGGGAGGAAACCCGTTCCGGCGTGGTCCCTTGATTTACCTAACTTTAAAATAAAGATTAATAACTGTTTTAGTTCTCACACTAGTCCCATGACTGACCTGGAGTTTATTGTTTTAACCTAAACTCTGGGTGCCCTTATTTTGAAACGTACAGCTAGTTGTTTTGGTTTTGCAGATTTATATTCACAGGATCCTGATTTAAAGCTGGAACGATAGTCGGAAAGCTTTGTATCCGCGTATTACTTCTAGTTGTGTATTGTATTATTTTCCGCTGCTATGTAATTTATTGTAATCTCTGATATTTTATGAACTGTAATATTTATTTATACTTTGTATATTCTTGTAATCTGATGGAACTGTTGTAATATACAATTAAATGTTCTTCTGTCTGCGTTCTTTTGTGGCTTGTCCTCGACTCAATCCGGGCTTTCCTCACCGGGGAAGTTAGGGTCGTTACAGCTGGTATCAGAGCTTTGGTTTACAAAGTTTAGAGAACAAGACATATTAGAACCAAACGAAAGAATTCATCAGATATCGGATTAGTAATATCCAATTAGAATGACTCGTTAGAGATAGGATCAGTTGTATCCTAGAACGAGTGTGAAGAGTATATTTTTCAAATGAAAACAATTTTGTTTTGAAATTTAAATCGTTTTATACGTATTTGAATATTTATTTTATATCGAATTTGGACAATCCAGTATATAAAGATTTTGCGTATACGTCTGATCCGCGTGCATTCGAAGTTTTAATATACTGGATAGATATAGAATCATGCTCTAGTGGCTCGAATATGATTCTGATGGTTGAGTACTCGTCGTCAGAATTTATCTTCGAGTGACGAAAGTGTGATTTCTATATATTTCCTATTGACTGGTGTGAGAACCAAAATTAGATAGGGCCTATTGTTGTGATTTGGCACCAAAAACATGATTTTTGACTATATATCAAAGTTATGAATTTGAAACGATAATCAACTAATTGATTGATGGTTGTGTTGTTTGATTATTGGTTGAGTAATTAAAATTTGAACCATATAGCCAATTTGAACCAAATAGTAAATGGTATTGGAAAATTAGTCGCATTTGCTTGCATATACATGTACTTACATTGAACAGGTCATAGCAAGGAGGCTAGAGCAGAAGAATAAAATTGTTTGCCCGACAAATAGGTACATGTTTACCATAATTTACTGTTTTTTTCGGTGATGATGATTTTATGAGCCAATTGGCTTTTTCTTTTTCTTTTTGAGATCAGAGGTCCTGTATGGCAATTTCGGGATTTTTCCGGTGCTCCCGGTGCAGGGGAGGTTATGGCGAAATTTTTCGAAAATTTAGGGTGTTAGCCAAATTTTTGAAAAATTTGAAAAGTTCTTAGAAACTGAAAAGTTGAAGAACTTAAGCCGTAGTGAAAAACTGGAAGGTGAGTTGATTAGTTAAACAACTTTCGGCTTCGTTCCTTTTCGGGGACGAAAAGTTTTAAGTGGGGGAGATTGTAATAATCCGGAAATCTAGGCCAATTTAAAAATTTTATTTTGGCGAATTTAATGAATTTTGATTATTTAAAATGAATTATTTTAAATAATAATGACGAGAAATTTATTTTGAATAGAATTCGAACGTATATATTTATATAGATCATCGTTAGAATATAAATATTTATTTTAAAATATAAAAGGAATTGAAAATGGCGCGGTAGTTCAATAATTCGATTTCAAACTTCAATTGAATGTACCGGGTGCAAAATAAATTGGATTTTAGTGAAACTGAAAATAATAGAATCTAATTGAGAATATCTTTCCAACGAATCCGAAAGATTGGAATTTCACAGCGGGAGTAAAAAGTTTCCCTAGTTGAAATTTCAGAATAGTCGCTATGGAATTTCGGCCCTTAAAAATGGCCATTTTGCAAATGACCTCGGATTTCGATGAAACCACTTTTGTTGGATCCGCGATGTCAAGTTATTGCTAGGTTTCAAATTTCATAATTTTCAGAATCAATATGTGAGCATGGCGAAGTAAAACGCGTTTGACCAGTTTAAGTTGATTTTAATCGACTGGAAAATGGCCGTTTTTCAAACGATCTCAGAATTCGACGAAACTAGTTTTGTTAGGACTGTATGGTCAATACGAAGCTAGAAAATATTCTTCTGAAATTATAGAGTTCGTATGTGGCCCCAGTAAATTGAAATGCGCGTTCAAATTCAATATATAGAGTTATATGTTGATTTTGACGAATTCTGATCGTAACAGCCGAATTGGCTTACAAAACATATCCCGTTGTGTTCGAAATGGGGGTGATTAGCTAGGGGCGACAGTCGTCGGGTGTGGATTGGGATTCGTATCAATAAACAAGTATTGATAGAAATTAAATAATATTATAAAGTCCAAGGGGTATAGATGGAAATTTAAAGAAAAAAAACTCTAAACCCTAATTCTCCAGACCCCGTCCCCCAAATTAAAAAAACGATGGCCCTCAGCCTCTCCCAAATCTCTCCTCCGATCTTCACGATGGCGCACGATCATCGACGGTTATGGTGGGATCCATGCGCCTGAGGGGGCCCTGTCACCAGCCGAGATCATCGATGCTGCAGCCCCTCGTCGGAGCTGAAATCGAGCTCGAAAGCTCTAGACTTGCCGTGGGTTTTTCTGGAGCTAGGGGGCATCGAAGGAAGCGCCGCCGCTGGAGGTGGCGCGACGAGTGGGGCCTGCTGATGGCGGTCCGTTCAACTACGATGGCGGTGCTGGGCAAATTAAGGTGGCGGCTTCCTTTGAGCTGAATAGGACAATGAACAGTGAGCCTATGTCTATCTCTTTTTATTTTTATTTATTTATTATGCAAAGAAATCTGATCTTTATAAAATATATATATATAACATGAGAAAAAGATAGCATTTTCAAAATGGTGATTTTTACATAAAAGATTTGATTTTTCTAAAACAAAACGATATGATTTTTATTTAAACAACTTCACTATATAAATGTTGAAATAAAAATGGGATTTTTATAGCAATGATATAAAAATTTGATCTTTATATTAGAAGTAGATATAAAAATATAATTTTTATACAGGATGGAGCGTTATAAAAATATATTCTTTATTGGAAGAAGAGCGATATAAGAATATAATTTTTTATATAGAGAATAGAGTGATAAAAATATAATCTTTATTATATGAACACCGTTGTAAAGGTAGAATTTTTATCTATATAATAGTGATGTAAAAATAATTTTTTTGTCTATATAGTAGCAATATAAAAATGTAATTTTTATAAGCAAAGCAACAATATAAAAATGCGATTTTTATATATGTAGTGGCTATGGGAAACGAAATTGACAAAAGGCGAGCACGACGGAGATTTCTACATAAGAAGAGTTGTGGCGTTTGGATTAGCTAGTCGGTGAGAACTTCACACTTTTAATTTATTTGTCTAATTAAAATATATACTAGGATGCAGACGGTGTTTAGTAGCACCCGACACCGGTCGTCCACAGACCATGGACGGCTTATATGCTTGTTTATTTGATTTTGATGTGTAGTTGATTGTGTGATGTGATGTGAAATGAAATAAAATATTTATGTAGTTAAAAATATTTTATAGTTGAAAATAGAATTTTTAACCTGTATATGAAATAAATGTTTATAAACAAATCGGACGATTTGTTTGTATACACACATTTGACGGATATTGATTGGGACGATAAATTTTACACATCGCCCAACTGCACTAATAAATTCTGTGTTTGATTGTTTGAAACCCCACACGGGTATTGGGATGATATATGACGTACACTAATCCCGATAATTATTTGTATATCGATCGATTGATTGATAGACTGTTATGAGCGTTAAATATTTATATTTGATGCTTATACAGTGTAGAATGCACTTTGGATGATGGTTGATTATTAGTCATTGTTGATATATACATGCGTTGTATGGAAATCCATAGAAATAAAATCTATGGTAATTGATTGGGCCTCATTCCAGTTTTGAAAAAAAAGAAATATTTGAATAGAAATATTTGAAAAAGAAATATTTGAATAGAAATATTTGAAAAAGAAATATTTGAAAAAGAAATATTTGAAATAGAATATTTGAAAATAGAAATATATGAAGCCGTGTTGATTAGATTGACGCCATTTTGACGTGAACGATATTTATATCGATTTTATTCATTTTATAATGAATATTGAAAGTGATTTCAAAATCTGATATTTTGAAAAGAATTGAAATTCGAATTGAAACTGAATAGAAATGAATTCGAATTGAAACTGAATAGAAATGAATTCGAATTGAAATTGAATTGAAAACGAACTGAAATTGAAGTAAAAATCGATTTGAATTGAAATCAATTTAAAATGAATTTAAATCGAATTCATAAGGAAAAATTCAAATTTGATTTGAATTTGAAAAGAAGTTGAAATCGTTTTGAAAACGAATTTAAAACGATTTATATAATACGTTTTAAAAGGAAATCGACGAAGTATATATTATATATAATATAATGGCCTGAATAGAACGTGCCGCGCCGCAGCAGTTCGCGAATTTCGACCGTTGACTTCGAATGGATATTACTGGAGATCCGACCATCGGATTCTCCTAAAACCGAAACCGTTGGGTTCGTATCGAAAAGAGCTTTCTAACGAATAATAGGAATTTGAAATCTAATGGTTGGATTTGGAATTATGCCCAAATCAAATTTGGAAAAGGTCGCTGTAAGTGCAGTTCGTTGGCCGTTGATGGAAATCGACTGTACGGGCCTTGATAAAATTATTAAAAATAGTGATAATTTGTGTTAAATCATAAGAAATGATTTGGAAAGAATCGGGATGAAAACTCCATATTTGAAAAGATAAAAATAGATTTTTATCGAAATGAACTAGTTTTGAACTAGAATTATAATTCTATTTATTTTTATATAAATAAATTGAATTTGAAAAGGGTTTTAAAGGTAACCAGAATTTCCAATAATTGAATTGGAATGGATTTGAGTCGAAATTGTCTTTGGAATATTATGATGTTGGATTTCGTGATTATACATATTCTGTTGTGGAAATTTGAAAGATGTATTTATATCGTTATTTCCAATACGATATTTGTTGGTCGTTGAATTTGATATTGAGTATAAGCCGATATATTTTCTATTCAGAGCCCTGTATTGAATATCAAATGTGATTTGGGTTTGTCGTGAATGGTGTCTTCATTAACACTGTTCTTAAGCCCAGTTGAGAAAAAAGACTGAATCTTTTATTTAGATTTAATGAAGTGTACCAATTAAATAATATTTAATTGGAATTGAATTGGTATTGATTTTTGGGTTTATCGTGAACAGTGTTTTAAATAACACTTGTTCTTTAACCCGATAATTAATGGAATGTGATTTTGGGTTGTCGTGAACGGTATCTTCAATAATACTGTTCTTAGACCCAAAGGAGTTAAGAAAATCAGAAACTAATTGGAGATAAGTTAAGTTGAATAGTTTCTGGGATATAGATCTGATGTTGGTTTCGGCCTTCGGGTTAATACTTAGGGAATAGCTCACTTGCTAATTAACGGTTAGGAACTGATTGAAATGTGATGTGATTTTAGGGTATATCGTGAACCGTGTTTTAAATGACACTGATTCTTTAACCCAATCACAAATTAAAACTAAGTGGAGTTTTTAATGAATCTTTAATTAGATTGAAAAGATCGTGAATGGAGTATCACCAGTTTGGCTCCAGGCGATAGTTAAATCTTTAATTAGATTTGAACGTGAAATGGTAATTGAATTTGCCGATAACACCGTGGTGTTAGATATGAAGTATTACCAGTTTTACTTCATGGGATGAATAGGTTGGGATTGGGAAATAAAATAAATGATCACTTCGGTGTGGTTCGCTAATCCCGACTAGTTTGAACTGATATTCAAAGGTAGATTAAAGAATAAATTTAAAAGAATTTATCTTTGATAAAATTAATGGGAACCTTTCACTAAGAATGTGAAATTTAGAAACTAACTGTAGGTTAGCTAAGCAGAACGGTTTCCTGGGTATTGATCTGATGTTTGTTTTGGCCTTCAGGGTTAATATTTGGGGAATTATTCTCTTGTTGATTTACGGTTAGTGACTGATGAATTGGAATGAGGCGTATGTTGTGTTTGTGTAACACTTGTTTATTATATACGCGAGTTATTCGGAAAGATCGGGTTTATCCCATTCTGAATAACTGATATGACGATAAGTCGAAGGTGAAGACGGTGGTTGAAGACCGGAGGTCTTCACGTCATTTGGATAATTACTGATGATCTTGATTGGGCTGTACACCCAAGAGGACAGAAACAGTGGGTGATCGTCCAGACGTACTTGGAGATCGATGGATATGCGGGGTACTAGGTGCCTCCGGTTTCGTTCAGACCTAGAACGAACTTGTAAATGGACTGTGTGTCTGACATTGGATTTCAGTCTGTGTGATTGATTTCTATTAAATATATATCTGTTTGGCGGTGGAGAATTTATTCTCTTGCTTAACGCCCTTCTCTGAGACGTACGAGCTCAGGGGTTATATATTGATGGATATCCATCGCATGGAGTGAATTGCCTGTGTGGCATGCCTAAGTGGCAAATGATCAAGGCTTCTGTTGAAAAGCAAAGTCTTGTGGCTGATGATCAAAGCACGGCCTTTGTGGCATAACTTTGTGTAACGTTTAATTCGCGAGTTTAACACCAGGTAAGAACTAGAAACGGGAGAAGGACCTCAGGGAGGGCATGCGTTTCTTTCAAGTTAGAAGTGGCGTCAGTGGTTTTACACGCCCTGATGAGTTTGACTTATGTGGTTGTTGGTTTGCGAGGCGCCTCGGATATATCGGTGACTATGTGAAGCCGATGGAGGCATTCGTTGGCTCATTTACGCCCCATAGGGCGGGGAGACGTATTGTTCTGGCATAATAATCCACTCCGGGTGGACCGGCCCTGACGATCTAAGGGGTTGATGCATTCTGATCCTGAGGCTCGGGCTACAGAGTCTTAAATCGGTAGAGGACGATCCCTAGACTCGGTTCATACCATAAATGATAACCCAACTTCCAATACGACATTTTGCTGTTTTGATTGTATACCTATATATGGCAACATAGTGGTTTGGGCATTCATGCCACCTATGATTGATATTTATGATTGTATATAAAATCAGAAACTAACTAAAAGCGAGCTAAGATGGGTGGTTTCCTGGGTATTAGTCTGATGTTGGTTTTGGCCTTCGAGGTTAATACTTAAGGAATCGTTCTCTTACAAATTTACTGTTGGAGTCGGATTAAAAATTTAAAACATGAAATTTAGCATATCAAGCATTCTTTGGCTATTATAAGGTAAAATCCTATCCCCCGGCTTGCGTTGCATTATGTGATAGGACCTGGGTCTTATAATAGCTTCATTTTTCTTTATTTAGCATTGCGCTGTTTGTTTTATGCACTGGTATTCTTGGGAGGAAACCCGTTCCGCGTTAGCAGCGTGGTCCCTTGATTTACCTAACTTTAAAATAAAGATTAATAAATGTTTTAGTTCTCACACCAGTCCATGACTGACATGGAGTTTATTGTTTTAACCTAAACTCTGGGTGCCCTTATTTTGACACGGGCAGCTAGTAGTTTTGGTTTTGCAGATTTATATTCACAGGATCCTGATTTACAGCTGGAACGATACTCGGAAAGCTTTATATCCGCGTATTACTTCTAGTTGTGTATTGTATTATTTTCCGTTGCTATGTAATTTATTGTAATCTCTGATATTTTATGGACTGTAATATTATTTATACTCTGTATATTCTTGTAATCTGATGAAATGTTGTAATATACAATGAAATGTTCTTCTGTCTGCGTTCTTTTGTGGCTTGTCCTCGACTCAATCCGGGCTTTCCTCATCGGGGAAGTTCGGGTCGTTACATAATTAATTCGAATTCTATTCAATTCCAATCTAATTTATTAAGTTGGAAAACTTTAATTTGAAAAAAAATCTTCACTAATTCTTAATAAAAGATTTATAAATTCCAAATCATATTTTCATTGTCAGTTGGGTTAAAGAACAAATGTCGCTTAAAAACACCATTCACAATAAACCCAACTCACACTTCATCTTATTCCAATTACTACATATAACTGAAAACTTTAATAATCTAATTTAATATATTATTCTTTTCATATGGCTTTAAGAACAGTGTTATTTAAGACACTATTCACGACAAACCCAAAATCCAATTAATTTAATTTAATTTCAATTAAATATTCACAAATTGGAAAACTACATTAAATCTAAATTTAATGATTTATTCTAGTTGATAACTAGTTCATTTCAATAAAAATATATTTTTCTAGAATATATTCTTTTTTCTAAAATGTTCCATTTCTAATATATCCTTTTTCTAGGAATATTCTTTATTGGAATGTGACTCAGTCATCAACCATATATTGCATGTAATCAATAATCATGATAAATAATTATCAAGCATCCAAACAACAACCAAAGTGGATTCTACACTAAATATTGGGACTAGTGTAGATCAAATATCATCCCAACACCCGTGTGGGGTTTCATCCAACAATCAAATAATAAATTATTTGTGCACTTGGGCGATGTGTGAAAATTTTCGTCCCAATCACATAAACAAGTCGGATGGCTTGTAAATGGAAGTGTAATATTCAGTTTGAATATACTTGCATTATATTTAACACATTGCACAATTCGAAATCACAGACGTATATTCAATTCTTTTTATTGTGAACAATGACAGTAAAAATCTAATCTTTCATATCTTTTGTGTAATCCTTATCAGTGACCAAAATTCGTATATTTTGGTTTAATCGTTTTAATTACCAGAATTGTATATTTTATCTAACTCTTTTTATTGTACAAAAATGTTACTTTTTGTCCCTTTCTTTTAATGTAAACAAATATGACAATTTTGTCTAATTCTTTTAAATAAACAAAATGTAAATTTTGTCTAATTCTTTGAAATAAACAAAAATGTAAATTTTATAGTGTAATCCCCTAAACAACCAAAAAGGTAGATTTTGGTGTACACTTCTTTACTTACCAAAAATGTATATTTTGGTGCAAGCTCTTTTTAATGACCAAGATGACTATTTTTGTTTAAACTCTTTTTAATGTTAACAAAACTATATATTTTGATCTACCACAGTTTTAATGTACACAAATGTTCATCCTTGTTTAATCCTTTTTAATACACAATCATATTCATTTTTGTGTTAATCTTTTTTTAATGTATAAAAATGCTCATTTTCATATAACTAACCATTCTTTTGACAAAAATGCCATTTTGACAAAAATGTTCTTAAAAAAAAATGTTCTTTTAACAAAATGTTCTTTTAAACAAAAATGTTCTTTTAAGCAAAAATGTTCTTTTTATTGCACTAACCAAGTTTTGACAAAATATGTTGATTTTATTCACTAATCAAATTTTGACAAAAATGTTCATTCTATTCACTAATCAAATTTTGACAAAAATGTTATTCTTATTCATAAGTCAAGTTTTGACCAAAAATGTCATTCTTTTTCATAAATCAAGTTTTGACAAAAAATGTCATTCTTTTTATTTAAACAAAATATGATGATTTTGATAAATCTATTTCTACTCAACAAAAAAGTGAATTTTTGTTTCACTAGTTTTCAATACAACAAAAATGAGTATTTTTGAAAAAACATTATTAAATGACCAAAAATAAATGTTTTGGTTTCATTCCTTATAAATGACAAAATGTGTATTTTTACCTCATCCTTTTTAATGTATAAAAATATATTTTGAGTGCCATTCTTATCACAACAAAAATGACTATTTTGATGCAATTTTAAATTACACAAAAATGTTAATTTAATTCTAATGTACATTTTCACTAAAAATGAGACTTTAATTTTAATGTGATCAAAATGTTGTTTTTATTTTCATAACAAATTTCAAAACAAAAATGTCATTTTGATCTAACATAATCTAACTGTTCTTTTTGTATTAAAAAAGAATAAGACACCAAATATGTTCTTTTTATAAAAATGGGAGTGTATTAATTTTGTCTAATTCTTCTATGTAAACAAAATAATGATTTTGTTCTAATTCTCTTTATGTAATCAAAATAATGATTTTGTCTCACTAATTATTCTTTTGGCAAAAACAGTGCTATTTCATTAATCTTTCTTTTAACAAAATGTGATATTTATTCCCCAAAACGAGTTTTAACAAAAAACGTGATTTTTATCCCTCTAATCATATTTGACAAAATTGTCATTTTATTCCTCTAATCATATTTCCAATGTTTGAGTGTCAAAATAGAAGAAGAACTCTATTATGAACTAAATCTATACAGGTCTAAAATAAAAATATGATTTTTGTTTCAGTTCAAGATCTAACCAAACACATACATCACAATCATCAAAATCTACAAGCAACAAATACAACATCATACATCACAGGTCTGAATTTAATTAACATACACACATGGAATTTAAATAACGAATTTTTTTTTTAAATATCAAAAATCTCACCGAACAATTCAGATTTGAAATTTCCTGAATTTCCAAGATGCTCGGTTTCAACTCTAATCAGCTCCATGTCGTGGATCTCCTCTTTACGATTCTAACGCAACGAAAATCGCTGAATTCCGTGTCTGTTTGAAAGAGTTACAATGATTTAAACATCGAACAATTTAAATAACATTATTAGTTTATTAATTAAGGCTTAAACCTTAATCCTATTAATTAGGCCGTTTCCTCTCTGTTAACTCGTCTTCTCCTAAGTGCCAAAGTCGAACACAACATCGATCTGAAAGTCCAACCACGCACGCACTTCCCGGGGTACTAGAACCCGACCAGAAGACCTCACCAGAACGGCCTTGAGCCGCTCCCCCTTCGCCAGGCCGCACGGCCAACGCGGCCTCCCCCATAGCCTCGAAATCCATCCCCAAGTCGTGCCCTTTGAGGCTGAAATCCCATCGCTTCGTTGAACCAGAGAAGATCACCACCGTACATCTTGGAGAGCTCCAGAAGCTCTTCTATTTGTGATTGGAAGTTTTGAAAACCATTGTGTAATTTGGAAGATAGAAGGGGAAGAAGATCGGAGCGCCTCTGCGATTGAACGATGGAATACAACGGCTATGGAAATTAGATTAGGGTTTAGTATAGGACCGTATAAGCTAGGGTATTTATACGTGTATTTTTATATTATTTAATTAATTAGTTCAGGAAGTTAACTTGTTAAACCATCCAAACTCTAAACGAGACCTAACGAGTGTCGCCCCCCGCTAATTTCCCCCGTCCCGGACACAATGGAACATATTTCATAACCCAATTCGGCTGTTACGATATGTTTTCTTTAATTCTAATTATAAATCATTTAATTATTAATTCAAACGTACATTTTAAATTACCGGGGCCACATACGAACTCTAAAAATTACAGAAAAATTATTTCTAGTTATGTTTTGACGACACGGTTCTAACAAGACTAATTTCATCGAATTCTGAGACCGTTTGAAAAATGGCCATTTTCAAGTCGATTAAATTTGACTGAAACTGACAAAACACGTTTTCCTTTGCCACGCTCACCTATTAATTCAAATAAAATCTGGAAAATTAAACTTAGCAATAATTAGACATTCCGGTTCCAACAAAAGTGGTTTCGTCGAAAACAAAGGCCGTTTGCAAAATGGCTATTTTTAAGACCAATATATTTAATTAAATATATATATATATATCAATTCTATAGCGACTTTTCTAAATTTTAAACTGGACATAACTTACAAATTATAAAGTGAAATTTCAGTTTTTCAGATTCGTTAGAAAGATACGATCAAACAGATTTAAATATTTCTTGTTTCGCTCAATTCTGATTTAAAATGAATCCTATACAATCAAACAAAGCTCAAACTCAAATTTCAAACTACAGCGCTATTTTAAACTCCTTTATAATTAAATTAAATTTATTCATTTTAACTTCGATTTAAATAAATTTTTAGTCGTTATTATTTAAAATAAATTATTTTAAATTTTAAAATCCATTAAAATTTCTAAAAATAAAAATTTAAAATTAGCCCCAAAATTCCGGGTTGTTACAATATTTTTCTTGAACCCTTGAACTCTTGATATCTTGATTACTTGATTACTCACGAGTCTTGAATATCCTTTGAATTCTGAATCTCTTGAAACTCTGAAACTATACAGTCTTCAGTATTTAAGTCCTGTATACAAATTCTACATATATGTGTGTATATATATATTCTAGATAGAAATTTTAGTATATATTTTTTAATTAATGATAACCGAAATAAGGTTGTTGTTATCAAAACTCCATTCTCCAACAATCTCCCCCTTTTTGATGATGACAACCTTGATTTATAAAATATTCATACGTGTTTATACCTGTTGATACCTTATTGATCTGCTCCTTCTATTACTCCCCTTGTCATCATGAGTACTACATACTCCCCCTTAAACTAAGCCTAACTAATCCTTATTTTATAATTTCTCCCCTTTTGTCATCAGCAAAAACTATATCATTATATAATACTCCCCGAAAACTATCCTTAAAACTTATTCTAGTGCTAAAACTATCCTAAACTACATAACTCCCTTTACTCTAAGACTATCCTTAAAACTTGAACTAAAACACTCATCAAAACTCATCATGCCAATCAAACCAATCAACACACAATATGTCAAAAAAATCATTTGAGTCAATCAGGCCAAACAATTCAACAGTGTTAATCAAGCCAAATAATTCAAACATGTCAGCTAAAACAAAATCAACCAACTCAATCAAGTCAAGCAAAAAATGCAAAATCAATTGAAAACTAATAATCCTATACTATCCCTAAATAAAATATACTTAACGTGTGGGGCTAAGATGAATATGTAATGCAGAATAACATGTATGCAATATGTAGCTTAAAATGCAGCATGAACTAATCATGAAATGCAACATGTAAAACAACTTATTGTGATATGTTATGAACTATAATTTATGATGTAATATGTAACATCCTGTATTTTTAACAATTAAATAATTAATTAATTTTATTATTTAAAATATTGATTTGGCGATATCGATAACTTGAGTTAATTAATTTTGATTATTTAATTTATATAAATAGTGGAATAATATATTTATTTTCAAAATAGTCGAAAATAGTAGAATTTGCAATGTGTATCGGATAATTTAAGATATTAAATTCAATTTAGAATTGAATTATAATAACGAATCTATTTAATAAACGACATTAGAACGTAAATTTTATAATATAATTTAAATCGAGCTCGTAACGTTGCATTAGTTCGTAATATTGAGTTTTGAACTTCAATTGAATATATAGAATCCGTTATAAGTCGGATTTATTTGAAACAAGAAACGTTCGAATCTGGTGAACTATATTGTTCTAATGAAAGAGAAAAATTGAGATTTCATCTATTAGATTGCAAGCATGTCCAAATCAAATTTGCAGAAAGTCGCTGTGGAATTCGTTTATAATTTATAACGATTTATTTATATAATAAAAGGATTTTTATTATATATTTAATATCGATTAACTTGGATTTTTAAATATCGGATTATAAATCCAAATATGTTTATTTTGGAGCTAAATAATATTCTGTGTGGATATATACGATAATATATAATTTATTATTATTTAAATTAAATTTGTTTTAGAATATACTAATATTTTATTGGTTTATTTAGAACTTAGAAAATAGCCATTTTTGCAAACGACCTCCGTTTACAATGAAATTAAATTTGTTGGATGTACAATATTAAATTCTAGTTAAATTTCAAATTTCGTGATTTTGGGAGTCAGTATGTGGCCGTATGCGATTTTAATGTGAAAAGTAGTCAATAATTTGACTTTAAAAATACGTTGTGTGGGCAAACGGATACGGAATTCGACGACATAAGTTTCGTTGGGTCCGTAATGTCGAACCATAGTTGTATGTCCATTTACATCGAATTTGAATATTGTATGTGATCATAGGGATTTTTAACAACTAATATAGACAATGTTAAAATAAATATTAATATAAAATTCGAATATAAAAATAATAAATTTTCCTATAAATACCACTACATCCTTACTAACCCTAAACTATTTTTCTTCTGGTCAACAGAAAATCCGCCGTACCATTTCTTCTTACAACGTGAGAAATCATCTTTAGGAAATTAGTATCAAACCCAATAAAATCCTATAAACTCTGAAACATACATATCTGAGATCATATTGAATGGGGCTTCAAGTTTATGTGGGTTTCATGGGTTGTGCCACAAATTTTTCGATGCTCGATAATGGGCAGTGCACCTAGGGTTGGAAATAATTGGTGAGTGAACCTTAATGCATGAATTGAAGTGGTAATTGTACTTATGGCAAGAAGTGGAGTTTGTATACAAATTTGTGGGGTACTGGGTGAAAAAAAAGTGTCGATGGATTGTTTTTGGGTGGCATGACCTACCGTGCGAACGCGATTCATGGGAAGAGCTTGGGGATAGCATTATGGAGATGGTTAGAAAGAGGAAGAGTAGGAGAGTTTTTCCATGAAGTTGGTCGATGA
Source organism: Allium sativum (assembly GCA_030737875.1). Classification (NCBI taxonomy): domain Eukaryota; kingdom Viridiplantae; phylum Streptophyta; class Magnoliopsida; order Asparagales; family Amaryllidaceae; genus Allium; species Allium sativum. The sequence continues at coordinate 371,599,274 of CM060925.1, read as the reverse complement.
TGTTGTGTCGTGGTAATGGAGCATCGATGGGGAAGAGGAGCAGCAATGGTGTTTTTGCGTTTCTTTATAAAACGGTGGAGAGAATGAACTTTAGCTTAACGGTGATAGGACGGCGGGTTTTTTTATTGGGCCGATAAATTAAAATTGAGGTGAGCCCGTATAATCGAATAAACTAAGTTATTTTAAATTAAATTAGTTTAAAACTTGTAAAATTAATACCTTATCCATACATTATCCAAATTCATAGAAACAAGATCCGTTGGTATCGTGAGGACGACAGCTACACAATTGAACTGATTTGGAGCTAGTTCCAATTTATCGTGGATTAAAACGCCTAAACAGAACTATTGAACGTTTATTGTTATTTAACGATAAATGTCCAAAGTGAGTATACTCACTATCTCTATCCAGTTTATTTTTTTATAAATGTTATTTGGTAATGATAAATGATGATCGATTGCTGTGTGATGATTGTTTGGTTGAATTACTGATTTATTGGTTGAAATTATAGATCTAGTTATATATATATATCGTTAATCAAATATTGATTCTGTTTATCAGAACATTTCATATTGAAATGAAATTGATGTTATTTATATTGTTCAACATCTGTGGATACATGGAGACAGGTTGGAGGGATCCAACTAGATTCCTCAATATTTATTGTACTATTTTTCATATATTGTGATATATGATGCGATATATAACCCGTGATTGATTTTGATGTATTTGATGACACTGGTCTTTTTAGTTGGTATTTAAAATAACATAAGTAATATTGGAATGTAAGTGAATTTTCAAGGTGTATATTAAAATAAAAATATTTGTATAAAATCAAAGGATTTTATAAAAAGGAATTTTCGAATTGGATATTGAATTTAAGAATTTTATAAAATCAATGGAGTTTTTAAAAGGAAATATTTGAAATTTAATAAGGAATTTTTGGGGAAAATTATTAATAGTTATATGGAAGATTAAAAGCCCGTTTTTGTGAAAAATACTTAGTGAAAGTAATAAGAAGTAAATAAATGATTATAGAGAATAAATATGATATTTGGAAAATAAATAGAATTATAAGAAGGAAATTTCCAGTTATAAAAGAATTATAGGAAAATTAGAAATTTAATATAAATCTGTTTTTAACAAATAAATTAGGAAGATTTAGCTTATAAATGATGTTTATAGATTAAGTAAAATATTTATCAATGGATAAAGTAAAATATAAGTCTGAATTCATATAGAGAAATAGAAATCAGTTTTAACATCGATATTTTAATGAAATTTGAGCTTAGCATTTATAAAGAGAAATTATAAATGAAATCTTAAGTGCTAAAATTAAAAGGAGATTTTGTATGAATAATTCTATAAATAGAAGTTGGAAATAGGATATTTTCTTTAAATGCGAAATCAAACTGAATTAATTATATAAAAGAAATGTTATTCACATTCGATGTGAAAGATTGATTAATGTAAATATTTTTCAAATAAAAACGTTTATAAAGGAATTTGGATTTTGAAATAGGATTCAAATGGGAATTTGAATGAGATAGAAAATTGCATCAAAATAAAATAGTGGATTTGATTTCAGGAAAAACAGATTAGTTGTGGATTTATAAAATAACTCAATAAACAGAATTTGAACCTGTAATAATATTTATAAATTGAAATCAGGTTTTGATTTGAAAAAACAAGTTCACTTTCTGTAATGGAATAATATTCACATTTTAAAGTGAATAATGATTTAAAAGCAAATGTTTTGTAGATTATAACGATTATAAAAAGAAACGGTTAAAGAATTGAAAGTGATAAATTCAAAGGTGTATTTAGAATGAAAAAGGGAAACTAAGTTAACCTAAAATGATAATTTATTCTGAAGTTCGGAACGCTAATCGAATAGCGATTATTCGAAAGAGAGTTATCGAATAGAGATTATTCGAGAGAGATTATGCATTAGAATTCAACTGTATCGAATGTAGGAAAATACTATTTATTTTCTGTTTTTAAATAAAGATTTATTTATTTATTAATAAATTAGTTGTTCATTTATTGTTTTAACATAAACTCTGGGTGCCCATATTTTCCACATGGGCTGCTAGTAGTTTTGGTTTTGCAGATATTATATTCATAGGATCCTGGTTTATAGCTGAAACGATGTCCGGAAAGCTCTGTATCCGTGTATTTCTTTCAGTTGTATTTTGTATTATTTTCCCGCTGCTATTTAAGTGTGATTTAAATCTCTGATATGTTTCCGTTGTATAATATTTATTTATACTCTGATACATTCTTGTACTCTGATGTAATTGTTGTAATAAGCAATGAAATGTTCTTCTGTTTTGTGTTCTGATTTGTGGTGTTCTCAACTCAATCCGGGCTTTCCTTTACGTGGAAGTTTGGGTTGTTTCATTTGGTATCAGAGCTTTGGTTTACAGAGCTTGAGAACAAGACACATTAGAACCGGACGAAAGATTTCATCAGAGATAGGATCAGTAGTATCCAATAAGAATAACTCGTTAGAGATAGGGTTAGTAATGCTCTAGAACGAGTTTGAGGAGTATTATATATATATAAACATATTTAGTTTTGAAAATTTTATCTTAAAATACGTATTTGAGCACATTATTTTATTTTATTTTGGATAATAGAGTATATGAAGATTTTGAATATATGCATAATTAAGGGATATTCGAAGTCTCCAATATACTAGATAGATATAAAATCACACTATAGTCACCCGGAGATGAATCTGATGATGGAGCTCCATCATCAAATTTGTGTTCGAGTTTCGAAAGTGGTATATCTATATATTTCCATTGACTGGTGTGAGAACCAAAATATAGATAGGATTTATTGTTGTGACTTGGCATCAAAAATATGATTTTTGACTATATATAAAAGTTATATATATTTTAAAAGCTAATCAACTAATTGATTGCTGGTTGTAATGTGTGATTATTAGTTGAACTAATAAATATTGGAATGATAATTAATAAAACCAATATATGAAGGAATGATAAATTTAGCCAAATTGAATTAATATTGAACAGAATGGAAATTTGTTTGGAATTGCATACATATACATATATATGTGTGTGCACAGGTCATAGCATGGAAGCTAAGAAGAGGAATAAAACTGTATGGACAAATAGGTACATATTTACTGTATTTATTGGGGTTTGATGATTTTATGAGCCAATTAGCCAGCCGCTTGGTTTTTTCTTTTTCTTTTTTGGATTAATGAGGGCCCTGTGAGGCAAGTTGTAGTTTTAAATATCAACCCGTACAAAGGATGTCATGGCGAAATTTTTCGAAAATTTAGGGTGTTAACCAAATTTTCGAAAAAAATAGAAAATTCTAAGAAATTGAAAAGTTAAAGAATGAAAGCTAGAATTAAAGTTGAGTTGGTTAGTTAAACAACTTTTAGTTCCGTTCCTTTTCAAGGACGAAAAGATTTTAAGTGGGGGAGATTGTAACAACCCGGAATTTCTAAACCAATTTAAAATTTTAATTTTAGATATTTTAATGGATTTTAAATATTTAAAATAATTTCGAAAAATTTATTAAATCGAAGTTAGAACGAATAAATTTATTTAAACTATAAAATGAGCCAGAAATGGCGAAGTAGTTTGAAAATTCGATTTCAAATTTCAAACGAATGTACAGGATTCAAAATAAATCGTATTTTAGTAAAACCAGAAATATTTGAATTTGTTTGAAAATATCTTTCCAATGAATGTGAAAATTCCAGATTTCATAACGGAAGTCAAAAGTTATGTCCAGTTTAAAATTCAGAAAAGTCGCTGTAGAATTTTTATATATTTTGAAATAATATATGGCCCTTAAAAATAGCTGTTTTGCAAACGACCTCCGTTTTCGACGAGACCACTTTTGTTGGATCCGGAATGTAAAATTATTGCTAGATTCCAATTTTCATAATTTTTGGAATTAATATGTGAGCGTAGTAAATTTAAATGTGTTTGGTAATCTGAATTTGAACTGGATTGACTAGAAAATGGTCATTTTTCAAATGGTCTCCAAATTCGACGAAATTAATTTTGTTAGGACCGTATCGTCAAAACAAAGTTAGAAATATTTTTTTATAATTTTTGGAGCTAGTATGTAGCCGTGAGAAATTAATTGTGAATCGATCAGCCATATAAGGTCAAAAACAGATTTTTTTTTAGCAAACGGAAGTGGTATTCGACGAAACCAGTTTGGATAGAACCGTATCATCTAGATATAGCAGCACTTCAATTTTTATCACCAACGGAGTTCGTATGTGATTGTGGCATTAATAACTACCGAACGAAGAGAGCGTGTACTAGAGAATTAATAATTAAACTGGGAAATTAATAATAAAATAATTAAACCCTCCACTATATAATATCTTTTCCTTCTTACCAAACCCTCATTTCTCTTCTTCCTCAAAAATTGAGAGCAACCATCTTCCTCTCTCTCCCTCTCTTGAAATTTTGCAAATAAGCCCCTAGAAACAAAATAATTTATATCTCTCAATCCATACATAATTAACCCAAACGATTTCTGGGTATTGTAGATCATGATGATCTCTACCTACCGCAAAAATTTCATAGCCTATTATCGCATGGATTCGCTGGAATTGATGGTCAAAGCCAGGAAATGACTTTCGGATTTTGGCGAATTACATGCAAACCGTCGAGAATTAAGTAATGGCCCAGTTGAAGAAATTATAGAGGAGAGATAGACGAATAAGTTTTCTTCATGTTGTATAGTCTGAAAGTGTTTGTGGTGGCCGGAATCGTGAGATGAACGTCGGTTTGAGTTTTTTCGAAAGTTGGTGACAAACTTCGTCGATTTCCGACGACGTGGGGCTGTGTCAGGCAGTGGTGGCTGAACGTGGTCGAAAAGGCTAGGCGAGGCACGTCCAACCCCGGTGGACCGCGACCGTGGCATCGCCTGTGGTGGAAGAATTTTCCAGCGAACGGGATTTGGGGTTTTCTTCGATTTGTGAGCATCGGCGGCGAGATGGAGGTCGCCACCGGTGGCATGGCAACGCCGTGCAACGGCGAAGGGGCTTAGGTGGCTGGCATATGTCCAAAGAGGCGAGAGGCGGCGCGGTGAGGCTCCGATCAAGTTGAGCAATGTTGGACGATATTTTAAAGGGTAATTTGGTTTTTAATTTAATTAATTATTTAATTTAATTTTGTTCAAATTTGAACGTTCTTAACTTTTTGCTACGAACTCCAAATTGCATGAAACTGGATCTGTTGCGATCGTGGAGCCGTGAGCTTCACAACCAAGATAACCAGGCCAATTTGGAGCAAGTTAGAATTTGGGACAAATTCAAACCTAGGGTTGGAAATAATTGGTGATTGAAGCCTTAATGCGCAAATTGAAGATGGTAATTGGACTAATAGCACAAAGTGGAGTTTGTATGCAAATTTGTGGGGTATTAGGTGAAAAAAGTTTCGATGGATTGTCTGTGGGTTGCATGACCTACAGTGCAAACGTGGTTAATAGGAGGAGCTTGGGAAAAGAATCATGGAGATGGTTAGAAAGAGGAAGAGTGGGAGAGTTGTTCCACGAAGTTGGTCAATGATGTTGTTGTGTGGTAATGGAGCAGCGATGGGGAAGAGAAGCGGCAACGGTGTTTGTGCATTTCTTTATAAAACGGGGGTGAGAAAGAACTGTAGCTTAATGTTGATGGGCTAACGGGTTTGTTTTATTGGGCCGATAAATTAAAATAGAGGTGAGCCCATACAATCAAATAAACTAAGTTATTTTAAATTAAATTAGTTTATAACCTCGTAAAATTAAAATCTTTTCCATACGTTATCCAAATTCGGTGAAATAAGATCCATTGGGATCGTGTGGACGATGGCTACACAATCGAACTGATTTGGAGCTCATCTCAATTTATGGCGGATAAAAACACCTAAACAAAACTGTTGAACGTTTAATGTTATTTAACGATAAACGACCAAAGTAAGTAAACTCACTAACTCTGTCCAGTTTATATTTTTATAAACGCAATTTAGTATTGATAAATGATGATTGATTGTTGTATGATGATTGTTTGGTTGAATTGCTGATTTATTGGTTGAAATTATGGATCTGGTGTTATATATATATATATATATATATGTATATATATATCGTTAATCAAATATTCATTTTGTTTATTAGAACATTTCATATTGAAATTAAATTTATGCTATTTATATTGTTCAACATCTGTGGATGCAGGGAAACTATAACAACCCAAACTTCCCCGTAAAGGAAAGCCTGGATTGAGTTGAGAACATGACAAATCAGAACGCAAATAGAAGAACATTTCATTGCTTATTACAAAAATTTACATCAGAGTACAAGAATATAACAGAGTTTGACCAAATTACACATTGGAAAATATCAGAGATTTAAAATTACAATGCAGCGAAAAAATAATACATAACACAACCGAAAGAAATACACGGATACAGAGCTTTTCGAATATAGTTCCAGCTATAAATCCAGGATCCTATGAATATAATATCTGCAAAACCTAAAGCTACTAGCCGCCTGTGTGGAAAATAGGGGCCCCCAGAGTATAGGCTAAAACAATAAACTCCAGGTGGGACATGGGACTGGTTTGAGAACTAAAATAGTTATTTAAATCTTTAATTTAAAATAAAGTAAATCAAAGGACCACGCCATATGACACGAAACGAATTTCCTCCCAAGAAAACTAGTGCATAAAACAAACAGTGCAATGCTAATTAAAGAAAATGAAGCTAGGTCCCATTACACAATGCAACGCAAGCCGGAGGATAGATTTTTTTTTCCTTATAATAGCCGAATATGCTTGGTACGTTTTAAAACAAATCATTTTGATATTACTACAAGTGAATAGTGTTAAAAAGAATTTCAAATACAAATGTATCAAACATAGACGGCATAGTGCTCCATCCCACTATGTTGCCATACTAGGCTCTACAATTAAAACTGAAATGTCATGTATTGGAAATTGGATTCCGTCTATGAACCAAGGCAAGGGATCGTCCTTACCGAATTCGAGATGCTCTAGCCCGTGTCTCAGGATTCAGCCGTAACTGCACCTTGGATCTGCAGGGCCGGTCCACATTAAGTGGATTAATAATCCCTGAACAATACGTTTCCCCGCCCTATTAGGCGTAAGTCTGGTCAGTATGTCGACCATATCCATCCATCGGCCCCGTAGTAACCGATATATTCGAGGTTCCTCGCTTCCCATCATCCACATAAGTAAAAATGTCTGGGCTCCATACCATGACACCACTGCTAGCTAGAAGGAAACGCATGTTCTCCCTGCAGTCCTCTCCCGTTTCTGGTTCATACCGGGGTGTGAAGCTCGCGAATTAACGCTATACACAAAGCTATGCTATTTAAATCCGTGCTTTGATCATCAACCACAAGACTCTGCTTTTCAACATAAGCCTTGATCATTTGCATCTCAGCATGCCACACTGACAATTCATGGCATGCGAATGATATCTATTGATATATAACCTCTAAGCTCGTACGTCTTAGAGAAGGGTGTTAAGCAAGAGAATAAATTCTCCGCCACCAAGCAGATATACATTTAATAGAGATCAATCATCACAGAATAAAATCCAATGTCAGACACACATCAATTTACTAGTTCGTTCTGGGTCTGAAAGAAACCGGAGGCACCTTATCCCATATCCCACATGTCCAATACAGGAGAGAGGTCTTGCATATCCAGTCGATCTCCATGTACGTCTAGACGATCACCAATTATTACCTCATCTTGGGTGTACAGCCCAATCAAGACATCAGTAATCATCCAAACGATGTGAAGACCTCCGGTCTTCAACCAACGTCTTCATCGTCGACATATCGTCGAATCAGTTATTCAGAATGGGCATAAACCTGGTCTTTCCAAATAACTCACATATTTCATAAACAAGTGCTATAAAAACACAACATATGCCTCATTCCAATCCATAATATTCTTTTCACTATTTAACCCAAATTAAGGTTTTCTAAACTAGTCGGGATTAGCGAACCTACCAAAGAAATCATTTATTTTTTTCCCAGTCCCAACCTATTCATCCCATGGAGCAAAACTGGTAGTACTCCATATCTAACACCATGGTGTTAATGGTAAAATTTATTACCATTTCACGTTCAAATTTAATTAAAGAATTAACTATTGCTTGGAGCAAAACTAATGATACTCCATTCTCGATCATTTCCCTGAATTTGATAATTTAAATTATCACATTCATGTTTCAATCTAATTAAAGATTCATTAAAACTCCACTTTGTTCTAACCCAAAAAATCATTATATAATGATTATTCAAATCTAGGAAATAAATCCTATCTTTAACTGGGTTTAAGAACCAATGTCATTTAAAACACAGTTCACGATAAACCCAAAATCACATTCCATTAATTATGGAATCTTCACGGAAAACAGATCAATATATTATAATCGATATAAACTTCTATATTCAACCAATAATATAAATGGAATAATGGCAAAGCCTTTTAAATTCCATATATAGTAACAATCTTCCTCCACAGAAGTTCACTTCAATTATTACCAAGTCGAATTCCATTCCAAATTATGTTATTAAATTAGAAAAAATTTACCTTGGAAAATTTCCCTTAAATCTTACTAAAAAGATTTATATACTCCAAATCACATTTCACTGTTAATCGGGTTAAAGAACGAATGTCGTTAAAAACACAATTCACGATAAACCCAATTCACATTCCATTTTATTCCAATTACTAAATATAACTGGAAACTCTAATAATCTTAATTAAAAGATTTATTCTTTTCACATGGGGTTCAAGAACAGTGTTATTTAAGACACCATTCACGACAAACCAACATCCAATTCTTTTATTCAATTCCAATGAAATATTAATTAATTGGAAAACTTCGCTAAATGTTAATTAAAAGATTTATTCTTTTAACAATTGGGTTTAAGGAACAGTGTTATTTAAGACATCGTTCACGATAAACCCAAAATCCAATTTAATATTAAATATAAGGCTCTGAATAGAAATTATATTGGCTTATATTCAATATCAAATTCTGAAATTGACGGATATCGTATTGGGAATAACGATATCTGTATCTTCCAAATTCCCATAACAATATTCGTATAACCATGGAATCCAATATCGAAATATTTCGAAGATTATTTCCATTCCAATCCATTCCAATTTATTCAGTTAGAAAATTCTAGTAATTTTTAAAACCATTTCCAATCTAATTTATTTCTTTTAAAAAGTATTGGAATCTTATACTAGTTACTAACTAGTTCATTTTGATAAAAATATATTTTTTTCTTTTCAAATATGGAAATTTTCATCCCAATTCTTTCCAAATCATTTATTATGATTTTACAAAATTTATTAATATTTTTAATAATTTTATTAAGGCCCTTTCAGTTTATTTCCATAAATGGTCATCGAACTGCACTTACAGCGACCTTTTCCAAATTTGATTTGGACATAATTCCAAATCCAACCATAAGATTTCAAATCTCTTATATTCGTTGGAACCCAAAGGTTCCGTTTTAGGAAAATCTGACGGTCGGATCTCCCATAATGTCCGTTTGACGTTAATGGTCGAAATTCATGAACGGTCGCTGCGTGGCGCGTTCAGTTCAGGCCATTAAATATATATACTATATATATTATATATATTTCATTGATTTCCATTTAAAAAGTATTTTATAAATTATTTTAAATTCGTTTTAAAAACAATTTCAACTTCATTTTTCAATTTTTAAACCAAAATTGAATATTCCATATCATTAATATATAAATGACAATGTTTTCAAAATATCAGATTTTGAAATCACTTCCTTTTTTATATTCATTATAAAAATGTATAAAATTGATATAAATATCATTCGCGCTCAAATGGAGCATAACTAATCAACACGGCTTCACACATTTCAATAATTTCGTGTCCATCCAAACTCGGACATCAAATTCCTGTTTTAATCCTTTACTGAATATTATTTTAAAATATTTGTTATTTAAAAATATTTGTTATTTTAAAATATTCATTCTTTCTGAATTGGAATCAGATACAATCATTTATCATATAATGTTATTTATATGGATTTCATACAACACATGTACACAACAATAACTATTTACAATCAACCACCCTCCAGAGTGCATTACACAACTGCATTAGCATTAAATATAAATAATAAATGCTTACAACAGTCTATCAAACAATCGATTGACATACAACTAAAAAATTGGGATTAGTGTAAGTCAAATATCATCCCAATACTCATGTGGGGTTTTAACCAACAAATACTGAATATTATCTATGCAGTTGGGCGATGTGTAAAATTTATCGTCCCATTCAATGTCATTTAAATGGGTGTACATAAACAAATCGTTCGATTTGTAAATGAATATTTATTTTCATTTCAGGAGAATTTTATACAGCGTATATAAATAATTTATACAACGCATATATATACATATTTTATTTACTCCATTCTCAGAATCACAATCATAATACACAATATAGTCATTTCAAACAAACATCCATAGTTTGTACAATAAATGGTGTCGGGTGCTACTAAGCATCATCTGCATCCTAATATATATTTAACTGTAATATAAATTGAGTGAGAAAGAGTTCTCACTGTCGTTTCCTACTCCGCCAGTTTTATTTTTGAATTTCTGAACAGTTTTGATTTGAATTTGCCTGAAATTCTAACATGCTCCAAATTGGACCTGTTTAGTTTTGTTGCGAAGCTCTCGACTCCACGACCGCAATGCAACTTGAGTCACTGCATTTGGACCTCGTATGAAGAATATATTGTATTATTTACATTAGAATAATTATACGGGTCATTAAGGAATTAATTTAATTAATTAAAACCTTAATTATCTTCCACCCCCCTCCCGATTACATTCGAACCCATTGTTCACCAGAGACATCCCCCTGCGCATGCGCCTGTGAGCCACCGGAGCTTGATCGAGAGGGTCCATGATGAAGGCCATCACTCAAACCTCCATCGTCGGCAGTGGCGGCGCCCCTGGCAGTTCCTATGCCTTGGAATTTCTTGCGAAAGGTGGCGCCTTTATGGCGTGATTTCTCCCAATTCTTTACACAAAAACTGATCATGTTGGTATCGATTTAAACAATGTGAACTTCTCTTCGAATTTGATTTGGGAAGAGGATCTAATTCGATCTAGACTGTGATAATTTAGAGGAGAAAATCGCGATATTTCTGGCGCTCGAATTGTCTGGTGACGGCTGCGTTAAATGAGGGGCTAGGGTTTTACATTTTTGTCCCTTTATAGAATTTTTTTATTATTTTAATTTGAAAAATATTTGTTCGTTCATACTAACTCCAAATCGAACCCAACGACAGTCGACCCCAGCTAAATATCCCTATTCCTAACACAATGGGATATGTTTAGTAAGCCAATCCGACAATTTCACTCAGTTTTTGTAACACCCCACGAATTCTATAACTGTGAAATCCATAAATTAAAGTATAATTAATTTGAATCAAAGAACTAAGGGAAACGGGATACGCCATTGCGTTCGCCTCGGAAAAATACGTGAAATAGAGTCCGAGTTTTCGAAAAACGGAGTCCGTATGAAGAAGATATGGCCTTCGGAAGTTTCTAAATAAAATTTAAAATTCAAACAGAATAAAATAAGCTCAGAAAACAAAAATGGGGCCCAATGGGCCAGGGCGGAAAAAGTCCCGCCTGACGCACCCAGGTCGACTGGGCTGTCGACCTGGTCTAACCAGGTCGACAGGCCTGTCGACCTGGTCTAACCAGGTCGACAGGGCTGTCGACAGGGGTGTCGACCTGGTCCAGACCAGGTCGAGCCCAGTCTAACCTGGCTGGCCTATTCTATGTTGGTCGATTTTCTGTGGTCTGCTTTGTCATTAGGGCTAGGTGGCAGGCTCTAATTGGTCTCTCCTTAGGATGAATGGCTACGATCAATCCAAGCAACATCAATGGTCCTAATCAGTTCCTAACCTCTATAAAAACAACCCTAGACTTAACCCTAATCTATTCATTCAAAAATAAGAACAAAGCCGCCATGTTGCTGAGGAACGACTAGGGGTAGCCACCAAATTGGAGAGAAGATTAGGAGGAAAATTCTAAAGCCTAAAGCAATTCAAGCAAATCAAATCAAACCGCATCTTCTTATTCCTAAATTAGAGAATTCGCCGCAACGATTGTAAGTAGAGTATTACTTTGGTATGAACAAATAATTGTGTTGGTTTGTATGCTTGAATTGTGGCAATAAAGTAATTCATATTTGTGCGTTCTTATCAATTTGAAATATTATATACGTTTGGATATTCTTGAATTATGTTATTCAATTATAAAGAACTACATGCGGTAGTTCTATGCAAGTATACGTTGGGAATATTTCGCAAATTATGTAATCCATGTTGAAGCTACATGTATGTAGTTGATTTAAATTCATGCAAGTTTGGGGCTTTGCTACTATGCCATCATAATGTGTATTTTTATACAAACATCATTTTTGTGAAGTAATTGGAATAAGTTTGGGTTATCATAATCCATATGAAATTATGTTAAAAATTGGGCATCATGTATTAAGCCATGCTTTTGTACTAGAAAACCTATTTGCAAACTTATGAATATGGCTAGGCTATGATTGATATTTGGCATAATTGAAATCCATGTTAAGTCTATATTGTTAACAAGAATTATATGATGACATATGTGGTACATAGCTAGGTTAGGTTCAAAAATCCCTTTTTTGCAAGTTTGCATGACTAAAGTAAAAATTATGATTTCATGTTAGAAATATTTATGCCATGGTTATGTGAACAAATTTAACTATACTTATGCCATGCTTATGTTTGACATTATGCCATGCTTATGTTAGAAATATTTATGCCATGCTTATGTTTGACATTATGCCTAAATAAAAGTATAGGTTCATGTTGTAGTTATGACTATGTACCAATAATGATACCCAATTTAGATTCTTATCTCAACTACAAGTTTACATGGTTTGATTCATGTCACCTATGCTTTATGACCAAAGTATATGTTACCACTATGCAAGTACACCAGTTTCTATTTTGTATTTCCAACGTCATATTGCAAGTTCATGCGCTCACATTCCCCTCTTTGTGTATGTAATCACGCTTTAAGCCTCCCCTTTTCGCATGGCTAAGTTGGGCTTTAAAAGGCTAAGCCCAACATATATATGATAAACGGACGTGTTAAACGGGGGAAAAGAACGTTGGGTTAAAATTACTAATGAATGAAAATATAAAATAGAAGGGCCCAAGTTCAAGTATGGGTTGGGCCCATGGTTGGTGTAACCTTTACACCATTAACTTGATAATTGGCCGCAAATATTTACATATAAGAAAATAAAGAAGAAAGACAAAATATGTAAATGTAGAACATACGATGTGTTTAACCCGAGGTTGGATTGAGTTGTGATGTAAACCTGCCCGGAACCGCCCGGCTGTCCAGTAGTCACAACAATACCTATCCAATGTGGGAGGTTAAACACGGAGCCCAATAAGGACCCGAGGTTAGACTGAGTTGTGGCGTAAGACTGCCCGGAACCAACCGGCAACAGGCAGCCACAACAATACCTGTCTAATGTGAGAGGTCAGGGCCTTAATAAGACAATTGAGGCTGAGTCAGGATTGTTAGGATTAAGTGAACTAAAGACTTAATCAAAATGGAACATGCTAAACTAAACGGACTGGTGGGGGTTAGGTTAGAAAAACACTTAACCAACTTAGCATGTTGGCTAGAGATAGAAAACCTAGTAACGGGGGACCCTTTTCAGCAGTAACCCTAGAAGGTGTATCAGGATACCCTGAAACTAGGCAGGGTGGGGCACGATTACTGGGCTGATTGTAAGAGGTCAAATCGACGGCGGTGGTGTAGCAGTGTAGGTTCTAACGGGGTGCGGGCGTGCACACACTCCGGCGCAGAAAAATAAGGCACTGGACACCAGTAGCATACTTGTGCATTCTAAGGTTGTGTCGGGCCGCCACCATGGGACTTGATACACCCCATGGTGGGACCAGCATAGGTAACTACAACATCGGGGGCCGTAAGACACATGTAACTATGCGAATAGGAGCCGATCATCGTTGAATGGATCACATCACCCTGATTATGGGGTGCCAGTTGGAAACTAGTTTATACGGGTTCAGAGATTAACATGGGGTACGATAGTATATTCGACCCTAGACAACTTAACCAAGTTTATAGTGCTTGCCCACTTCTTGTTTATACTTATCATACCCAGTTCTTTATTCATAGACAAAATAGTACTAGACTTACTCAGGCTTTATGTCTGACTCTACTTTTCTTTCGTCTTCTTTTCTTCCGTTTCCCCCCCCCCCCCCAAGGTCCACAGGGAGGGAACACAGCAGCTTGACCAACCTTAACATCCAGCTTGAAGAAGAGAAATGTATTGCTTGGACTTTCCTGTTTTGAACTATGGCTTTGGACAATCCACTATGGGGCTTTTGCAGTTTATCTATGTTTTATTTATGCTTCTTTAAAAGATGTAATCAAGACAGATTATGAAAGTGTTATGTTATGTTTTTGGAAAGGATGTTGTTGTAACACGTATTTGACTTTATGAAATAAAGTTTGTTGTTTTTCCGCTGTTTACAAATATGTGTTCTTATATCTGTCTTGTATATCTGTGACTTATACTTATAAACCTCCACCAAAATTAGGGCATTCCCTTTGAGAGTGACCCTAACGGAGGTGGGGTGTTTCACTTGGTATCAGAGCATAGGTTTACCAGATAAGATAAAAAGTTTTGAAAAATTATTTTTCAAAAAGGAAATTTAAAGAAGCATTTTTAAAAGAAAAATATTATTTTATTTTAAAAAGGCAAAGTCCACTCCCCAAAGCCATAGGTACTATCTCTTATCCTTCGTTTTGAATCTATCCTTTTTGTTTCAGCATGTCCCAAGAACTTAACTTGCCGGAAGGGGTGCCAATACCTGGTTGGTTTAGACGGTTCTTAGAAGCAAGGGCCACTCAGCCAGGTCCTACCGTTCCTCCTCCCCCAACTGAAGGAAATCATCCAGCTGCAGCAGCACCTTTTCCTCCACCTCCTCCACGGGGAAACACATTCGCTAAGATATGCAAAGATTTTAAAGCTATGGGAGGAAGGGATTTCCATGGAACTGAATCCTTCGTGGCAGCTAGAAATTGGCTGAAAGAAACTGAGGACCTATTCATCATCTTTGAGGTAGAGGATAGACAAAAGGTACAACTGGCAGTGTGGCTATTGAAGGGCGAGGCTTCCTACTGGTGGGAAGTCACTAATGCTGAAAGACCAGTGGAGACATGGGAGGACTTTAGAGCAAGGTTTGAGACTAAATTTCTCTCAGATGCGGAAAGAAGTTTGCAGTTGGAAAAATTCTTATTTCTAAAGCAAGGGGACAAGACTGTCAGAGAATATGTGAATCAATTTGATGAGCTGGCTAGGTTTGGGCTTGACCTAGTCAACACCCCGCACAAGAAGGCTCTCCGTTTCGTCAAAGGGTTGAATGAGCCATTATACAGTTTGGCCATGACCCATATACCCATGGGAGCCACGTATGAAAGATTGGTGCAAATGGCATTGCTGAATGAAGAGGATAAGAGCAAGAAGGAGACGAAGGCAGAAAGCTCTCAAGGGAAGAAAGAGGGTTTGCAGCCCAAGAAGACAGACTTTAAGAAGGGCGGGAAAGGCAACAAGGAGAAGAGGAAGTGCAATTTCTGTGGCAAAGTGGGGCACTTAGTAAAGGACTGCCGGAAAAAGAAGGCCAAGGAGAATGGTGGGTGCTTTTCTTGCGGTGAGACAGGCCATAGGGCTAAGGACTGCCCAAAGAAACGAGGACAGGGGCAGAGGGCTGGATCCACCCCAGGGGCACAGGTTCATGTGCTGGAAGCGCCACCTCTGCAACAGCGAGGTATACATACTTCTGTAGAAAGTGTAGTTTATCTTTATGATCACCCCGTTCGCACTTTGTTTGATTCTGGCGCATCACGCTCCTTTATCTCGTCTGCTTTAGTAGAATCTCTGCACCTAAAAACTAGTATGGTAGAGGACCCCTTAATTGTTTCAAACCCAATTGGGGGCCCAGCTCATTTGTCTATGATCTGTGTGGGATTGAAAATTTCTATTCTAAGTGTAGAATTTCAATGTAGTGCCTTTGTTTTGGGCTTTTCGGGTTATGGTTTGATTTTGGGTATGGATTGGCTATCCAGTAATGGGGCCATCCTTGATTGTGAGAAAAGGGTTGTTAGGCTCCTAACCCAGCTCGGTAATACTTTGGAAATTTCTTGTAATCCCTCGTATGCGGTTATGCTTAGTTATCTTGAATCGCTAGATGCCTCTGTTGAAAATTTGCAATCAGTTAAAGTGGTCCGGGAATATCCGGATGTCTTTGAAGAGGTGAAGGGCTTGCCTCCGAAGCGGGAAATAGACTTCCGCATATATCTTGTAGATAATGCAAAGCCCGTTGCGTTGCCCGTTAGACACATGGCTCCACGGGAAAGGAAAGAGCTCAGTAAACAGATTAAAGAGCTTCTAGAAAAGGGGTTCATTAGGAGAAGCATTTCTGAATGGGGCGCTCCAGTGGTGTTCGCTACAAAGGCGGATGGTTCACTCCGTCTATGTGTTGACTATAGGGAGCTCAACAAGCTAACGAAAAAGAATAGGCACCCTCTCCCTAGAATTGACGATTTATTTGACCAGCTTGTAGGAGCGTCTGTTTTCTCCCAACTCGATTTAGCAACCGGTTTTCATCAGCTAAGGGTGGCTGAAGATAGCATCGATAAAACGGCATTCAGAACCCCAGACGGCTTCTTTGAATGGCTTGTCATGCCTTTCGGCTTGACAAATGCACCTGCGTACTTCGTGGACCTGATGAGTAGGGTATTTAGAGATTTCCTCAACAAATTCGTAGTGGTCTTCGTAGATGATATCCTTATCTTCTCAAAAAGTGAAGAGGAACATGCTCAGCACTTAAGGGCAATCATGGAAACTTTGCGAGTCCATCAACTAAAAGCCAAATTCTCCAAATGCCACTTTTGGAGAGAAGAGGTGAGGTTCCTTGGGCACATAGTATCCAAACAAGGGTTAGCGGTGGACCCTGCTAAGGTAGTGGCGGTACAGGATTGGAAGACACCAAGGAATGCGACTGAGGTCCGAAGTTTTCTAGGACTAGCGGGTTTCTATCGAAAGTTTATAAGGGATTTTGCGAAAATCTCAGCTCCACTCACGAAGTTGACAATTGTTTATTTTCAAGAGATAATTCATCTATGTGGGATACCTTCTAGTAAGTGAACAAGATCCAAGATTCACTAGTGAATTTTGGAGAGCTTGCATGAAACCATGAGTACGCAGTAGGCTTGAGCCAAGCATACTAGAAGGAGAATAAGTGAAAGAGGAACGAGAAATAGGTTCCAACTAATATTTTGGAAACAAGAATTAAGAAGCTATGAAATTGTGAAGTTAAAGACGGACAAAGCATAATGGAGTTAAGCTCAAGAAATGCGACTTAGAAGATTGAAGACTAGATTCGTGCATAATATCTCTTCTTAAGAGTATATCCTTGATTCCTCTCTTCCTGTAGAGCTTACTTGCATAGTATCTTTTCTGTATATCCTCTCGGTCCCATTCTCAATCCAATTTCTGTTGCAAACCACATAGGGAGTATGACTCATCTGTTAGTAACACATGTTGGGGCTCGAGGGTGTTCATTGGTTTGACTAAAGTTTTTGGGTTTTATAGGATACAGATTGGTCTTAGGAGGGGACTCCCTTGTGACCTAAAAAGGAGTCCATCATGCTTAGTTTCCTAGAATCATATATGGTGGTTGGGTTGAGTAACTCTTTGGGTGTCAGTCTGATGTTGATTTCGGTCTTCGGGGCTGATGCTTAGAGAGTTCTTCTCCTAATCAGTATATATGTGGCATAGGTTTTCAGTTTTGACATTGCCTAATGGGCACAAAGTTTTTACTTGCTTCTATCATTCGACTATACCTTTAGATAGGAACAATTGGGAAAATGTCCTATAGATTAGAGCTACCCGAGAAGTTGGCTGGAGTCCACAACGTTTTTCACGTTTCTCATCTCCGAAAATGTCTTCATGAGTCCGCTGAAGTGGTAGAGCCAAATATCCTCGAAGAGGCCGAAGTGGAACGCGAAGCAACCATAAGGAAGGTTCCAACCCGCATATTAGGAACGGAAATGAAGAAACTACGCAACCGCGAAGTCAAGCTCGTCAAAGTTCAGTGGAGCGACGCCGAGGGAGACGCAACTTGGGAAACTGAAGCTAGAATCCGTACAGCCTACCCTTTTCTGTTCGAGGGTACATCCTTGATCTTTCCTTTTCCTTAAGTTGCGCTTTTATCTATCTTTTTAGGTATATTTCCTCGACCTTATCTTTTAGGTAGAAACTCTTTGGATGGAAACATGTAATTGAAACATGTTATGTATGAATGGTTGCAAGTGGTTGCAAGTGATTGCTAGTGGTTGCTCGTGGTTGCATATACACACACAATCTAGGGTTTTAGATCGGCTCAGTCACTTCATATTGCATATGCATATATGTTTGCATTCGTATATGATTGAACTCTAATGTGTTGTCATGTGGATGCTGCATTTGTATTGAATGATTGTGCACTCATGTAGAATCATGAATAGGAAAATTTGCATACATAATGGATTCATGGCACTTACATAATTCGCATTAAGGAGGTCAACTGAATCAGTAGACCGCCTGATTTTGCATTAGATAAGTACATGTACACACACACTTCGCATATGACCATGAAGCATTAGAAGTCTTTTAAGGACAATGGATGCTCGTGTTTGATGGATGAGTAGATGGATGATTGGATGTTAGGATATACATTCCTCCTAACTTGAAGATTTCGGGGACGAAATCCTTTTTAAGTGGGGGAGAATGTAACACCCCGCGAATTCTATAACTGTGAAATCCATAAATTAAAGTATAATTAATTTGAATCAAAGAACTAAGGGAAACGGGATACGCCATTGCGTTCGTCTCGGAAAAATACGCGAAATAGAGTCCGAGTTTTCGAAAAACGGAGTCCGTATGAAGAAGATATGGCCTTCGGAAGTTTCTAAATTAAATTTAAAATTCAAACAGAATAAAATAAGCTCAGAAAACAAAAATGGGGCCCAATGGGCCAGGGCGGAAAAAGTCCCGCCTGACGCACCCAGGTCGACTGGGCTGTCGACCTGGTCTAACCAGGTCGACAGGCCTGTCGACAGGGCTGTCGACAGGGGTGTCGACCTGGTCCAGACCAGGTCGAGCCCAGTCTAACCTGGCTGGCCTATTCTATGTTGGTCGATTTTCTGTGGTCTGCTTTGTCATTAGGGCTAGGTGGCAGGCTCTAATTGGTCTCTCCTTAGGATGAATGGCTACGATCAATCCAAGCAACATCAATGGTCCTAATCAGTTCCTAACCTCTACAAAAACAACCCTAGACTTAACCCTAATCTATTCATTCAAAAATAAGAACAAAGCCGCCATGTTGCTGAGGAACGACTAGGGGTAGCCACCAAATTGGAGAGAAGATTAGGAGGAAAATTCTAAAGCCTAAAGTAATTCAATCAAATCAAACCGCATCTTCTTATTCCTAAATTAGAGAATTCGCCGCAACGATTGTAAGTAGAGTATTACTTTGGTATGAACAAATAATTGTGTTGGTTTGTATGCTTGAATTGTGGCAATAAAGTAATTCATATTTGTGCGTTCTTATCAATTTGAAATATTATATACGTTTGGATATTCTTGAATTATGTTATTCAATTATAAAGAACTACATGCGGTAGTTCTATGCAAGTATACGTTGGGAATATTTTGCAAATTATGTAATCCATGTTGAAGCTACATGTATGTAGTTGATTTAAATTCATGCAAGTTAGGGGCTTTGCTACTATGCCATCATAATGTGTATTTTTATACAAACATCATTTTTGTGAAGTAATTGGAATAAGTTTGGGTTATCATAATCCATATGAAATTATGTTAAAAATTGGGCATCATGTATTAAGCCATGCTTTTGTACTAGAAAACCTATTTGCAAACTTATGAATATGGCTAGGCTATGATTGATATTTGGCATAATTGAAATCCATGTTAAGTCTATATTGTTAACAAGAATTATATGATGACATATGTGGTACATAGCTAGGTTAGGTTCAAAAATCCCTTTTTTGCAAGTTTGCATGACTAAAGTAAAAATTATGATTTCATGTTAGAAATATTTATGCCATGGTTATGTGAACAAATTTAACTATACTTATGCCATGCTTATGTTTGACATTATGCCATGCTTATGTTAGAAATATTTATGCCATGCTTATGTTTGACATTATGCCTAAATAAAAGTATAGGTTCATGTTATAGTTATGACTATGTACCAATAATGATACCCAATTTAGATTCTTATCTCAACTACAAGTTTACATGGTTTGATTCATGTCACCTATGCTTTATGACCAAAGTATATGTTACCACTATGCAAGTACACCAGTTTCTATTTTGTATTTCCAACGTCATATTGCAAGTTCATGCGCTCACATTCCCCTCTTTGTGTATGTAATCACGCTTTAAGCCTCCCCTTTTCGCATGGCTAAGTTGGGCTTTAAAAGGCTAAGCCCAACATATATATGATAAACGGACGTGTTAAACGGGGGAAAAGAACGTTGGGTTAAAATTACTAATGAATGAAAATATAAAATAGAAGGGCCCAAGTTCAAGTATGGGTTGGGCCCATGGTTGGTGTAACCTTTACACCATTAACTTAATAATTGGCCGCAAATATTTACATATAAGAAAATAAAGAAGAAAGACAAAATATGTAAATGTAGAACATACGATGTGTTTAACCCGAGGTTGGATTGAGTTGTGATGTAAACCTGCCCGGAACCGCCCGGCTGTCCAGTAGTCACAACAATACCTATCCAATGTGGGAGGTTAAACACGGAGCCCAATAAGGACCCGAGGTTAGACTGAGTTGTGGCGTAAGACTGCCCGGAACCAACCGGCAACAGGCAGCCACAACAATACCTGTCTAATGTGAGAGGTCAGGGCCTTAATAAGACAATTGAGGCTGAGTCAGGATTGTTAGGATTAAGTGAACTAAAGACTTAATCAAAATGGAACATGCTAAACTAAACGGACTGGTGGGGGTTAGGTTAGAAAAACACTTAACCAACTTAGCATGTTGGCTAGAGATAGAAAACCTAGTAATGGGGGACCCTTTTCAGCAGTAACCCTAGAAGGTGTATCAGGATACCCTGAAACTAGGCAGGGTGGGGCACGATTACTGGGCTGATTGTAAGAGGTCAAATCGACGGCAGTGGTGTAGCAGTGTAGGTTCTAACGGGGTGCGGGCGTGCACACACTCCGGCGCAGAAAAATAAGGCACTGGACACCAGTAGCATACCTGTGCATTCTAAGGTTGTGTCGGGCCGCCACCATGGGACTTGATACACCCCATGGTGGGACCAGCATAGGTAACTACAACATCGGGGGCCGTAAGACACATGTAACTATGCGAATAGGAGCCGATCATCGTTGAATGGATCACATCACCCTGATTATGGGGTGCCAGTTGGAAACTAGTTTATACGGGTTCAGAGATTAACATGGGGTACGATAGTATATTCGACCCTAGACAACTTAACCAAGTTTATAGTGCTTGCCCACTTCTTGTTTATACTTATCATACCCAGTTCTTTATTCATAGACAAAATAGTACTAGACTTACTCAGGCTTTATGTCTGACTCTACTTTTCTTTCGTCTTCTTTTCTTCCGTTTCCCCCCCCCCCCAAGGTCCACAGGGAGGGAACACAGCAGCTTGACCAACCTTAACATCCAGCTTGAAGAAGAGAAATGTATTGCTTGGACTTTCCTGTTTTGAACTATGGCTTTGGACAATCCACTATGGGGCTTTTGCAGTTTATCTATGTTTTATTTATGCTTCTTTAAAAGATGTAATCAAGACAGATTATGAAAGTGTTATGTTATGTTTTTGGAAAGGATGTTGTTGTAACACGTATTTGACTTTATGAAATAAAGTTTGTTGTTTTTCCGCTGTTTACAAATATGTGTTCTTATATCTGTCTTGTATATCTGTGACTTATACTTATAAACCTCCACCAAAATTAGGGCATTCCCTTTGAGAGTGACCCTAACGGAGGTGGGGTGTTTCAGTTTTTCTCAAAATTAAAATATAAATCAATTTATATTGAATTTAAACGTACATTTTAATTTACTGGGGCCACATACTAGCTCCAAAAATTCCCGAAAAATAAATCTAGCTATGTTTTGACGATACGGTCCTAACAAAACTATTTTCGTCGAATTTAGAGACCGTTTGAAAAATGGCCATTTTCTGGTCGATCCAATTCAACTAAAATTGACAAAACACATTTTATTTTTCCACGCTCACATAATAATTCCAAAAATTATGAAAATTGGAATCTAGCAATAATTTGACATTCCGGATCCAACAAAAGTGGTTTCATCGAAAAGGATGTCGTTTGCAAAATGACTTTTTTTAAGGGCTAAATATATATTTAAAATATATATAAATTTCATAGTGACTATTCTGAATTTTAAACTGGACATAACTTTCATTTTATATTACGAAATCTCGGTTTCTTACATTCATTAGAAAGATTTTATTAATCAGACTCAAACATTTCTTGTTTCGTCCAATTTTGACTTATATTGAATTCTGTACCTTAAATTGAAATTAGAAATCGAATTTTCAAACTACCACGCCATTTCAAGTTCGTTTTATAATTAAATTAAATTTATACGCTCGAGCTTCCATTAAAATAAATTCTTATTCGTTATTATTTAAAATAATTCATTTAAAATATTCAAAATCCATTAAAGTAGCTAAAATAAAAAATTTAAATTGGTTCAAAATCCGGGTTGTTACAATCTCCCCCACTTAAAATCTTTTCGTTCTCGGAAAGGAACATAGCTGAAAGTTGTTTAACTAACCAACTCAACTTTCATTCTTCAACTTTTTAGTTTCTAAGAATTTTCAAATTTCTCAAAAGTTTGGCTAACACCCTAAATTTTCGAAAAATTTCGCCATAAACTCCTTTGTACGGGGAGACCTTTAAAACCGCAACTAGCTTCACAGGGCCCTTATTAATCCAAAACAAAAAGAAAAAGCCGTGCGGCTAGCCAATCGGCTCATAAAATCATCAAAACCCAATAAATTAGTAAACATGTACCGATTTATCGGGCATACAATTTTATTCCTCTTCTTAGCTTTTATGCTATGACATGTTCACACATATATATATGTACATGTATGCAATTTCAATCAAATTTCAATTCAGTTCAATATTCTATCCGATTTGGCTAAATTGCTTTACATTCTCTTATTGGTTTTATTAGTTGAATTACTAATCAAACATCACAACCAGCAATCAATTGGTTAATTAAAATTTCAAATTCAAAACTCTGACATATATATATTCAAAATCATGTTTCTGATATCAATTCACAACAATAACCCTATCTAGTTTTGGTTCTCACACCGGTCAATTGGAAATATACAGATATCAAACTTTCGAAACTTGAACATAAATACTGATGATGTGATCGCTATCATCAGAATCATCTCCGGGCGACTAGAGTGTGATTCTATATCCATCCAGTATATTTGAGACTTCGTACATACGCTAGCTAAGCGTATATGCAAAATATTCATATACCCGATACTACAAATTCAAAATAAAATAAATATTCAAATACGTATAATAAGATTTAAATTTTCAAAACAAAATTTGTTTTCAATTATATTTTTAAAATAACACTCTTTGAAACTCATTCAAGGATATTACTAATCCTATCTCTAACGAGTCATTCTCATTGAATATTACTAATCCAATCTCTGATGAATTCTTTCGTACGGTTCTAATGTGCCTTATTCTCGAGCTCTGTAAACTAAAGCTCTGATACCAAACTATGACGACCTAAACTTCCCCGTAAAGGAAAGCCCAGATTGAGTTGAGAACACGACAAATTGGAACGAAAATATAACAACATTTCACTGCTTATTACAACAATTTACATCCGAGTACAAGAATATAACAGAGTATGATCAAATATTATACATTGGAAAATATCAGAGATTTAAAATTACAGTGCAGTAAAAAAATAATACATAATACAATTGAAAGAAATACACGGATACATAGCTTTTCGAGTATAGTTCCAGCTGTAAATCCAGGATCCTATGAATATAATATTTGCAAAACTGTAACAACCCGGAAAATGCGAGCCAGTTTAAAATTTTTATTTTGGCAATTTTAGTTGAATTTGAATATTTAAAATGGATTATTTTAAATAATAACAATGAAAAATTGATTTTGAATAGAATTCGAACGTATATATTATATAGATCGTCGTTAGAATATAAATATTTATTTTAAATTATAAAAGGAATTGAAAATGGCGCGGTAGTTCGATAATTCGATTTCAAAGTTCAAATGAATGTACAGGATTCAAAATAAACCAGATTGTAGTGAAACCAAAAATATTAGAATCTAATTGAGGATATCTTTCCAACGAATCCTAAAAATCAAAATTTCATAGCGGAAATCAAAAGATATGTCCAGTTGAAAATTCTGAATAGTTGCTATGGAATTCTGGCCCTTAAAAATGGAAATTTTGCAAATGACCTCGAATTTCGACGAAACCACTTTTGTTGGATCCGTGATGTCAAGTTATTGCTAGATTTCAATTTTTGTAATTTTTGAAGTTAATATGTGAGTGTGGCAAAGGAAAACACGTTTGACCAGTTTCAGAGCCATTTTTCAAACTGTCTCAGAATTTGACGAAATTAGTTTTGTTAGGACCGTGTCGTCAATACAAAGCTAGAAATAATTTTTCTGGAATTTTTCGAGTCAGTATGTGGCCCCGGTAAATTGAAATGTGCGTTAAAATTCAATATATATAGATTTATATTTTAAATTCAACGAAAACTAATCGTAACGGCCGAACTGGCTTACGAAACATATCCCATTGTGTTTGGAAGGGAGTAATACGCTAGGGAGACATTCGGTGGGTTCGATTCTGAGTTCGAGAGAAAAAGTTACTTTTAGTGAATTAAAAATAAAATTAATTTAATTATATATGGCCCCTCCCTCTCTCTTTCTTCCTCACCGTTCAAAAATCAAATTAGAAAAAAACCCTAGCTAAAAAAAAAAACCGTCGGCCCCCATCGTTCGCCTGTAACGACCCGGAAAATCTAAACCAATTAAAAAAATTTAAATTGGCTAAAATAATGGATTTTAAATATTTAAAATAAATATTTTAAATAATAGCGATGAAAAGTGAGTTTGAATCAACAATTGAAAACGAATATAATTATTTCTAATAATAAAAAGGCCTGAAATGGCGCTGCAGTTTCAAAAATTGAATTCAAACTTTGTCGGACTGTACCGGGTACAAAACAAAACGGATTTGAGTGAAATCAAAAATATTTAAATCTGTTAGTGAATACCTTTCTAACGAATCTGGAAAATTAAAGTTTCATAGCGGAAAGCAAAAGTTATGGCCAAATGAATTTTCAGAAAGGTCGCTATGGAATTTATATAGCCCGTGAAATTGGCCATTTTGCAAACGACCTCGGAATTCGACGAAACCACTTTTGTTGGATCCGGGATGTGAAGTTATTGCTAGGTTTCAAATTTCATAATTTTTGAAGCTAGTATGTGAGCGTGGCAAAGGAAAACGTGTTTTGGTCAATTATAGTTAAATTGGATCGACCAGAAATGGGCCTTTTTGCAAACGGTCTCAGAATTCAACAAAACTAGTTTTTTTGGGACCGTATCGTCAAAACATAGCTAGATTTGTTTTTCTAGAATTTTCGAATCAGTTTGTGGCCCTGGCAAATTGAAATGTACGTTCAAATCAAATATTGAATGTTATATATTTTAATTTGAATGAAAACTGACTGAACCATTCGAATGGGCCTTCGAAACATATCCCATTGTGTTCGGAATGGGGGTAAAACGCTAGGGACGACAGTCGTTGGGCTTGGATTGGTGTTCGTGTGTGACAAGTGGTATTTTCGGATTTTTAAAATATATAAGTAAAAAAAACTATTGGTCAAACTACTTTCTCTCTCCCCGACTATCCTTTATCGCGCATGGCGGATATTGTTTCCCACCTTCTCTCCTCCGTTCCTCCTCCTACAAGCAAAATTACGCCTTCCTCCTGTTGAGGATTTTGTAGAGCTCGGAGAGATCTTCAAATCCATACAAGGGTGGTATTTTTTCGTTGCCTGAATTGGGAGAACCACCTCCCTGAAGTCGACGACTTCAATTCGCCGCCGCCGCAGCCTGGGAGCACCGAACTGGCCCCACCTCCTTGTGCACGTGCGCCTCTCCTAGCCCGACAAGGTGGCACTAGCAGATCGAAGCAACAATCAACGGATTGGAAGATAAATCGCGACCTAGTTTTGAACGATTTCTGAAAGGTATGGCTATATATATTTTCAACAGTTTTAACACGTTTAAACCGTTGCAAACTTTGAAAAATCATATCTTTTTCGTGTGTTGACGAAATTTAGTGAAACAAGAGACAGTGGACTCGTGTGGACATCTGCTACATTCTAGAAGAGACCGCATGTTTTTCTGAGCCTTCTGCTATTTTTGGTGGAGTGGAACCCAATGTGAGATTTCTAATTTTATAAACGATATGGAAAACGACGATGTATAAATTATATAGTCGATGTATGAGTTATATAAGCGTTGTACACCTCTTGTATAAGCGTTGTATAAGTTGTAAGTTTGATGTATAATTTATATATGCATTGTAAAAATTATATATGTGTTGAAATAGAAGTGAATTGCTATATATAAATATATATATATATATATATATATATATATATATATATATATATATACGCCTCTCGTCCACAAACCATGGACGATATTTATTGGTTGGGATTGGTGTGAAAATTGATTTATAGCGAATGGTTGATCGAAATTGTTTGTGGTTGATATTGATTGATTGTGGTTGAAAATACCCGTTTGTGGTTGAGAAATATTTGGTTGAAACCACATAGGATTAGTTTGTGGAAATGAAATAAATATACATGCTGCCTGCGTGCGAACTAAATGCATGATTTCCCATTGTCAAAAACTGCGTGGTTTTAAGGTAGAGCGAGGAGCCGTACTAGGGACGGTCCCGGTTTTAACTACCCTGCCGTTATGCTGCCGAAATTTTGAATAATATTCATGTGTTTGAATTATTTTCATGTGTTGAGTCGATATTCATTCGTGGGATTGAAATTCATGTGTTGAATGGTGTTCGTGTTTTGAATATAAAAATCACCTTTTTATCATCTATATGAACTATATAAAATAGTCCAGTTTTGAAATAAATAGTTTTATAATAAAAATCACATTTTTATCACCAATATGAACTATATAAAATGATCTGGGTTTGAAATAAATTGTTTTACATTAAAAATCACATTTTTATTATATAAATGAATTGTTAAAAATAGTGAAGTGTTGAAATAGAAGACAGTTAGATAGAAATATCATTTTTATCAAATGTATGGAAAGAATATAGTTTTGAAATCGAAGAATCGATATATATTTAAATAGAATTGAAATATATCGAATAACGACGCTATAGTTCATATTTTAAAATCGTGATTTCAAACGATTAGTACGGGAGATCCGACCATCGGATTTTCCTGAAATCGTAACCGTTGGGTTCGCTTTGGAAAAATCTTTCCAACGGCACCAACTTTGTAAAAATCCAACAGTTGGATTGTCTGGAATGTTTAATTCAAATCTGAAGAAAAACAGCGCCAGAACCGATTATATATATATATATAATTATATTTAATCGAATAACGACGCTGTAGTTCGTATTTTGAAATCGAAACTTCAAACGATTGTACCGGGAGATCCGACCGTCGGATTTTCCCGAAACTGGAACCGTTGGATTGGTTTTGAAAAGATATTTCTAATGATATAAATTTTGTGAAGATCCAACGGTTAGATTTTCAGATATGTGTAAATCAAATCTGAAGAAAAACAGCGCCACGGTCGCGTTATGGCCCGAAGCGTCGTTTTGAATAAATTGGCTATTTTAAAATAAATAAAAATAGCGATAAATCTTTATAAAATATTATAAATGATATGGATGTGAAATTTAGAAATTAACTGAACGTTGGCTAAGTCGAATGGTTTCCTGGGTGTTGATCTGATGTTGGTTTCGGCCTTCGGGGTTAATATTTGGGAAATCGTTCCCTTACTGATTGACGGTTAGTGACAAATGAATGGAAATGATGCGTGTATATGTTAGAGTTGCACTTGTTTATTATATACGCGAGTTGCTTAGAAAGACTGGGTTTATCCCATTCTGAATAACTGAACCGACGATAAGAAATCGAAGATGAAGACGGTGGTCGAAGACCAGAGATCTTCACCTCATTTGGATGGTAACCGAGGTCCTGATTGGGAGGCGTCCCGAAATATTGATAATGAGTGGTGATCGTCCAGACGTACGTGGTGATCGATGGGTTTGCGAGGTATTTAGTGCCTCCGGTTTCGTTCAGACCCAGAATGGACTTGTAAATGGACTGTGTGTCTGACATTGGATTTTATTCTGTGTTGATTGATCTCTGTTAAATATACATCTGTTTGGCAGCGGAGAATTTATTCTTTTTCTTAACGCCCTTCTCTGAAACGCACGAGCTCAAAGGTTATATATCGATGGACATCAGTCGAATGGCATGAATTGCTAGTATGGCATGCCTAAGTGGCAAATGATCAGGGCTTCTGTTGAAAAGCAAATTCTTGTGGTGATGATCAAAGCACCGCCTATGTGATGTAGCTTTGTGTATAATGTGAATCCGCGAACCTCACACCCAGGATGAACCAGAAACGGGAGAGGACATCAGGGAGGACCAGCGTTTCTTTCTAGCTAGAAGTGGCGTCAGTGGTTTTACACGCCATGACGAGTTTGACTTATGTGGTTGTTACTGTTGCGAGGCACCTCGGTTTGATCGGACGATCCGGGTCCGATGGAGTCATTCGTTGGCTCACTTATGCCCCATAGGGAAGGGAAACGCAGTGTTCAGGAATTTTAATCCACATCGGTGGACCGGCCCTGACGATCCAAGGGTCACTCGAGCACTGATCCTGAGGGGTGGGCTAGAGCGTCTCGAAGTCGGTAAGGACTATCTTTTGCCTTGGTTCATGACGGAAATCCAATTTCCAAATACGTGACTGTGCGGTTTTGATTGTATATATATATATGGCGATATGATATATGGTACCCATGCCGTCTATGATTGATAATTATGATTCAAAATTGTTTTGAAACATGTAAACACTAGTAATAATATCAATTGCTTTTGTTTTATTCGTATCAAGCATATTTTGCCCATTATAAGGTAAAACTCTATCCTCCGGTTTGTGTTGCATTGTGTGATGGGAACTGAGTCTTATAATGTCTTCATTTTTATAAAAAGCATTGCGATATTTAAAAGAATGATTTGTTTTAAAGCACTGACAATCCAATGGAGTAAACCCGTTCCACGAAAGTGGTGTGGTCCTGTGATTCGCCATATTTTAAATGTGTTGAGTAGATTTCTCATATCAGTCCCATGACTGACTCGTAGTTTGTTTCACTTTCAAACTTGGGTGCCCCTTTTTCTACACGGGCAGCCTTGTATTCAGGTTTAGCTGGTTCTTTCTGGATAGCTGGAGCTGAAGATGGATTCTATCATTTATCTCTTTTTATGCTGTTCAGCTCCTATTGTACATTATGTTTATTTTCCGCTGTAGACATTTATGTATATCTGAACTGCATTTGTACTAAGTACGATCCTATATACTGCGTAACTCTGATGATTACTTTTATCCAGTATATTCTATTGTTCATTATCTGGTGTATTTATTTAATTCTGTTCTGCTATCATCTGTTTCTGTGTTATATTCCAAAGATTACCCTTGTCTCCGTCTGTACGGGAAATGGGGTCGTCTCAACGTGGTATCAGAGCTTTGGTTAAGCTTAGTGTTGGAATATAACATATTAATGAACTCGTCAGAGATAGAACCAGTAGTGTTCTAGGACGAGTAACTCAGTACAGATAGGATCAGCAATATCCTAGTATGAGTACAGAAGAATCAGAACAACTCGTTAGAGATGGGGTCAGAAGTGCCCCAGAACGAGTCGAGAGTTATATGTTTTTAAATAACGTATTTGTGATTATATATAAAGTCTGATTTTAGAAATATAATTTTTGAATATATAAAAGATATATATTTGAAAAGTTAAAAACAATTTGATTATTGTTTGTGTTGTGTGATAGTAGATTAGATTAATTAAATTATTGAAACGATAGTTAATTTAATCAATAATAGAATGAATGGTAGAATTTATTCATTTAAATCACACATTGAACTGATTAGAACATAGATAGAAATATATACATGTGCATTATATATGTTTGAACAGGTAAATGGATTAGCTGTTGAGTAAAGATTTTATTTGCGTGCTCGACAAATAGGTAAACCTTAATGAGTTGGATGCGAAATATTATTATATCAACTCCTGTGAATGCCATTGGATGCGGAGTGCTGGTTGTTCTGTGTGAAATAATAAATGTCTCCATAGGATAGTAACAATTAATTTTGAACTACATTACATGGCATACTTCAGAAGATAGGCATACTTCATCATATACCACATAAGCATTTGGAGCTTGTGTGACGAGGTGGAAGATTTACCATACGAGCGAGAGGCTTGTATGGCAATGACTATATTTTACAGGTTGAACTGATGACTCATATGGACTATTTAAATTGTAACGATAAAATTGCCAGATTAATAAAAACCCCACACGGGTCTGGAGTTGACAATAATCACGTCTCTCTAGTTATTAGATACGGCACATGGACTATTTATTTCCCACACGGGACGAGGTGATGAGGATTTATCCTCTGGAGCATTTAAAATACACACTCCCTCAGGCTTTGACAAGGTGACGAGAATTTATTCTCTGGAGTTATTATTAACCCCTGTAAACACAAGAATATATCACTATAAATATGTGTATGCTTATTAGGATTTATTGGGTACCTAATACGGCCCAATAAATTTTCAAACCTCTCTCCGTACAAAGGAGGTTATGGCAAAAAAATTCGAAAATTCCGGGTGTTAGCCCAATTTTTTAAGAATTTGTAAATTCTCAGAAACTGAAAAGTTGGAAAATGGAAGCCAGATTGAACGTAGAGTTGATTAATCAAACCACTTTCGACTTTGTTCCTTTTCGGGGATGAAAAGTTTTAAGTGGGGGAGATTGTAACGACCCGGAAAATCTGAACCAATTTAAAATTTTTAAATTGGCTAAAATAATGGATTTTAAATATTTAAAATAAATATTTTAAATAATAGCGATGAAAAGTGAGTTTGAATCGACAATTGAAAACGAATATCATTAATTATAATTATAAACAAGGCCTGAAATGGCGCTGCAGTTTCAAAAATTGAATTCAAACTTTGTCGTACTGTACCGGGTGCAAAACAAAACAGATTTGAGTGAAACCAGAAATATTTAAATCTGTTAGTGAATACCTTTCTAACGAATCTGAAAAATCGAAGTTTCATCGTGGAAAGCAAAAGTTATGGCCAAATGAATTTTCAGAAAGGTTGCTATGGAATTTATATAGCCCGTGAAATTGGCCATTTTGCAAACGACCTCAGAATTCGACGAAAGCACTTTTGTTGGATTCGGGATGTAAAGTTATTGCTAGGTTTCTGTAACACCCCACTCCCGCTATGATCACTCGCTAAGGGAATGCCATAACATCGGTGGAGTATTTTAAGTGAATATAGAACAGAAAAATTACAGCAAGACAGATATAAGTAATGCTTGAAAATTTATAACATCATTTCATTGCAGCGGAAAGTAAAACATGTCTGGTTACATCACAAAACCATAATAAGAGTCAAGTACAAAATATCCATCCTGATAAATAAAAATACATAATCCCAATACATGAACTGATAGCCATAAAAGAAAAGGGTAAGCTGAGCTCTACATCTAGGGTCCAAGCTCCAAGAGAGTAATAAAAGTAGCCTGATCAAAGCCCACTCGTGCTGGGCCCACTCTGAGAACCTGAGGGTTGGGAAAAAAGATAAAAACAACGGGGTCAGACATAAGTCTGAGCGAGTCCTATAATTTTAACAATACAATGATTAAAGTAATTAGGGTATGATATAACTTGGTACGGTGTGACTAGGGATAAATGACTACACTCAGTAGCCAATCAGACTTAGAATGAACTAAGATAACGATAAAGACGCATTTACCCACCCAAGGATAATTACTACACTGCACCACACCAGTCATTCCTACTTAAAGATTGATCCCTCCCAAGGACTTAGAAAATTTACCCAGTAGTTTCGTGTACCCCTAGCTGACTACATAGGTGCCGTCTGCCCCTATCTCCACTAGGTGTACCCACTACTCCCAAGCGATCGGCTCCCTATCGTAGATACCCGTGCTGGCCCCACAATGGGGTGTCTCACTCTCCAAAGTGGCAACCCGATACAACAAATGGTGCACGGCTTATATCTACACGATGCAACAACGTCTTACCTACCAGCCCGGGTCCACACACGCATATGAAACCCGTTGGACTCGCGTTGCCACCGCTACCCCGTTTTGGCCTCTTATAGTCAAGCCCAATATGCGTGTCCCGTCCTCGACTTGAGTCGAGCCCACTAAGATACGTTTGGGATATTGGTTGAGATGGGCCCCCCACAAGCTACCCACCTAAGCTTGTCATTTCTAGTGTATACCACTTAACCCTTTAATCATGTTTTAATTACATGTTCCACTTTGGTTAAGTATTCTAATCGTATTTTCTATTGCCACCCAAGGCAACCACTAGATTTCCACATGCCACCCAAGGCACCCACTTAACCCCTCATGTCCCTCTACATGCTAATATGGTTAAGTGTTTCTTAATTAATTAATTAATTAAGATCATGACCTCATAAAGACCTCTCACATTAGACCACCTTTTATGACTGCTGGATATGCCAGTTAGGTCCGGGCAGACTTCCGTCACAAAAAGGGTCTAACCTCGTGTCTTTACTTTAATCACGTATTTAATTTATGACTAAGACCTCTCACATTGGGCCTATCATTTGTAGCTGTTGGATTGCCGGTCGGTTCCGGGCAGACTTCCGCTACAAAAGGGTCCAACCTCGTGTCTTAGTTGATTAATTACACCTAATTAATCACCCCCATAATTTGTATTAATTATCCCTAATTAATTACACATTTTTAAGAATATGGGTAGACCTAACTCAATAGGTAAATTCCCAATTCCATAGTATGGGTAGACCTAACTTAATAGGTAAATTCCCAACTCCATAATATGGGTAGACCTAACTAAATAGGTAAATTCCCAATTATGTCCATTCATTTTATGTTATGCTTAAGCATACCAACTTTACACATTTCTATTAAAATGCATATTAACCCCATCGTTTCCCACGTAATTCGCTCTCATGACATGGCATATAAATGGGAAGATTCATCCTAAATGTAATGGGTTCAACTTAGCACAACATTGGCATTTACATGGGTTTAAAAGGTGTCAACTTGCATCATAACATTAAACCCAACTAGCACAAATCATTAACCCAAACTTGCATATGAACTTGCATATAAACTTGCATATGAACTTGCATAACATGTCATACATAGAGGCAAACTTGCATATGCTATGCATATCATAAAAAGAGACAAACTTGCATATGAACTTGCATATAAACTTGCATATGAACTTGCATAACATGTCATATCATAAAAAGAGACAAACTTGCATATGAACTTGCATATAAACTTGCATATGAACTTGCATAACATGTCATACATAGAGGCAAACTAGCATATGCTATGCATATCATAAAAAGAGACAAACTTGCATATGAACTTGCATATAAACTTGCATATGAACTTGCATAACATGTCATACATAGAGGCAAACTTGCATATGTTATGCATATCATAAAAAGAGACAAACTTGCATATGAACTTGCATATAAACTTGCATATGAACTTGCATAACATGTCATATCATAAAAAGAGACAAACTTGCATATCAACTTGCATAACATGTCATATCATAAAAAGAGACAAACTTGCATATGAACTTGAATATAAACTTGCATATGAACTTGCATAACATGTCATATCATAAAAAGAGACAAACTTGCATATGAACTTATAACATATGACAACCACAACTTGCATAGATCCACATTTACAACCATAGCCTCATAATATCCTATCCTAATTAGTTTAGCAATTGCTTGCTAAAGGCATAGGAACTCACAAATAACTAATTAGCACTCCAATGAGGAAGATTAAGTTGCTAGAGTGGATTAGAACTTGATTAGAGTTGATTTGAGATGCTAACTTCCTCTCAACCTTGGTGGAGGCTCCTTCTAGTTTTAATTTGACGGCATGAGGCCCTTGAATCTATTTTTAGTATGAATTAGGGTAGTCTTAGGGTGTATTTATAGATTAGGCAAGTGTTTTAGGCCATTAGATTAACCCTAAATTAGATTAGGACCATCAGATCTCGGAAGCTTCCAGAAAAC
Source organism: Allium sativum (assembly GCA_030737875.1). NCBI lineage: Eukaryota > Viridiplantae > Streptophyta > Magnoliopsida > Asparagales > Amaryllidaceae > Allium > Allium sativum. The sequence continues at coordinate 371,564,555 of CM060925.1, read as the reverse complement.
AGCCCCAAAACACAGCCAAACCCTAAAATGGTGCACCAGGCCAAACTGGCCGAGCACCCCCTGTCGACACCCAAGTCGACAGGGCTGTCGACTTGGTCCTAGCCAAGTCGACTGCCCAGTCGACAGGGCTGTCGACTTAGGTAGCTAGGCGGGAATTTTCCCACCTGCGCCCAATGGCCCCAATTTCGAAATTTGAACCTGAATTTTAAATATGTTTTTGAACTTTGAATTTTCTGTAAACTTCATTGGGCCATAACTGGGCCATACGGACTCCGATTTACAAAATTTCGGACTCTATTTCGCGTATTTTTCCGAGACGAACACAATGACGTAGCCCGTTTCCCCCAATTCTCACATCTGAGATTATTTATTCTGCAATTAGTGAATTTTAGCATTAACTGAAATTCGGGGTGTTACATTCTCCCCTCCTTAAAGGATTTCGTCCCCGAAATCTCTAAGCTAAGGAGAATGCATATCCTACCATCCAAACAACCATCTACTCAATCCATCAAACACGGGCATCCATTGTCCTTAAAGCAATTTCTAATGATGTATGAGCATATGCAAAAAGTGTGTGTATATATTCCCTATCTAATGTATGAACATATGCAAACCATGATAGTGCCATGCATCCATTATGTATGCGAGAGAACCCTATCGACACATACAATATCTACATGAGTGCACAATCATTCACCAAAATGCATCATCCATATGATAACACAATCATTATACATCCATAAATATAGCTACCTACACACAATTATATGCAATATGAAATATGAAGTGACTGAGCCGATCTAGTGTCTAGAGTGTGTGTATATGCATCCACGAGCAACCACTAGCAAACACTTGCATCCACATGCATCCATCAACCATAACATGTCTCAAACACATGTTTCAACCATAGGTTTACCCTATCTAAAGGTCAAAAGTACTAACGAGAGGACATACTAAAGATAAGATAAGTACTAGACAAACGATAAAGGAGAAGTTAAAAGACATACCCTCAAAAAGGAATGGGTACAATGAACGCATCTTCGCTTCCGTCTCCCAAGTAGCGTTGCCCTCATCTTCTCCCCATTGTACTTTGACTAGTTGAAGCTCTCGATTCCTCAATTTCCTAGTCTCTGACCCAAGGATGCGAGTAGGAGCTCGTCGAATAGTCGCATCACGCTCTACTTCCACTTCTCTAAGCAAGCTCGGCTCTACCACCTCTGCGGTCTCATGTAGGCACTTCCTCAAATGTGACACATGGAATACATCATGTACACCATTAAGTCTATCGGGCAACTCCACTCTATAGGCCATCTGTCCAACCCTTTCCTTAATAGGAAACGGTCCAACAAACCTTGGTGCTAACTTCCCAACAGATCCAAAGCGAACCACATTCCGTAACGGAGACACTTTGACAAAGACCATGTCCCCAACCTCAAACTCCAGATCCGTCCTCCTCTTGTCCGCATAAGATTTTTGCCTATCCTGCGCTGCTTTCATCCTTCTTCGAATCAAGTCAATCTTCTCAGAAGTCTCCCTAACCATATCAGGCCCAAGCAAGATCTTATCCGTAGATTCCCACCAACATGTAGGTGATCGACAAGGCCTTCCATAAAGAGCTTCGAAAGGAGCCATACCAATACTGGACTGAAAGCTGTTATTATATGCGAACTCCACCAATGGAAGATGCTCTTCCCATGTACCTCCAAAATCTAAGATACAAAGCCTCAAAAGGTCTTCTAGGACACGATTCACCCTCTCAGTCTGGCCGTCCATCTGAGGATGATATGCGGTGCTCAGACATAATTGAGTCCCCACTGCTTCTTGCAAACTTTTCCATAACTCGCTAGTGAAGATAGGATCTCGATCACTCACTATGCTAGAGGGTACCCCATGCAATCGAACTATCTCTCGAAGATATACTGAAGCTAGCCATGGAGCAGTCCTCTTGCTCTTCACAGGTATGAAATGGGCGCTTTTAGTAAGTCTGTCTACCACAACCCAAATTCCCGTATTACCCTTTCTCGATCTGGGTAACCCGTCAATAAAATCCATCGAGACGCTATCCCACTTCCATTGCGGAACTTCCAATGGGTGAAGCAACCCACCTGGTTTCTTTTGCTCCGCTTTCACCTGTTGGCACACCAAGCATCGAGCGACATACTCGGCCACATCTTTCTTCATACCGGCCCAGAAGAAAACCCGCTTCATGTCTTGGTACATCTTGTCCCCACCGGGATGAATGGTCATCCTAGAACGGTGTGCATCATCAAGAATAGCCTTCCTCAAACCCTCGTCTTGCGGTACACAAAGTCTACCGTCTCTACGCAAGCACCCCCTATCGTCTAGGGTGTACCTACTCAAATGGCTGGACGACTCCCCCCTTATGAGCTTCTCTACCAACTCAACCAACTGTGGGTCGTCCCTCTGTGCTTCTCCAATCCGCCCCAAAAGAGTAGGTCTGACCTCCAAGGATGCTAGCAAACCGGGTATATAGTCAATGGAAGGTCTGAAATCAAATATCGAGATAAATTCCAAGCTTCGTTGTTCCACGAACAATGGACTCAAGGACAACCTTTTTCTGCTCAAGGCGTCCGCCACCACGTTACCCTTGCCAGGGGTATACGCTATCTCGAAATCATAGGATGCTAAGAACTCCATGCACCTTTGCTATCTCAAATTCAAATCCTTCTGAGAAAACAAGTACTTCAATGATTTGTGGTCAGTGAACAATTCGATTCTCTCACCAAGAAGATAATGGCGCCAAATCTTAAGCGCAAAAACAATAGCGGCCAACTCTAAATCATGGGTAGGGTAATTTTTCTCATGTGCCCTCAACTGCCTTCCACCATAGGCTATTACCCTTCCCTCTTGCATTAAGACTGCGCCCAGTCCTGTCCCACAAGCATCGGTATAGACAACAAATGGCTTACTCCCATCTGGCAACACTAAAACTGGAGCAGTGGTTAAAGCTCTCTTTAACCGTCGGAACGCATCATCACAATCTACGTCCCATGTGAAAACAAGATTCTTCTTCGTCAAGCGGGTTAATGGAGCTGATATCTTCGCGAAGTCTTTGATAAACTTCCTATAGTAGCCCGCCAACCCTAAGAAACTTCTTACTTCGGTAGCATTCTTCGGAACCTTCCAATCTTGAATTGATACTACCTTCGCGGGATCCATAGCTATCCCTTCCTTGGAGACCACGTGCCCCAAGAACCGCACTTCCTTCCTCCAGAAGTGACATTTAGAGAATTTAGCCTTAAGGCTATGTGCTCGAAGAGTCTCCAACACTTCCCTAAGATGTAGGGCATGCTCTTCTTCACTCTTAGAAAATACTAAGATATCATCCACAAAGACCACCACGAACTTATTAAGGAACTCCCTGAACACCCTACTCATCAAATCAACAAAGTATGCAGGGGCGTTCGTCAACCCAAATGGCATCACCAGCCACTCATAGAAACCATCCGGAGTCCTAAAGGCAGTCTTGTCTATGTTATCCTCAGCCACCCTCAACTGATGAAACCCCGTGGCTAAGTCCAACTGAGAAAATACTGAAGCGCCAACCAACTGATCGAAAAGATCATCAATCCTCGGCAATGGGTGTCTATTCTTCTTTGTGAGCTTGTTGAGTTCCCTATAGTCTACACAAAGTCTGAGGGACCCATCTGCCTTCATAGCAAAAACTACTGGAGCACCCCACTCCGATATACTTCGTCTTATGAACCCCTTCTCAAGCAACTCCCCCACTTGCTTATGGAGTTCCCTCCTCTCACGAGGAGCCATGTGGCGCACTGGTAAAGATACAGGTTTAGCATTATCCACCAGATATATTCGGAAGTCAATCTCCCGCTTCGGAGGTAAGCCCTTCACCTCCTCAAACACATCCGAGTATTCCCGGACCACTCTAACAGATTGCAAACTCTCGACCGAAGCGTCAAGCGACTCAAGATAACTTAGCATAACAGATTCCATGGGATTACAAGAGATCTCGAGAGTGTTACCCAAGCGGGTCATGAGCCTAAAAACTCTCCTTTCGCAATCAAGAACGGCACCATTACTGGATAACCAGTCCATGCCCAAAATCAACCCATAGCCCGTGAAGCCCAAAACAAAAGCATCACATCTAAACTCAATGCTAAGTATAGAAATCTTCAAACCCAAACATATCATGGACAAATAAGTGGAGCCCCCAATTGGGTTTGAAACAACCAAGGGATCATCTACTAGACTGGTGTCTAAGTGTAGTGACTCCACTAATGATGATGAGATAAATGAATGCGATGCGCCAGAATCAAACAATGTACGGACAGGATGATCAAATAGAAAAACCAGACTTTCAACGGAAATAGTTCTACCTCTTTCCTGAATCGGTGGAACCGCGAGAGCCTGTACTTGCCTCCTAGCCTGACCCGGTGCCATAAGAGCTTGCACCTGTCCTCCTGAGGTAGATCCCGTCCTTTGCCCCTTCTTAGGACAATCCTTCACTAGATGCCCTGCTTCGCCACAGTGATAGCAACCAGTCTTCTTCTTCTTTCGACAATCTTTGCTTATCTGGCCTGGTATCCCGCAATTGAAGCACTTCTTCTTCCCCTTGCCACCGTTGCCTTTCCCACCTTTGTTTTGCTGTTGTTGCTGAGGTCTCTTTTGATCTCCCTTCTTCTCGGGTGCCTTATTAGCATTGGGACCTTTCTCTTCTTCATGCATGAGTGCCATGTCAACTAGCTTCTCAAAGGTGGCCCCCATAGGGATATGAGTCATAGCCAACCCATGCATCGGTTCATTCAAGCCTTTCACGAACCTCAAAGCCTTCTTCTCCGGTGTATTCACCATGTCCAGGCCAAACCTTGCCAATTGATTAAACTTGTTGACATATTCCTTCACTGAGAGATTTCCTTGCTTTAGAGTCAAGAATCTTTCCATATACAAGTTTTCCTCCGCCCTTGAGAGAAACTTTGCCACAAATCTTTGCCTAAAATCTGCCCAAGAGTCAACGGGGCGTTCTCCATTAGTGACCTCCCACCAGAATGAGGCCTCTCCCTTCATTAACCAAGCAGCTAACTTGACTTTCTTTCCTTCTTCCATCTCAAAGATATCTATCAACTCTTCCACCTCCTTAAGCCAATCTCTAGCCTCCACAAAAGTTTCTGATCCTTGAAAAGGTTTCCCTCCCATAGCTTTAAATTCCTTGCAAGTCTTAGCAAAAGTATCCGTGCGAGGAGGAGGAGGAGGAAGATCGGGTGCTACGGTTGGTGGAGGAACATTTGCTGGACCCGCAGTGGCGGCCCTAGCCTCCATCAATCTCCTATACCATACTGGTATCGTCACACCCTCCGGAAAGTTAAGATCCTCAGCCATGCTGAAACGAAAAAGGAAAGATTCAAAACGGAGAATTTGAAAGATAAAGATATGGCTATTGGGGATTATGCTTTTCTTTCAAAAACTTTTCTCTTTAAAGACATGTTTTTTGAAAATATTTCTTCCAAAAATGTTTTTAGAAAAATAGTTTTCTAAAAATTTTATCTGTTCCGGTAACCTGGCTCTGATACCACGTGTAACACCACACTCCCGCTATGATCACTCGCTAAGGGAATGCCATAACATCGGTGGAGTATTTTAAGTGAATATAGAACAGAAAAATTACAGCAAGACAGATATAAGTAATGCTTGAAAATTTATAACATCATTTCATTGCAGCGGAAAGTAAAACATGTCTGGTTACATCACAAAACCATAATAAGAGTCAAGTACAAAATATCCATCCTGATAAATAAAAATACATAATCCCAATACATGAACTGATAGCCATAAAAGAAAAGGGTAAGCTGAGCTCTACATCTAGGGTCCAAGCTCTAAGAGAGTAATAAAAGTAGCCTGATCAAAGCCCACTCGTGCTGGGCCCACTCTGAGAACCTGAGGGTTGGGAAAAAAGATAAAAACAACGGGGTCAGACATAAGTCTGAGCGAGTCCTATAATTTTAACAATACAATCATTAAAGTAATAAGGGTATGATATAACTTGGTACGGTGTGACTGGGGATAAATGACTACACTCAGTAGCCAATCAGACTTAGAATGAACTAAGATAACGATAAAGACGCATTTACCCACCCAAGGATAATTACTACACTGCACCACACCAGTCATTCCTACTTAAAGATTGATCCCTCCCAAGGACTTAGAAAATTTACCCAGTAGTTTCGTGTACCCCTAGCTGACTACATAGGTGCCGTCTGCCCCTATCTCCACTAGGTGTACCCACTACTCCCAAGCGATCGGCTCCCTACCGTAGATACCCGTGTTGGCCCCACAATGGGGTGTATCACTCTCCAAAGTGGCAACCCGATACAACAAATGGTGCACGGCTTATATCTACACGATGCAACAACGTCTTACCTACCAGCCCGGGTCCACACACGCATATGAAACCCGTTGGACTCGCGTTGCCACCGCTACCCCGTTTTGGCCTCTTATAGTCAAGCCCAATATGCGTGTCCCGTCCTCGACTTGAGTCGAGCCCACTAAGATACGTTTGGGATATTGGTTGAGATGGGCCCCCCACAAGCTACCCACCTAAGCTTGTCATTTCTAGTGTATACCACTTAACCCTTTAATCATGTTTTAATTACATGTTCCACTTTGGTTAAGTATTCTAATCGTATTTTCTATTGCCACCCAAGGCAACCACTAGATTTCCACATGCCACCCAAGGCACCCACTTAACCCCTCATGTCCCTCTACATGCTAATATGGTTAAGTGTTTCTTAATTAATTAATTAAGATCATGACTTCATAAAGACCTCTCACATTAGACCACCTTTTATGACTGCTGGATATGCCGGTTGGGTCCGGGCAGACTTCCGTCATAAAAAGGGTCTAACCTCGTGTCTTTACTTTAATCACGTATTTAATTTATGACTAAGACCTCTCACATTGGGCCTATCATTTGTAGCTACTGGATTGCCGGTCGGTTCCGGGCAGACTTCCGCTACAAAAGGGTCCAACCTCGTGTCTTAGTTGATTAATTACACCTAATTAATCACCCCCATAATTTGTATTAATTATCCCTAATTAATTACACATTTTTAAGAATATGGGTAGACCTAACTCAATAGGTAAATTCCCAATTCCATAGTATGGGTAGACCTAACTTAATAGGTAAATTCCCAACTCCATAATATGGGTAGACCTAACTAAATAGGTAAATTCCCAATTATGTCCATTCATTTTATGTTACGCTTAAGCATACCAACTTTACACATTTCTATTAAAATGCATATTAACCCCATCGTTTCCCACGTAATTCGCTCTCATGACATGGCATATAAATGGGAAGATTCATCCTAAATGTAATGGGTTCAACTTAGCACAACATTGGCATTTACATGGGTTCAAAAGGTGTCAACTTGCATCATAACATTAAACCCAACTAGCACAAATCATTAACCCAAACTTGCATATGAACTTGCATATAAACTTGAATATGAACTTGCATAACATGTCATACATAGAGGCAAACTTGCATATGCTATGCATATCATAAAAAGAGACAAACTTGCATATGAACTTGCATATAAACTTGCATATGAACTTGCATAACATGTCATATCATAAAAAGAGACAAACTTGCATATGAACTTGCATATAAACTTGCATATGAACTTGCATAACATGTCATACATAGAGGCAAACTTGCATATGCTATGCATATCATAAAAAGAGACAAACTTGCATATGAACTTGCATATAAACTTGCATATGAACTTGCATAACATGTCATACATAGAGGCAAACTTGCATATGTTATGCATATCATAAAAAGAGACAAACTTGCATATGAACTTGCATATAAACTTGCATATGAACTTGCATAACATGTCATATCATAAAAAGACACAAACTTGCATATGAACTTGCATATAAACTTGCATATGAACTTGCATAACATGTCATATCATAAAAAGAGACAAACTTGCATATGAACTTGCATATGAACTTGCATATAAACTTGCATATGAACTTGCATAACATGTCATATCATAAAAAGAGACAAACTTGCATATGAACTTATAACATATGACAACCACAACTTGCATAGATCCACATTAACAACCATAGCCTCATAATATCCTATCCTAATTAGTTTAGCAATTGCTTGCTAAAGGCATAGGAACTCACAAATAACTAATTAGCACTCCAATGAGGAAGATTAAGTTGCTAGAGTGGATTAGATCTTGATTAGAGTTGATTTGAGATGCTAACTTCCTCTCAACCTTGGTGGAGGCTCCTTCTAGTTTTAATTTGACGGCATGAGGCCCTTGAATCTATTTTTAGTATGAATTAGGGTAGTCTTAGGGTGTATTTATAGATTAGGCAAGTGTTTTAGGCCATTAGATTAACCCTAAATTAGATTAGGACCATCAGATCTCGGAAGCTTCCAGAAAACAGCCCCAAAATACAGCCAAACCCTAAAATGGTGCACCAGGCCAAACTGGCCGAGCACCCCCTGTCGACACCCAAGTCGACAGGGCTGTCGACTTGGTCCTAGCCAAGTCGACTGCCCAGTCGACAGGGCTGTCGACTTAGGTAGCTAGGCGGGAATTTTCCCACCTGCGCCCAATGGCCCCAATTTCGAAATTTGAACCTGAATTTTAAATCTGTTTTTGAACTTTGAATTTTCTGTAAACTTCATTGGGCCATAACTGGGCCATACGGACTCCGATTTACAAAATTTCGGACTCTATTTCGCGTATTTTTCCGAGGCGAACGCAATGACGCAGCCCGTTTCCCCCAATTCTCACATCTGAGATTATTTATTCTGCAATTAGTGAATTTTAGCATTAACTGAAATTCGGGGTGTTACAGTTTCAAATTTCATAATTTTTGAAGCTAGTATGTGAGCGTGGCAAAGGAAAACGTATTTTGGTCAATTACAGTTAAATTGGATCGACCAGAAATGGGCCTTTTTGCAAACGGTCTCAGAATTCGATGAAACTAGTTTTGTTGGGACCGTATCGTCAAATCGTAGCTAGATTTATTTTTCTGGAATTTTTCGAATCAGTTTGTGGCCCTGGCAAATTGAAATGTACGTTCAAATCAAATATTGAATGTTATATATTTTAATTTGAATGAAAACTGACTAAAACATTCGAATGGGCCTTCGAAACATATCCCATTGTGTTCGGAATGGGGGTAAAACGCTAGGGACAACAGTCGTTGGGCTTGGATTGGTGTTCGTGTGTGACAAGGGGTATTTTCGGATTTTTAAAATATATAAGTAAAAAAAAACTATTGGTCAAACTACTTTCTCTCTCGCCGACTATCCTTTATCGCGCACGGCGGATATTGTTTCCCACCTTCTCTCCTCCGTTCCTCCTCCTACAAGCAAAATTACACCTTCCTCCTGTTGAGGATTTTGTAGAGCTCGGAGAGATCTTCAAATCCATACAAGGGTGGTATTTTTTCGTTGCCTGAATTGGGAGAACCACCTCCCTGAAGTTGACGACTTCAATTCGCCGCTGCCGCTGCCTGGGACTACCGAACTGGCCCCACCTCCTGGCGCACGTGCGCCTCTCCTCGCCCGATAAGGTGGCGCTGGTCGATCGAAGCAAAAATCAACGGATTGGAAGATAAATCGCAACCTAGTTTTGAACGATTTCTAAAAGGTACGGCTATATATATTTTCAACAGTTTTAACACCTTTAAACCGTTGCAAACTTTGAAAAATCATATCTTTTTCGTGTGTTGACGAAATTCAATGAAACAAGAGACAGTGGACTCGTGTGGACGTCTACTACATTCTAGAAGAGACCGCATATTTTTCTGAGCCTTCTGCTATTTTTGGTGGAGTGGAACCCAATGTGAGATTTCTAATTTTATAAACGATATGGAAAACGACGATGTATAAATTATATAGTCGATGTATGAGTTATATAAGCGTTGTACACCTCTTGTATAAGCGTTGTATAAGTTGTACGTTCGATGTATAATTTATATATGTGTTGTAAAAATTATGTATGTGTTGAAATAGAAGTGAATTGCTATATATATATATATATATATATATATATATATATATATATATATATATATACGCCCCTCGTCCACAAACCATGGACGATATTTATTGGTTGTGATTGGTGTGAAAATTCATTGATAGCGAATGGTTGATTGAAATTGTTTGTGGTTGATATTGATTGATTGTGGTTGAAAATACCCGTTTGTGGTTGAGAAATATTTGGTTGAAACCACATAGGGTTAGTTTGTGGAAATGAAATAAATATACATGCCGCCTGAATGCGAACTAGATGCATGATTTCCCATTGTCAAAAACCGCGAGGTTTTAAGGTAGAGCGAGGAGCCGTACTAGGGACGGTCCCGGTTTTAACTACCCTGCCGTTATGCTACCGAAATTTTGAATAATATTCATGTGTTTGAATTATTTTCATATGTTGAGTCGATATTCATTCGTGGGATTGAAATTCATGTGTTGAATGGTGTTCGTGTTTTGAATATAAAAATCACCTTTTTATCATCTATATGAACTATATAAAATAGTCGAGTTTTGAAATAAATTGTTTTATAATAAAAATCGCATTTTTATCGCCAATATGAACTATATAAAATGATCTGGGTTTGAAATAAATTGTTTCACATTAAAAATCACATTTTTATTATATAAATGAATTGTTAAAAATAGTGAAGTGTTGAAATAGAAGACAGTTAGATAGAAATATTATTTTTATCAAACGTATGGAAAGAATATAGTTTTGAAATCGAAGAATCGATATATGTATTTAAATAGAATTGAAATTTATCGAATAACGACGCTGCAGTTCGTATTTTGAAATAATGATTTCGAACGATTAGTACGGGAGATCAGACCATCGGATTTTCCTGAAATCGCAACCTTTGGGTTCGCTTTGGAAAAATCTTTCCAACGGCACCAACTTTGTAAAAATCCAACGGTTGGATTGTATGGAATGTTCAATTCAAATCTGAAGAAAAACAGCGCCAGAATCGATTATATTTATATATATATATAAATATAATTATATTTAATCGAATAATGACGCTACAGTTCGTATTTTGAAATTGAAACTTCAAACGATTGTACCAGGAGATCTGACCGTCGGATTTTCCCGAAACTGGAACCGTTGGATTTGTTTTGAAAAGATCTTTCTAGTGATATAAATTTTGTGAAGATCCAACGGTTAGATTTTCAGATATGTGTAAATCAAATCTGAAGAAAAACAGCGCCATGGTCGCGTTATGGCCCGAAGCGTCGTTTTGAATAAATTTGCTATTTTAAAATAAATAAAAATAGTGATAAATCGTTATAAAATATTATAAACGATATGGATGTGAAATTTAGAAATTAACTGAAGGTTGGCTAAGTCTAATGGTTTCCTGGGTGTTGATCTGATGTTGGTTTCGGCCTTCGGGGTTAATATTTGGGAAATCGTTCCCTTACTGATTGACGGTTAGTGACTAATGAATGGAAATGATGCGTGCATATGTTAGTGTTGCACTTGTTTATTATATACGCGAGTTGTTCAGAAAGACCGGGTTTATCCCATTCTGAATAACTGAATCGACGATAAGAAATCGAAGATGAAGACGGTGGTCGAAGACCGGAGATCTTCACCTCGTTTGGATGGTAACCGAGGTCCTGATTGGGAGGCATCCCGAAATATGGATAATGAGTGGTGATCGTCCAGACGTACGTGGTGGTCGATGGGTTTGCGAGGTATTTTGTGCCTCCGGTTTCGTTCAGACCCAGAACGGACTTGTAAATGGACTGTGTGTTTGATATTGGATTTTATTCTGTGTTGATTGATCTCTGTTAAATATACATCTGTTTGGCGGCGGAGAATTTATTCTTTTGCTTAACGCCCTTCTCTGAAACGCACGAGCTCAGAGGTTGTATATCGATGGACATCAGTCGCATGGCATGAATTGCTAGTGTGGCATGCCTATGTGGCAAATGATCAGGGCTTCTGTTGAAAAGCAAAGTCTTGTGGTGATGATCAAAGCACAGCCTGTGTGGCGTAGCTTTGTGTATAACGTGAATTCGCGAACCTCACACCCAGGATGAACCAGAAACGGGAGAGGACATCAGGGAGGACCTGCGTTTCTTTCTAGCTAGAAGTGGCATCAGTGGTTTTACATGCCCTGACGAGTTTGACTTATGGGGTTGTTACTGTTGCGAGGCACCTCGATTTGATCGGACGATCCGGGTCCGATGGAGTCATTCGTTGGCTCACTTACGCCCCATAGGGCGGGAAAACGCAGTGTTCAGGAATTTTAATCCACATCGGTGGACCGGCCCTGACGATCCAAGGGTCACTCGAGCACTGATCCTGAGGGGTGGGCTAGAGCTTCTCTAAGTCGGTAAGGACTATCTTTTGCCTTGGTTCATGACGGAAATCCAATGTCCAAATACGTGACTGTGCGGTTTTGATTGTATATATATATGGCGACATGATATATGGTACCCATGCCGTCTATGATTCGAAATTGTTTTTGAAACATGTAAACATTAGTAATAATATCAATTGCTTTTGTTTTATTCGTATCAAGCATATTTTGGCCATTATAAGGTAAAACTCTATCCTCCGGTTTGCGTTGCATTGTGTGATGGGAACTGAGTCTTATAATGGCTTCATTTTTATAAAAAGCATTGCGATGTTTAAAAGAATGATTTGTTTTAAAGCACTGGCAATCCAATGGAGTAAACCCGTTTCACGAAAGTGGAGTGGTCCTGTGATTCGCTATATTTTAAATGTGTTGAGTAGATTTCTCATACCAGTCCCATGACTGACTCGTAGTTTGTTTCACTTTCAAACTCGGGTGCCCCTTTTTCTACACGGGCAGCCTTGTATTCAGGTTTAGCTGGTTCTTTCTGGATAGCTAGAGCTGAAGATGGATTCTATCACTTCTCTCTTTTTATGCTGTTCAGCTCCTATTGTACATTATGTTTGTTTTCCGCTGTAGACATTTATGTATATCTGAACTGCATTTGTACTAAGTATGATCCTGTATACTGTGTAACTCTGATGATTACTTTTATCCAGTATATTCTATTGTTCATTATCTGGGGTATTTATTTAATTCTGTTCTGCTATCATCTGTTTCTGTGTTATATTCCAAAGATTACCCTTGTCTCCGTCTGTACGGGAAATGGGGTCGTCTCAACGCCCGCCGCCGGCGTTAAACGCCTCCCCCTCGTCAGACCCAGACCTCCACCCCGCCTCCCCCTCTTCCCCTCTCGCTCCTCTTCTTCTCCAATCGACGTTGACCACCCGAACTCGCCCCAATCTGCGAGCACCACCTCACTAGCCGCCATGTCAGAAGAAGGCGCCGCAACCTCAGCCACCACCCTCCGATGCGCGATGGCCAGTGGCTCCTCCCCCCTTCTTCGACTATAAGCTGTTCCTTTTTTTTTGATAATCTTCATTTATTTAATGTTTTAAATTATAAAACGCTTGATTTTTAATAAGTAAAAGTTATGATTTTTATATTTAAGAGGTTGTGATTTTTATATGATGAAGTTTATATTTTTGTTTATAGAAAAGGTGAGATTTTTATTATAAAAGGTAAGATTTTTATTATAAAAGGTAGGATTTTTTTAAAATGTAAAAGAATCGATTTTTATGTTATAAAGGACAAGATTTTTTGGAAAGGAAAGACGAGATTTTCTTTAAAGGAAGGGCGGGATTTTTAAAATATTAAAGCTTCGATTTTTAAAATTATAAAAGACTTGATTTCTAAAGTTAAAGATCAGATTTTTAATAGCACAAAGCTATGATTCTTATCGTTGAAAGAAAACATTGTTGGCAAGTTGAAAATATTTTTAAAGGTATAAAAATATGATTTTTATGCTTATAGCAAATTAAAAATATGATCTTTATATAATTGAAGATATAAAAATATTATTTTTATATAGGTAAAGTATTAAAAATATAATTTTTATAATATAGAAAGGTTAAAAATATAATTTTTATACTAGTGGCATATTAAAAATATGATTTTTATATAGGTATGATAATAAAAATTCGATCTTTATATAAGAAGTAGAAATATAAAAATATAATTTTTATATAGAAAGAAGCGTTGTAAATATATGAAGTGAAATAAAAATCTGAACTTTATTTTATTGTGAAGTAGAGAGAATATAAAAATGTGATTTTTATATATGTAGCGAACACGGGCAACGAAAGGGATAAAAGGGCGGGAACGACAAGACTTCCTACATATGAAGAGTCGCGGCGTTGGATTTAGCTTTTGGTGAGAACTCTCACTTTTATTTTAAATTTCTAGTGAATATATATATATATATATATATATATATATATATATATATATACTAGGATACAGACGGTGCTAAGCAGCACCCGACACCCGTCGTCCACAGACCATGGATGACTTGTTTGTTTGGTTGCTATGTTGTGAAATTGAATGTGTGTTGTGGAATGAAATAAAATATTATATAGTGGAAAATATTTTATAGTTAAAAATACAATTTTTAACGTGTTTATAAAATGAAATATATATTTATAAACAAATCGAACGATTGGTTTATATACACACATTTGACTGATATTGATTGGGACGATAAATTTTACACATCACCCAACTACACAAGTAATATTCAGTGTTTGTTGATATGAAACCCCACACGAGTGTTGGGATGATATTTGACGTACACTAGTCCCAATAATTAGTTGTGTGTCGACCGATAGGTTGACAGACAGTTGTGTTGTGCACTTTGGATGATGGTTGATTATTTATTGTTGCTATTATATACATGTGTTGTGTGGAACCCATATAATTAACATTATATGGTAATTGATTGGGCCTCATTCCAATTGGGAAAAATAAAGAATATTATAAAATAATGGTCACGTGTTGACAGTACTCATTTGTTGAGATTAGTTAGGTGGTGAAAGAAATATAGATTCATGTGTTGAATAGGAAAAATATTCATTTGTTGAATAGAATAACGAAGTTATTGAAAAATATAAAGCTGTATTGATTAGAGATGCGCTATTTTGACGTGAACGATATTGACATCGATTATATTTGTTTTTAAAATGAATATTTAGAAAGAGATGTAAAAATATATAATAGAATAGAAAATGAATTTGATTTGAATAGAATTGAAATTTGAATTCGAATAGAATAGAATAGAAAATAAATTTGAAATTGATTTGAAATTGAATTGAAATTGAAATCGAATTTGAATTGAATTGAAATGAATTTAAAACGAATTTATAAAGGAAAATTTAACTTTGATTTGAAATTGAAAAGGAAGTTGAAATTTTTTTTGAAACGAATTTAAAACGATTTATAAAATACGTTTTAAACAGGAAATCGATGAAGTATTTATTATATATATATATATATAATATAATGGCCTGAATAGAACGCGCCGCGCTGCGGCAGTTCGCGAATTTCGACCATTGACTTTGAATTGACATTGCGGTAGATCCGACCGTCAGATTCTCCTAAAACCGGAACCGTTGGCCATTAGTAGAAATCGACTGTACGTGCCTTGATAAAATTATTAAAAATACCAATAATTAGTGTAAAATCATAAGAAAAGATTTGGGGAAAACTAGGATAAAAAACTCCATATTTGAAAAGATAAAAATATATTTTTATCGAAATGAACTAGTTTTGAACTAGAATTAAAATCAATTTATTTTTGAAATAAATAAATTGAATTTGAAATGGGTTTTAAATAACCAGAATTTCTAATATATTTTATTGGAATTGAAATAGAATATGATTTGGGTTTATAGTGAACTGTGTTTTAAATGACATTAGTTCTTTAACCTAGTAAAAGGAGTTTTAATGAATCTTTAATTAGATTGAAATAGGAATTGATAATTTAAATTATCAAAATTGGGAAATGATCGAAAGGGGAGTATCACCAGTTTTACTCCTAGCGATAATTAAATATTTAATTAGATTTTAACGTGAAATGGTAATTAAATTTACCGATAACATCATGGTGTTAGTTATGGGGTGATAACAGTTTTGCTCCATGGGATGAATAGGTTGGGATTGGGAAATAAAATAAATAATTACTTCGGTGTGGTTCGCTAATCCCGACTAGTTTGGAAAACCATGATATGGTTTGAAATGATATCCAAAGGAAGATTAAAGAATAAATTTAAAAGAATTTATCTTCGATAAAATTAATGGGAACCTTTCCCTAGGAGTGTGAATATCTGAATAAAAGAAAATTCTAAATTGGAATGAGGCGTATATTGTGTATTATAACACTTGTTGATTAAGATACGCGAGTTATTCAGAAAGTCCAGATATAACCCATTCTGAATAACTGATTCGATGACGAGTCGAAGAGATTGAGGACGGTGTAAGACCGACGATCTTCACATCGAATGGATTGGTGCTACTAATGCTCACGATGGGAGTAGCTACCTTGAAGGGGGCTAAAGTAGTGGTCGTTCTGACGTGCTTGGAGGTCGACGGATATACGAGGAAAGTGCCTCCAGTTTCGTTCAGACCTAGAACAGACTTGTAAATGGATGGTGTGTCTGACATTGTATTCCTTTATATTGTATTCGTTGATCTCTGCTAAATATATATATCTGTTTGGCAGCGGAGAATTTGTTCTCTTGCTTAACGCCCTTCTATGAGACATACGAGCTCAGAGGTTATATATATTGGCAGAAATCAGTGGTACGATATGGATTGATAGTGTGCCATGCTGAGATGCAGTGATAAATACTATTGTTGAAAAGCTTAGTTTGGTGGATGATGATCAAAGCGCAGCTTTAATATAGCACGGCTTTGTGTATAGCGTTGATTCGCGAGCCTCACACCCCGGTATGGTGGTAAACTGATGGTTTGATCAGTATGCTTTTTAGTGGACGGGCACCTTAGTGGTGTCGTGGATTTGATCGACCGAGATTGAGCTTAGTGCTCAGAGGGATAGGGTAAGCGGTGTTTTCTCTCGCCGCGACGTAAGCCGCAATGATACTCGATTTCCCAAAAGTGCGGATGTGCATTACGGTGTTTTCTCTAGCTGAGACGTAAGCCTTGTAGATGGCACTACGCGGTCGATCTTTCGAATCAGGAGCAACCATGATGGAAATCCAATTTCCAAATATGACATTTTGCGGTTTTGATTGTAAAGCCTAGTATTGGCGACATGATATATGGTACCCATGCCGTCTATGATTGATATATTTATATTTGAAGTTGTTTACTTCACTTATAGTAATAATATAAGATGAAATTTCGCGTATCAAGCATATTTGGCTATTATAAGGGAAAACCCTATCCTCCGGCTTGCGTTGCATTGTGTGATAGGACCTGTGTCTTATAATAGCTTCATTGTTCTTTATTTAGCATTGCGCTGTTTGTTTTATGCACTGGTATTCTTGGGAGGAAACCCGTTCCGTGTTATACGGCGTGGTCCCTTGATTTACCTAACTTTAAAACAAAGATTAATAACTGTTTTAGTTCTCACACCAGTCACATGACTAACCTGGAGTTTATTGTTTTAACCTAAACTCTGGGTGCCCCTATTTTCCACACGGCCAGCTAGTAGTTTTGGTTTTGCAGATTTATATCCACAGGATCCTGATTTACAGCTGGATCGATATCCGGAAAGCTCTGTATCCGTATATCTCTTCTAGTTGTTTTTTGTATTATTTCCGCTGCGATGTACTTAAATGTAATTTAAATCTCTGATATTTTCTATGTAATATTTATTCATACTCTGCATATTCATGTATTCTGATGGAATTGTTGTAATAAGCAATGAAATGTTCTTCTGTTTGCATTCTGTTTTGTCCTGTTCTCAAAACGATCATGGGTTTCGAATGGTCTTTGTCGGTTTAACGATCGATTAAGATTGAGCAAAATTCTTTATCGTTACAGTTGGTATCAGAGCTCTGGTTTACAGAGCTCGAGAGCATGATACATTAGAACCGAACAAAAGAACCCATCAGATATTGGATTAGTAGTATCCAATTAGAATGATTCGTTAGAGATAGGATCAGTAGTATCCTAGAACGAGTGTGAAGAGTATATTTTTCAAATGAAAACAATTTTGTTTTGAAAGTTAAATTCAAGTATACGTATTTGAATATTTTATTTATATTGATTTGGACGATCCAATATATAAAGATTTTGCATATACGCGTCATGAACGTATATTCGAAGTTTTAATATACTCGATAGATATAGGATCACACTCTAGTCGCCCGGAGATAGTACTGATGATAGCACATGCATCATCAGTATCTATGTTCGTGTTTCGAAGGTGTGATATCTATATATTTCCATCAGACTGGTGTGAGAACCAAAACATACATAGATTTATTGTTGTGATTTGGCATCAAAAACATGATTTTCTGTATATGTAGTAAAATTATGAATTTGAAACGTTAATCCACTAATTGATTGATGTTTGTGTTGTTTGTTTATTTGTTTGATAATTTTGAACCATTTAGCCAAATTATATTAAATAGTGAACTGTATTGAAAATTTATCGCAAATGCATGCATATACATGTACTTACATTGAACATGTCATAGCAAGGAGGCTAGAGCAGAGAAATAAAATTGTTTGCCCGACAAATAGGTACATGTTTACCATAATTTACTGTTTTGTTTGGGTGATGATGATTTTATGAGCCGATTGGCTAGCCGCTTGGCTTTTTCTTTTTCTTTTTGAGATCAGAGGGCCTGTATGGAAATTTCGGGATTTTCCCGGTGCTCCCGGTGTAGGGGAGGTTATGGCGAAATTTTTCAGAAATTTAGGGTGTTAGCCAAATTTTTGAAAAATTTGAAAAGTTCTTAGAAACTGAAAAGTTGAAGAACTTAAGCCGTAAAGAAAACAATGGAAGTTGAGTGGATTAGTTAAATGACTTTCGACTTCGTTCCTTTTCGAGGACGAAAAGTTTTAAGTGGGAGAGATTGTAACAACCCGGAAAATGCGAGCCAGTTTAAAATTTTTACTTTGGCAATTTTAGCTGAATTTGAACATTTAAAATGGATTATTTTAAATAATAACGACGAAAAAATTATTTTGAATAGAATTCGAACGTATATATTATATAGATCGTCGTTAGAATATAAATATTTATTTTAAATTATAAAAGGAATTGAAAATGGCGCGGTAGTTCGATAATTCGATTTCAAAGTTCAAATGAATGTACAGGATTCAAAATAAACCGGATTGTAGTGAAACCAAAAATATTAGAATCTAATTGAGGATATCTTTCCAACAAATCCGAAAAATAAAAATTTCATAGCGGGAATCAAAAGATATGACCAGTTGAAAATTCTGAATAGTCGCTATGGAATTCTGGCCCTTAAAAATGGAAATTAGCAAACGACCTCCGATTTCGACGAAACCACTTTTGTTGGATCCGTAATGTCAAGTTATTGCTAGATTCCAATTTTCGTAATTTTTGAAGTTAATATGTGAGCGTGGCAAAGGAAAACGCATTTGACCAGTTTCAGTTGATTTTAATCGACTGTAAAATGGCCATTTTTCAAACGGTCTCAGAATTTGATGAAATCAGTTTTTTTAGGACCGTGTCGTCAATACGAAGCTAGAAATAATTTTTCTGGAATTTCTCGAGTCAGTATGTGGCCCCGGTAAATTGAAATGTGCGTTAAAATTCAATATATATAGATTTATATTTTAAATTCAACGAAAACTGATCGTAACGGCCGAATTGGCTTACGAAACATATCCCATTGTGTTTGGAAGGGGGTAATACGCTAGGGACGACAGTCGGTGGGTTCGATTCTGAGTTCGACAGAAAAAGTTACTTTTAGTGAATTAAAAATAAAATTAATTCAATTATATATGGCCCCCTCCCTCTCTCTTTCTTCCTCACCGTTCAAAAATCAAATTAGAAAAAAAACCTAGCTCAAAAAAAAACCGTCGCCCCCCCCATCGTTTGCCCGCCGCCGGCGTTAAACGCCTCTCCCTCGTCAGCCCCAGACCTCCGCCCCGCCTCCCTCTCTTCCCCTCTCGCTCCTCTTCTTCTCCAATCGACGCTGACCACACGAACTCGCCCTAATCCGCGAGCACCACCTCACCAGCCGCCATGTCAGAAGAAGGCGCCGCGACCTCAGCTTCCACCCTCCGATGCGCGATGGCCAGTGGCTCCTCCCCCCTCCTCTTCTTCGACTGTAAGCTCTTCCTTTTTTTTGATAATCTTCATTTATTTAATGTTTTAAATTATAAAACGCTTGATTTTTAATAAGTAAAAGTTATGATTTTTATATTTAAGAGGCTGTGATTTTTATATGATGAAGTTTATATTTTTCGTTATAGAAAAGGTAAGATTTTTATTATAAAAGGTAAAAAAATTATTATAAAAGGTAGGATTTTTTAAAATGTAAAAGAATCGATTTTTATGTTATAAAGGACGAGATTTTTTGGAAAGGAAACACGAGATTTTCTGTAAAGGAAGGGCGGGATTTTTAAAATATGAAAGCTTCGATTTTTAAAATTATAAAAGACTTGATTTCTAAAGTTAAAGATCGGATTTTTAATAGCACAAAGCTATGATTCTTATCGTTGAAAGAAAACATTGTTGGCAAGTTGAAAATATTTTTAAAGGTATAAAAATATGATTTTTATACTTATAGCAAATTAAAAATATGATCTTTATACAATAGAAGATATAAAAATATTATTTTTATATAGGTAGAGTATTAAAAATATTATTTTTATAATATAGAAAGGTTAAAAATATAAT
Source organism: Allium sativum (assembly GCA_030737875.1). Taxonomy (NCBI): domain Eukaryota; kingdom Viridiplantae; phylum Streptophyta; class Magnoliopsida; order Asparagales; family Amaryllidaceae; genus Allium; species Allium sativum. The sequence goes on along the minus strand of CM060925.1, from coordinate 371,543,794 downwards.
TTTTATACTAGTGGCATATTAAAAATATGATTTTTATATAGGTATGATAATAAAAATTCGATCTTTATATAAGAAGTAGAAATATAAAAACATAATTTTTATATAGAAAGAAGCGTTGTAAATATATAAAGTGAAATAAAAATCTGAACTTTATTTTATCGTGAAGTAGAGAGAATATAAAAATGTGATTTTTATATATGTAGCGAACACGGGCAACGAAAGGGATAAAAGGGCGGGAACGACAAGACTTCCTACATATGAAGAGTCGCGGCGTTGGATTTCGCTTTTGGTGAGAACTCCTCACTTTTATTTTAAATTTCTAGTGAATATATATATACTAGGATGCAGACGGTGCTTAGCAGCGCCCGACACTCGTCGTCCACAGACCATGGATGACTTATTTGTTTGGTTGCTATGTTGTGAAATTGAATGTGTATTGTGGAATGAAATAATTATATAGTGGAAAATATTTTATAGTTAAAAATATAATTTTTAACGTGTATATAAAATGAAATATATATTTATAAACAAATCGAACGATTGGTTTATATACACACATTTGACTGATATTGATTGGGACGATAAATTTTACACATCGCCCAAATGCACAAGTAATATTCAGTGTTTGTTGATATGAAACCCCAAACGGGTGTTGGGATGATATTTGACATACACTAGTCCCAATAATTAGTTGTGTGTCGACCGAAAGGTTGACAGACAGTTGTGTTGTGCACTTTGGATGATGGTTGATTATTTATTGTTGCTATTATATACATGTGTTGTGTGGAACACATATAATTAACATTATATGGTAGTTGATTGGGCCTCATTCCAATTGGGAAAAATAAAGAATATTATAAAATAATAGTCACGTGTTGACAGTACTCATTTGTTGAGATTAGTCAGGTGGTGAAAGAAATATAGATTCATGTGTTGAATAGGATAAATATTCATTTGTTGAATAGAATAACGAAGTTATTGAAAAATATAAAGCCGTGTTGATTAGAGATGCGTTATTTTGACGCAAACGATATTGATATCGATTATATTCGTTTCTTAAATGAATATTTAGAAAGAGATGTAAAAATATATAATACAATAGAAAATGAATTTGATTTGAATAGAATTGAAATTTGAATTTGAATAGAATACAATAGAAAATAAATTTGAAATTGATTTGAAATTGAATTGAAATTGAATTGAAATTGAAATCGAATTTGAATTGAATTGAAATGAATTTAAAACGAATTTATAAGGGAAAATTTAACTTTGATTTGAAATTGAAAAGGAAGTTGAATTTGTTTTTGAAACGAATTTAAAACGATTTATAAAATACGCTTTAAAAAGGAAATCGATGAAGTATATATTATATATATATTATATATAATATAATGGCCTTAATAGAACGCGCCGCGCTGCGGAAGTTCGCGAATTTCGACCATTGACTTCGATTGACGTTGCGGGAGATCCGACCATCCGATTCTCCTGAAACCGGAACCGTTGGGTTCGTATCGAAAAGAGCTTTCCAATGAATATTAGAAATTTGAAATCTAACGGTTGGATTCGGAGTTATGTCCAAATCAAATTTGGAAAAGGTCGCTGTAAGTGCAGTTCGATGGCCATTAGTGGAAATCGACTGTACGGGCCTTGATAAAATTATTAAAAATACCAGTAATTAGTGTAAAATCATAAGAAATGATTTGGGAAAAACTGGGATGAAAAACTCCATATTTGAAAAGATAAAAATAGATTTTTATCGAAATGAACTAGTTTTGAACTAGAATTAAAATCAATTTATTTTTGAAATAAATAAATTGAATTTGAAATGGGTTTTAAATAACCAGAATTTCTATTATATTTTATTGGAATTGAAATAGAATATGATTTGGGTTTATAGTGAACTGTGTTTTAAATGACATTAGTTCTTTAACCCAGTAAAAGGAGTTTTAATGAATCTTTAATTAGACTGAAATAGGAATTGATAATTTAAATTATCAAAATTGGGAAATGATCGAAAGGGGAGTATCACCAGTTTTACTCCTAGCGATAGTTAAATCATTAATTAGATTTGTACGTGAAATGGTAATTAAATTTACCGATAACACCGTGGTGTTAGTTATGGGGTGATAACAGTTTTGCTCCATGGGATGAATAGGTTGGGATTGGGAAATAAAATAAATAATTACTTCGGTGGGGTTCGCTAATCCCGACTAGTTTGGAAAACCATGATATGGTTTGAAATGATATCCAAAGGTAGATTAAAGAATAAATTTAAAAGAATTTATCTTCGATAAAATTAATGGGTTCCTTTCCCTAGGAGTGTGAATAACTGAATAAAAGAATATTCTAAATTGGAATGAGGCGTATATTATGTATTATAACACTTGTTGATAAAGATACGCGAGTTATTCAGAAAGTCCGGGTATAACCCATTCTGAATAACTGATTCGACGACGAGTCGAAGAGATTGAAGACGGTGCAAGACCGACGATCTTCACATCGAATGGATGGGTGCTACTGATGCTCACGATGGGAGTAGCTACCTTGAAGGGGGCTAAAGTAGTGGTCGTCCGGACGTGCTTGGAGGTCGACGGATATGCGAGCAAAGTGCCTTCGGTTTTGTCCAGACCTAGAATGGACTTGTAAATGGATGGTGTGTCTGACATTGTATTCCCTTATATTGTATTCGTTGATCTCTGCTAAATATATATCTGTTTGGCGGCGGAGAATTTATTCTCTTGCTTAACGCCCTTCTCTGAGACATACGAGCTCAGAGGTTATATATATTGGCAGAAATCAGTGGTACGATATGGATTGATAGTGTGGCATGCTGAGATGCACTGATCCAGACTTTTGTTGAAAAGCAAAGTTTGGTGGATGATGATCAAAGTGTAGCTTTAATATAGCGCGGCTTTGTGTATAGCGTTGATTCGCGAGCCTCACACCCCGGTATGGTGGTAAACTGATGGTCTGATCAGTATGCTTTTTAGTGGATGGGCACCTTAGTGGTGTCGTGGATTCGGTCGACCGAAATTGAGCTTAGTGCTTAGAGGGATAGGGTAAGCGGTGTTTTCTCTCGCCGAGACGTAAGCCGCAGTGATACTCGATTTCCCAAAAGTGCGGATGTGCATTACGGTGTTTTCTCTAGCTGAGACGTAAGCCGTTGTAGATGGCACTACGCGATCGATCTTTCGAATCAGGAGCCACCATGATGGAAATCCAATTTCCAAATATGACATTTTGCGGTTTTGATTGTAAAGCCTAGTATTGGCGACATGATATATGGTACCCATGCCGTCTATGATTGATATATTTATATTTGAAGTTGTTTTCTTCACTTATAGTAATAATATAAGATGAAATTTCGCGTATCAAGCATATTTGGCTATTATAAGGGAAAAACCTATCCTCCGGCTTGCGTTGCATTGTGTGATGGGACCTGGGTCTTATAATAGCTTCATTTTTCTTTATTTAGCATTGCGCTGTTTGTTTTATGCACTGGTATTCTTGGGAGAAAACCCATTCCGTGTTATACGACGTGGGGGATTTACCTAACTTTAAAAACAAAGATTAATAACTGTTTTAGTTCTCACACCAGTCACATGACTGAACTGGAGTTTATTGTTTTAACCTAAACTCTAGGTGCCCCTATTTTCCACACGGGCAGCTAGTAGTTTTGGTTTTGCAGATTTATATCCACAGGATCCTGATTTACAGCTGGAACGATATCCGGAAAGCTCTGTATCCGTATATCTCTTCTAGTTGTGTTTTGTATTATTTCCGCTGCGATGTACTTAAATGTAATTTAAATCTTTGATATTTTTCTATGTAATATTTATTCATACTCTGTATATTCTTGTATTCTGATGGAATTGTTGTAATAAGCAATGAAATGTTCTTCTGTTTGCGTTCTGTTTTGTCCTGTTCTCAAAACGATCAGGGGTTTCGAACGGTCTTAGTTGGTTTAACGACCGATTAGGATTGAGCGAAATTCTTTACCATTACAAAACCCAAAGCTACTCGCTGTCCGTGTGGAAAATAGGGGCACATAGAGTTTAGATTAAAACAATAAACTCCAGGTCATTCATGGGACTGGTGTAAGAACTAAAACAGTTATTTAAATCTTTACTTTAAAATAAAGTAAATCAAGGGACCATGCCATATAACAAGGAACGGGTTTCCTCCCAAGAATACCAATGCATAAAACAAATAGCACAATGCTAATTAAACAAAATGAAGCTATTATGAGCCTCAGGTCCCATCACACAATGCAACGCAAACCAGAGGATAGCGTTTTTCCTTATGGTAGCCAAATATGCTAGGTATGTTTTAAAACATATCATTTTGATATTACTATAAGTGTATAGTGTTAAAAACAATTCCAAATATAAATGTATCAATTATAGACGGCATAGTGCCCTATCCCACTATGTCGCCATACTAGGCTCTACAATTAAAACTAAAATGTCATGTATTGGAAATTGGATTCCATCTATGAACCAAGGCAAGGGATCGTCCTTACTGAATTTGAGACGCTCTAGCCCGTGTCTTAGTATTCAGCCGCAACTGCACCTTGGATCTTCAGGACCGGTCCACACTAAGTGGATTAATAATCCCTATACAATACGTTTTCCCACCCTATGTGGAGTAAGTCTGGTCAGTATGTCAACCATATCCATCCATCGGCCCCAGAGTGACCGATATATCCGAGGTACCTCGCATTCCATCATCGACATAAGTAAAAATGTCTAGGCTCCATACCATGACACCACTCCTAGCTAGAAGGAAACGCATGTTCTCCCTGCACTTCTCTCCCGTTTCTGGTTCATACCGGGGTGTGAGGCTCAGGAATTAACATTATACACAAAGCTATGTTCTTTAAAGCCGTGCTTTGATTATCAACCACAAGACTCTGCTTTTCAACAGAAGCCATGATCATTTGTATCTCAGCATTCCACACTGACAATTCAAACCATGTGACTGATATTTATCGATATATAACCTCTAAGCTCGTACGTCTTAGAGAAGATATACATCAACTTTGGGCATACAACACATCAGAACAAATACAGAAGACTTTTATAACATCATAATAAATGTTACATCAGAGTACAGAATATATATCAGAGTACATTGGATAATATTACAGAGGAAGATAAATTACAAAAATTAATACATTTCAGCGGAACTAATCTCAGTGGAAGGCTATCAACATTCTGGCCACAGCTTCAGTCTTCAATCGAGGATCTTTGCTTAATATATCTACCAAATGAGCTACTCGACTGCCCGTGTGGAAAGAGGGCACCCGAGTTTGCAAAGCGAAACAAACTACAGGTCAGTCGTGGGACTGGTGTGAGAATTCTTAACCTAAATTATCTAAATAGAAGACTAATCCCAGGACCACGCCGCTAACGCGGAACGGGTTTACTCCATTGGATTGCCAGTGCATAACTAAAGTAAATCGTCAAATAACGCAATGCTTTTTAGAAAAATGAAACCATTATAAGACCCAGGTCCCATCACACAATGCAACGCACACCAGAGGATAGGGTTTTACCTTATAATGGTCAAGAAATGATAAATACGCAAAATACGATATTATTATTAGTGTGTATATATTTTAATTAAAACATTTCAATCATAATATCAATCCTAGACGGCATAGTTACCATCTACTATGTCGCCGTACTAGTAATACAATCAAAACCGTAAAGGGGCGTATTGGAAATTGGGTTTCCATCATGAGTCAAGGCTAGGGAGGAAGTCCTTACCGATTCGAGACACTCTAGCAATGTCCCTGGATTCGGACGCTGGCGAACCCTTGGATCCTACAGGGCCAGTCCACAACTGCTTTAGTGGATTAGTTATTCCTGAACACACGCTCCCCGGTCCTATTGAACCTATAATACGGCCGAGGGCGACCGCATAAATCCGAGGCCTCTAAAAATCCAACAACCACATAAGTAAATGTCTGGGCTCCATACCATGACACCACTTCTAGCTAGAAATAAACCTGTGCACTCGCTGCGTTCCCTTCTCCCGTTTTAGACTCTACCGGGCTGTGAGGCTCGCGAAGTCACAATATACACAAAGCTATGCATAAATAGACTGTGCTTTGATCATCAACCACAAGGCCTGCTTTTCAACAAAGCCTTGATCAATTGCATCTTAGCATGCCACATTGTCGGACCCTACCATATCATTGATCATCTACCAATATATATATATATAACCTCTAAGCTCATACGTCTTAGAGAAGGGTGTTAAGTAAAGAATAAATTCTTCACCACCAAGCAGAAACATATAATCAGTAGCGTTCAACAAATACAGTAGAAAAGAATACAATGTCAGACACATAATCCATTTACAAGTCCGCTCTGGGTCTGAGCGAAACAACGTGTCCATCGATCTCCAAATACGTTTGGACGATCATTACCAAATACCTTGCCTTGGGATGTCCAGTCCCAATTCAAGATACCAGTCATCATCATCCCAACGATGTGAAAACCTTCGGTCTTCTACCACCGTCTTCATCTTCGACTCTTGATCGTCGTGATGATTATTCAGAATGGGTTAAACCCGGTCTTTCTGAATAACTCGCGTATTTTATGATTAAAAGTCAAATATTGGAAAATCACACATTATGTCACATTCCGACCCCGAATATTCTTATAATAAGATATTCATATCAAAAGATTTTCATTAATTCTATCAAAGATAAATTAATAAATTAAATCATAAATCTTCATTAAAAGATTTATTAAAAATTCTAAATTTGATTTAATATCAAAAATCATTTTCACAGATCATTTATTTCAAAGAATAAATCTTCTTTTAAACGGGTTAAAGAACTCGTGTCATTTAAAACACAGTTCACGATAAACCCACAAATCAATTTCCAAAATATGGAATTCCATATAAATCAATTAATACATAATCGATGTGGATTTCTGTATCGGACTAACAATATACATGGAATAACGGCAAAGCCTCTTAAATTCCATATATAATATCGGTCTTCTATTACAGAAGTCCATCTCGATTATTACCAATCGAATTTCCACTTAATTCCAATTGATTTTATTAAATTGGAAAACTAGATTTTTAGAAAATTCCTTTTTAAATCTATAAAATAGATTTATAAATCCCAAATAATAATTTCGATGTAAATTGGATTAAAGGACAAATGTCATTTAAAAACACCGTCCACGATAAATCCATTTCACATCTCAATGTATCTCATATCATGAAATATAATTGCAAATTCTAATAATCTTAATTAAAGGATTTCCCTTTAAATATTAATTCCTTATTATAAGAAAACATATTTTAGAAATAATCATTAAAAATATTCTTTACATAAAAGATTTTTATCTTTTACAAATATTCTTTGTTTTAACATATTTAATAAAAAAAATATTTATGAAAATATATCCTTTATATAAAAAGAATTTCTAATGTAAGAATATTCTTATTTAAAAGAACACCTGAATCAAAATGCGACTCAAACATTTACCATATAATTTTGGATTATATGGATTTCACACATATCATATATAATAATAAAATCATCCATTTCATCCAAAGTGTAAATTCCAACTGTGTAAGCGTTAAATTAAATAATAACGCTCATCGCAGCATGTTGATCTAACGATCAACATACAACTAAATATTGGGATTAGTGTATGTTAATTTTCATCCCAACACCCGTGTGGGGTTTCAACCAGCAAACAAATAATAAATTATTTGTGCACTTGGGCGATGTGTGAAAATAATTGACCCAATCACATAAACAAGTCAGGTAACTTGTCTATGGTAGTGTAATCACAATATATAACACGACGATAAAAATGTCTCTTTTTATTTCTATCCTTTTTATCGTATGTAAAATGTCAATAAGAATGAATTCTTTATTTCTATTCTTTTATCGCATCTAAAATGACGATAAAAATATAATCTTTTATTTCAATTCCTTTCATTATAAATAAATGAGAAGAAAGATATAATCTTTAATTCCATTTGTAATAGGGAATACAAATAATAACAAAATATATAACTTTTTATTTTATGCTTTATTTACATAGAAGAATGTAAATAAAAATTGTAACTTTTCATTTCATAATTTATTTGCATTAAGGATTGCAAATGAAAATATTTCTTTTATTCTCCTGTTTTATTCGCGTTGAGTAAAGCAAATAAAAAGTGTAATATTAAATTTATAGTTTTATTTACATCAAGAAATGTAAATAAAAGAACAACTCTTTATTTTATGTTTATTTACATCAAGTGAAGTAAATAAATAAATAAATAAAAATGTAACTTTTATTTTAATGCTTTGTTCGCATTTAAAAATTTCAACAAAAATGTAACTTCTGTTTTTAATAAATTTGTTTGCATCTAAATTTGCAAACAAAATGTAATTTTTATCTTCTTGTTTGTTTGCAACTAAGGTTGCAAACAACAAATGAAATTTTATCTCTTTATTTTATTTGCATGATAGGATGCAAATAAAAATGTATGTTCTATTTTCTACATTTCGTTTGCATCGTAGAATGCAAACAATCCTTTTATTTCTAACTTACATTTTGAATGTAAATTTCTTTATTATTGTTTATTTACATCAAAATGTAAATGTCCCCTTTTTCATTGTTTATTATTAACAAATAAAAAAAATCTCATCTTCTATATTTATTCTTTTCAATGAAAGCAATTTTACATAAAAATGTAATTCTTTAATTTTATTCTTTTTATTGTCTCTAGAAAGACAATAAATTCTCCGCCACGAAAAAAATATACATTTAATAGTGATCAATCATCATAGAATAAAATCCAATGTCAGACACATATCCATTTACTAGTTCATTCTGGGTCTGAACGAAACCGGAGGTACCTTATTCCTCATCCCATATGTCTAATACAGGAGAGAGGTCCTCGCATATCCGGTCGATTTCCAAGTACGTCTGGACGATCACCACTTATTACCTCGTCTTGGGTGTACAGCCCAATCAAGACATTAGCAATCATCCAAACGATGTGAAGACCTCCGATCTTCAACCACCATCTTCATCGTCGACATATCATAGAATCAGTTATTCAGAATGGGCATAAACCTGGTCTTTCCGAATAACTCGCGTATTTTATAAACAAGTGCTATAAAAACACAACATACGCCTCATTCCAATCCAGAATATTCTTTTATTCAAATATTCTTTTCACTATTTAAACCATATTAAGGTTTTCCAAACTAGTCGGGATTAGCGAATCTTACCAAAGAAATCATTTATTTTATTTCCCAATCCCAACCTATTCATCCCATGGAGCAAAACTAGTAGTATTCCATATCTAATACCACAGTGTTATTGGTAAAATTAATTACCATTTCACGTTCGAATCTAATTAAAGATTTAACTATCGCTTGGAGCAAAACTAGTGATACTCCATTCTCGGTCATTTCCCCGAATTTGATAATTTAAATTATCACATTCACATTTCAATCTAATTGAATATTCATTAAAACTCCACTGAGTTTTAATCCCCAAAAATCACTATATAATGATAATCCCAAAATCACATTCCATTAATTATGGAATCTTCACGGAAAACAGATCAATATATATAATCGATATAAGTTTCTATATCCAACCAATAATATAAATGGAATAACGGCAAAGCCTTTTAAATTCCATATATAGTAATAGTCTTCCTCCACAGAAGTTCACTTCAATTATTACCAAATCGAATTCCATTCCATTCCAACAAAAGTGGTTTCGTCGAAAACGGAGGTCATTTGCAAAATGGCTATTTTTAAGGGCCAAATATATATTTAAAATATATATAAATTCCATAACACTATTCTGAATTTTAAACTGGGCATAACTTTCACTTTATATTATAAAATCTTGGTTTCCGACGTTCGTTAGAAAGATATTATTAATCAGATTCAAATATTTCTTGTTTCGTCCAATTCTAACTTATATTGAATTCTGTATATTAAAATGAAATTAGAAATCGAATTTTCAAACTACAGCGCCATTTTATGTTCGTTTTATAATAATTAAATTAAATTAATACGTTTAACCTTCTATTAAAATAAATTTTTAGTCGTTATTATTTAAAATAAATCATTTTAAATATTCATAATCTATTAAAATAGCTTAAAAAATTAAATTGGTTCTGAAAATCCAGGTTGTTACAGAAAAGGTTGGAGGGATCCAACTGGATTTCTCAATATTATAACACTGTTTTTCACGTATTGTGATATATGACGGGATATATAATCCATGATTGATTATGATGTATTTGGTTGACACTGGTCATTTTAATTGGCATTTTAAATACCATATGTTATACTGGAATGTAAAAAGGGAATTTTCAAAGTGTATACTGAAATAAAAATATTTATATAAAATGAAAGGATTTTATAATAAGGAATTTTTGAATTGGATACTGAATTTAAGAATTTATAAAATCAAGGATTTTATAAAAGGAAATATTTAGGAATTTAATAAGGAATTTTTGGAGAAAATTATTAACAGTCACATAGAAGATTAAAAGCCCGTTTTTGTGAAAATACTTAATGAAAGTAATAAGAAGTAAATAAATGATTATATGGAATAAATATTATATTTCGAAAATAAATAGAATTATAAAAAGGAAATTGCCAGTTATAAAAGGATTATGGGAAAATTAGACACTTAATAGAAATCTGTTTTTAACAGATAAATTAGGAAGATTTAATTTAAAAACGATGTTTATAAATTAAGTAAAATATTTGTCACTAGATAAATAAAACTATAAGTCTGAATTTATATAGAGAAATAAAAATCGGTTCTAACACCGATATTTTAATGAAATTTGAACTAAGCATTTATAAAGAGAATTATAAATGAGATTTTAAGTGTTAGAAGTAAAAAGGAGATTTTGTATGAATAATTCTATAAATAGAAGTTGGAAATGGGATATTTTCTGTAAATGTGAAATCAAACTGAATTGATTGTATAAAAGAAATGTTATTCACATTCAATGTGAAAAATGGATTAAAGTAAATATTTTGCAAATAAAAACATTCATAAAGGAAATTGGATTTTGAAATATGAATTCAAATGGGAATTTGAATGAGATAGCAAGTTTTCTTAAGATAAAATAGTGGATTTTATTTCAAGAAAAATTGATTAGTTGTGGATTTATAAAATAACTCAATAAACAGAATTTGAACCTGTAATAATATTTATAAATTGAAATCAGGTTTCGATTTGATAAAACAAGTTAAGTTTCTTTAAGGGAATAATATTCATGTTTTAAAGTGAATAATGATTTAATAGTAAACGTTTTGCATATTAAAACGATTATAAAAAGAAACGGTTAAAGAATTGAAAGTGATAAATTCAAAGGTGAATTTAGAATGAAAAAGGGAAACTGAGTTAACCTGAAACGGTAATTTTTTCTGAAGTTCGGAACGTTAATTGAATAGCGATTATTCGAAAGATAATTATGCATTAGAATTCAACCGTATCAAATGTAGGAAAGTACTATTTACTTTCCGTTTTTAAATCAAGATTTACTTATTTATTAATAAATTATTTGTATGTTTATTTATTCAAATTAATCAATAAAAGTTACATTTTGAGGTTTGATATTTCGGAAGTAGGGATTATAATGCTATCAATATAATCAAATATTTTTCATAAAAGAAGTGGAATCGTAAACTAAAATCCAAGAGTTGCGTAAGCAATGATTTGATAAGAAGTTAAGAAATGGAGTTAAGGAAATTAGAAACTGACTGGAGATTTGTTAAGTTGAATGGTTTCCTGAGTATCGATATTATGTTGGTTTTGACCTTCGGGGTTGATATATAGGGGATAGTTCTCATACTGGTTTACAGTTTGGGACTGATGGATGTGGAAAAATAGCGATGTGTGAATAATAAATGGAAATGTTTTCCATTGTTAAGAACGTTTATTTTCAAAAGTTAGAAAATAAGAATTTATGAAAATATGGAAACTGGAAATGGGGAAATGAACAAATTAATGATAAATTAATTTAAAGGGAAAAATTTAGATTGATGATTGATCGAGAAAATTTGCATTTGGAAATAAGATCGTTGTGTTTATTGATATTTTCCTTTGATAGTTAAATAACCGACTATCAAATTTTTGACCATTTTTTTCATCACCAATACGGAGAGACCGGGATGAGATTTATTATCTGGAAACCACTCCGTATGAGCATTAGCGTTGTGAATCAAATATGATGGAGATAATTGAAGACGGAGTTTATGCAAGGGCTATTCTAGCAAATCCTAGGTAGAAATTGCCTAAGATGGGTTTACAGAATAGTGCCTTCGGGTTGTTTAGTCCTAGGACAACTTGCACTGAATAATGTCTGACAGAGTATATCTAATAGATCGCATAATTTAATCTCTTCAAACGTCTTTATGTTTGGTAGCGGAGAAATTCATTACTCTTATCTTCATACCCATGGTTGTTTTGAAGAAATCAATTTGTGATTTGGCGGGTATGACGAGGTGGCATTCAAAATAAAGGTGTGACCAGTCAAAAAGATACGTTATGGCCTTTAGCCTCACAGCTGAGAAATGGTATAAAATCGGGTAGGTCGTATGGCTAAGTAGGTAGATCCTAATTAGGGTGTATTGTTAAATTATCTAGAGAAAATCTATTTGCTTCCTTAATCTATTTCGATGCTGTCCCTGATGGGAAACGGTTGTTGATCCCATCCGTTGGTGATAATACATTTGGTACACTCAAGCGAAATGAGTGACCGGTCATGTTTAGCATGGGTTGCAAGACGTTCTGGTTGAACCCTGTGTATTCCTCTTTAGAGATACACTGTCGGAAGGTGGTCCCATACCTTGCAAGTTGGAATCCACTACCCAATAAGCGCCCGCGGTGTTTGATTTTATATTATGTATGTGGAACGTCAAATGAAAGCGTTCCACTAGATTGCTATTTATTTGATTTAGACATTATTCTAATATCAGAAGAGTATTGATTTTTAAGAATGTTTTGAGTTATTGGAAGGTAAAAACCATTTGTACTCATATGTGGAATGGTCTTACATTTATCCTTTCTTTAAAAAGGATTTGTATAAGTTAAAACCAAATGGTTGGAGTTTATTCACACCAATCCCACAACTGACCCAGAGTTTATTTTGTTTTGTTTTACCCTAAACTCTTGGGTGCCCAAATTTGTATGGGCAGTCTAGTAGTTAGGATTTACAGATATACTAGAAGGAGCTTGGAGCAGGAGGCTTCAACAACATTTTATAGCTATTGTTTATTTCCGTTGTGATGTATGTGTTGTACTCAAATGATGGTATGTATATACAAATGACAGATTTGTATCTCAAAGTTATGTTGTATACAATATTTTGTTCGTTCCGCTGTGAGATTCCTGTTACTCTGATTTTGTGGTTTATGTACTTCTGCTTCTATTCTAACTTTCTATCTTATCTATTTCTCACCCTCTAACTTCTTTCTGTTGACGTTCTGTTATTTTCTAGTCGACATGGTGTTGTATGTCGATTTTCTATATCGAAAAACTCTCGGGTCGTTACATAATATATATATATATATATTGTAATATGAAATGTAGTATGTTATCTAATATAATGATAATCATGTAGAATGATATGAATATGGTATATACTATTCTAAGAGACATTAAAGGTTTTTGATAAAAAAGCGTGATGGGTAATATCTAATAAATCATTTATTTCAACTGGACAGGGTTATACACTGATTCCAAGACTTAGATTAAGGAAACTAGTGATGATACTAAATGTGTAGGGAAGACAAATATTAAATATGATAAATATAGTTTTGAGTCAAATTTTGGTAAAAACATTTGTAATTTTTAGTTTTTGAAGGAGTAAAAGAAATATGATAAGTTATATACAAGTGGTAATTCTAATCAGTTAAGAAAATCTATAAATGGGAGGGTTTTTTTTCGGTTCATTTTATCAAGATTCCATGGAATTATTTTGTTAAAAACTTATATATAATTATTGAGAAATAAGAAAGAGGCAAGATCAATGTTTAAAGAGATTACTTGGTTTGTTCTCAGAATTAAAATTCTTTATAAAGTTTAGTAGAAAGAATTTTGATTACTATAAAGAGATAATTTCTTTTAAAGTGATTTTAACTTTAGAAATCCATGTTGGGTGTTGATGTGTCTGTTCATCAAAGTAATTGAAAGTGTAACATTAATATAAAGTATTCAAAAATTTAAATCTTGTTATGCATGCTAATTGAATTTCAGAAAATAATTTTTATTTATCAAAAACTTTTGTAGAAAAAATTATAAAAATTGAATATTTCGATTATTTGCTTTATAAAAAATGGATGTTATAATCAATAAGTAATGAATTATATATATATAAAAAAATTGAATCCTCGATTTTTGACTTGAATTTTTTTTGTGAAGATATATAAAACTACTTAGTTTCATGAGGAAAAATTTCAAGAAAAAATAATTTAATATTTTCGAAATTTGTACTAAATTACAATGTTTAATATGTCTATTTGGTATTAAAATAAAGTATTTAGTCATAAAAAATATTATGAAAATGTTATCTTATTTAAAATGCATTCATAATTTTTGTATAGTTAAATGTATCAATAGTAACTAGTAAGAAATTTTTATTATTGAAAAATAAATTGATTTAAAAGCTTTTAAAATTCAATTTTTAGCTCCAAAATTTGAGAATATAGCTGTTGTAACTAACCAAGGGTCTGTTTATTTAAAAATAATAAAATAGCAAAATTTTGAATTTTGCCTCCAAATTTCTTACACAACCATCTGTATCTCTCTACTGTATATATAAAAAAATTCAATAGAAAATTATTAATTTATAATTTCATGGATTTAAAACATTCTACTTCATTTTATATTTTCTGCCTTGTTTTCAAATTGTATAGTTGGTTTTGTAAATCTTCAATAAATTTGAAAATTTTAATTTTAGTTTCTAAATTCTTTTCCAAACATTCAATACTTAATATTAGTTATTATTCTATAAGATTTGAATAATTTTGGATTATATATTAGATAAAATATTTAAATATTAAGGTGTCATTTTAGTTTGAAAACGTTATTTTTGGAGGGAAATTTTTCTAACCACTCGTTTACATTAATTTGAAAAACTAGATGTTATTTTCGGAGGAAATTTCTTCTAACATCTTATTTACATGAAATTAAAAAACTAGCCGTTATTTTTGAATTTAAAATTCAAATTTCTTATGGTGATTTTGAATTTTGAAGTTCAAGGAATTTCAAATAATCAAGCAAACAATTTCAGCTAATATATTATAAAAGCGTACTTCATTTTACAATCCATCTTTCTGACTTTGTAATTTTTTTCATTGTCATGAATAAATCCTTTATATCCTTGAGAATTTGATGATAAGATCTTCTTCATTGTGACGGGCTCGATTTTTTGATTAGCGTAGTATATTTATTTGCTGCATTTGAAGACCGTATGAGAAAGATACTGATGACTTAATAGTTTATCCAACTTGGAGTCAAAACCTTGAGTTTGAATTTGGATTTCAAATAAATGGACACTTCATTCTTTTATAAATAGGCCCAACGGCCACTTCCTTACATAAACTCTCTCCTTCCTCTTTTTCCCTTTTTTTTCTATCAATCTTTCTAAAGCCATATCTCCCTCATTTTCCAACAGAATTGGATGAAACCAGTGGAAAATCGAAGAGGAATGCAAGGTGTACTATCTAGTAATAGTTTGGGGATGATTTTTTATGGTATTAGGGTGCAACGGTCGAAAAAGTAGGAGATATCTAAAAAATCCCATACGCAATTTTCGGTTTTGCATAGCTAACTTCAAATAGTTATATCTACCCATCAAAATGACGAACCAAACAAGAAATACAATCTTGAAGAGGATTTTGGGACAAAATAGCCTAACCGATGGATGTAGTTTGAAGATAATCGTTGATAGTTTTGGTTTCCTTCTCCCTTTATTCTCCAAAACTTCACTTGATCATTACTTGGTCAATTCTTGATGGATTCACATGAAACCAGGGGCAATACGAAGTAAATAAAGAGAAGTACAGTATGAAGTTAAATGAAAATCCAAAGTTGTAAACTGATCTAGTACTCATTTATTTGCTGATTTACATTATATATATATATATATACATTTCTTCCTCTTGATGTCTTTTTATCAACCGTCATACTCTTCTCCTGAAAAACAAAACAACTTTTCAAATAATCAAATAACTGACTATAATTTAAAAAAATAATATCCTGATGGTTTTATAACATATCCATATATCAAAATTTTCAAATTTCAAAATCAAATTTCAAAAATCAGATTATGAGTTTAAACTAGTGTTATAAATAATTTCAGAATTTTCCATTTGATATTTCCAAAAATCAAATTATGAACTTTTAAAACCTATGCTCTGATACCAACTGTAAGGGAATGCGAAATAATCTTAAGGAAAGACTAACACTGGAGGGGGATGAATAGTGTCTTCGAAGAATTTATGAAAGTCTAAAACTTATATGATCTACTATATGAATCACACACAACAGAGTCACGGATACAAAATCAAACACAAGCACAGAAATAACCCAAAAAAATGCAGAAAAAAAATCGGATTTCATACTTGTTCAGATTACTCTTATGTTCAGTCCGACGCAACGCTGGATTGCGCAGAGTTTTATTATTATCAATATCCAAGTACAATCCCTCTAATTTCATGGCTACTAGGTTAACACTGCTCCAACCACCCTTGATTTCACGACTATAAGGTTAACACCGCTCCCTTTCGTCGATTTCAGGGCCATAAGGAACACACATTTTCCCAAACAATTCCCAAATGATTACAGTAGCCCTATAACTCTTCAATAGCACTTCAATTCAGAGAGTAATGGATAGAGAGTGAGAAAAGAAGAAGTTTTATATAACTAGTGTATAAATTGGCAAAGTTGAAGGGTAGAAATCAATAAAATGATAAAGAATAATGGTAGGATGAAGCGGGGTGAAGATGGACAAGATGAATTATGAAAAAAATCGAAATCAGCCCCTATTTATAAGACTTGAAAGGTTGCAATGTTTATGGAACGTTATAAATAGCGAAAAGACACTTCGTTTGAAAATTAAATTTTTGACAATTGTATGTCGACATACCCATATATGTATGTCGACATATACATATACTTTTTATTTTTAAAACCTATTTTTTAAGTGTTTAAACAAAAATATTATACTAGAAATTCTTGAATAAAATTTTAGTGATATAAATGAATATTCTAAGGTGTAAAATCATATGAAAAAATAATTATATATTACATAAACATATTTATTAAATTATAAGGTTTAAAACTATAAAGCCATAAGAATATAAAACTATATACGTATATAAACTTATATATTTAAAACTTTAATTTTTTTTGAAATCGTTAGTAAGATAGAATAATCTGAAACTAATTTGAAAAAAAAAAGAATTTTGAAAACAAAATTTGAAATTGAAAAATCATAATTTGAAAAACAGAATTTCAATTTGAACCTGGTGTGTTATTCAGAGTCTTACTCCCAGATTTTTCGGCCATTTAAATTAGAATATTAAAATGTGTTTTATATATTATATTGGGAATATAATGAATTTTATATCGAATATAATTATCAAAAATGTGTCGGAAATCTATATTTATAAATTAATTAAATCGAGCTCGAAATGTCGTGGTAGTTCGAAATTTTCGATTTGAACTTTAACTGAATATACAAGATTTTATATAAGTGTAACGACCCGAACCTCCCCACGAGGGAAAGCCCAGATTGAGTTGAGAACCCAACAAATCGGAACACAAACAGAAGAACATTTCATTGCTTATTACAACAATTCCATCAGAATACAAGAATATATAGAGTATGAATAAATATTATACATTAGAAAAATATCAAAGATTTAAATTACATTATATAGCAGCGGAAAATAATACAAAACACAACTGAAGGAGAAATACGGATACAGAGCTTTCCGAATATCATTCCAGCTGTAAACCTGGATCCTGTGAATATAAATCTGCAAAACCAAAACTACTAGTTGCCCGTGTGGGAAATGGGGGCACCTAGAGTTTAGGTTAAAACAATAAACTCCAGGTCAGTCATGTGACTGGTGTGAGAACTAAAACAGTTATTAATCTTTATTTTAAAGTTAGGTAAATCAAGGGACCACGCCGTATGACATGGAACGGGTTTCCTCCCAAGAATACCGGTGCATAAAACAAACAGTGCAATGCTAAATAAAGAACAATGAAGCTATTATAAGACCCAGGTCCCATCACACAATGCAACGCAAGCCGAAGTATAGAGTTTTACCTTATAATAGCCAAACATGCTTGGTACGTTTAAAACAAATCATTTTGATACTATTATAGTGTAAAGTGTATGAAAACAACTTCAAATATAAATGTATCAATCATAGATGGCATAGTATCCTATGCTACTATGTCGCCATACTAGGCTCTACAAATAAAACCGAAATATCACGTATTGGAAATTGGATTTCTGTCATGAGTCGAGGCAAGGGGCAAGCTCCTCACCGCTTCCATACACTCTAGCAAATGTCTCAGAAATACACACTCTGGGTAACCCTTGGATCTTTAGGGCCGGTCCTCCGTTACGTTTGAGGATTGGTTATTCCTGAACACACGTTTCCCGGTCCTATCGGACCTATCAATCGGCTCTGTAGAGACCGATATATATGAGGCGCCTCGCAATCCAACATCCACAAGGGTATAATAAACAATGATGTTAGGGCTAATAAAACGCTGACACCACCCATAGCTAGAAAGAAACGTCGTGCACTCCCTGCAGTCACAATCCCGTTTTTGACTCATACCGGTGTGTGAGGCTCGCAAATCAACGTTATACACAAAGCTACGCTATATTAAAGTCGTGCTTTGATCATCAACCACAATACTCTGCTTTTCAACAAAAGCCTTGATCATTGCATCTCAGCAGGCCACACAGGTAGTTCATTCCATGTGACTGATATCTATCGATATATAACCTCTGAGCTTATACGTCTCAGAGAAGGGCGATAAGCAAGAGAATAATTTCTCCGCCGCCAAACAGATATATATTTAATAGAAATCAATCAGCATAGAATATAATCCAATGTCAGACAACCAATCCATTTACAAGTCTGTTCTGGGTCTGAACGAAACCGGAGGCACCATATACCTCGCATATCCATCGATCTCCAAATAAGTCTGGACGATAACCACTTATTACCTCGGCTTGGGTGTACAACCCAATCAAGACATCAGTAATCGTCCAAACGATGTGAGGACTTCCGGTCTTCAACCACCATCTTCATCGTCGATTTATCGTTGAATCAGTTATTCAGAATGGGTATAAACCCGACCTTTCCGAATAACTTGCGTATATAATAAACAAGTGTTGTTAAAACACAACATATGCCTCATTCCAATTCTGAATATTCTTTTATTTAAATATTCACATATTTTGGGAAAGGTTCCCATTAATTTTATCAAAGATAAATTCTTTTAAATTTATTCTTTAATCTTCCTTTGGATTATCCTTTCAAACCATATTAAGGTTTTCCAAACTAGTCGGAATTAGCGGACCACACCGAAGTAATCACTTATTTAATTTCCCAATCCCATCCTATTCATCCCATGGAGTAAAACTATTATCACTCCATAACTAACACCACGGTGTTATCAGTAAATTTAATTACCATTTCACGTTCAAATCTAATTAAAGATTTAACTATCGCTAGGAGCAAAACTGGTGATACTCCATTCTCGATCATTTCCAAATTTGATAATTTAAATTATCAATTCAAATTTCAATCAAATTAAAGATTCATTAAAACTCCATTTAGTTTTAATCTTCCCAAAAATCAATATTAATGATTATTTAACTTTGGAAAATCAAACATGTCGCATCGACAATCTACAATGTACTATTGATTTCTGCCGATATAGAACCTCTGAGCTCGTACGTCTCAGAGAAGGGCGTTAAGCAAGAGAATAAATTCTCCGCCGCCAAACAGATATATATTAAGCAGAGGTATGCCATACAGTTCGAAATATAATGACAGACATGTAATCCTGTCTTTTACTAGGTTAAAGAACTAATGTCATTTAAAACACAGTTCACGACAAACCCAAATCACATTCCATTAATTATGGAATCTTCACAGAAAAACAAATCAATATATATAATCGATATCAATTTCTGTATCAGACCAATAATATAAATGGAATAACGACAAAGCCTTTAAAATTCCATATGTATTAACAGTCTTCCTCCATAGAATTTCATTTCGATTATTATCAGATCGAATTCCATTCAATTCCAATTTAATATATTAAATTGGAAAACTTTTCTTTGGAAAATTCCCGTTAAATCTTAGTAAAAAGATTTATAAATTCCAAATCACATTTCACTGTAAATCGGGTAAAAGAACGAATGTCGTTAAAAACACAGTTCACAATAAACCCAATTCACATTCCATTTATAATCGGGTTAAAGAACAAGTGTTATTTAAACCACAGTTCACGATAAACCCAAAAACAAATTCTAATTCAATTCTGATTAAATAATAATTAATTGGTATACATCATTAAATCTATATAAAAAGATTTAATCTTTTCTTAACTGGGTTTAAGAACGGTGTTGACGAAGACATCATTCACGACAAACCTAATATCCAATTCAATATTAAATACAAGGCTCTAAATAGAAAATATATCGGCTTATATTCAATATCAAATTCTGAAATCAACAAATATCGTATTGGAATAACGATATATATATCTTCCAAATTCCTCCACAATGTCTGTATAATCACGGAATCCAATATCGAAATATTCCGAAGAAAATTTCGATTCAAATCCATTCCAATTCATATATTAGAAATTCTGGTTTTTTCTAAAACGATTTCAAATCCAGTTTATTTATTTTAAAAATATTGGATTATTTTTCTAGCTAATAACTAGTCCATTTCAATAAAAATATGTTTTTATCCTTTCAAATATGGAATTTCCATCCCAATTCTTTCTAAATCATTTATTATGATTTTACACAAATTATTGATATTTTTAATAATTTATTAAGGCCCTTTCAGTCGATTTCCATAAACGGTCATCGAACTGCACTTACAGCGACCTTTTCCATATTTGATTTGGACATAACTCCAAATCCAATCGTTAGATTTCAAATTCCATATATTTGTTGGAAAGCTCTTTTCGATACGAACCCAACTATTCTCGTTTTAGGAGAATCTGACAGTCAGATCTCCCGTAACGTCTATTCGAAGTCAATGGTCGAAATTCGCGAATGGTCGCGGCGCGTTCTATTCAGGCCATATAATATATATATTATATATATTTCGTCAATTTCCATTTAAAACATATTTTATAAATCGTTTTAAATTCGTTTTAAAAACGATTTCGACTTCATATTCAATTTTAAATCAAAATTGAATATTCCATATACACGACAATTTTATACAGTGTATATATATGTTAAAAAATATATTTTTAACAATCAAATCATTTTCACTTTTCATATTTTTTTTTTTCACACTTCATATATATGTATATATATATTTACACTTCATATACATATTTTTTCACACTTCATATATATATATATATATATATATATATATATATTTCACACTTCATATATGTGACGATCCCAAAACCCCGTGACACGGTGTTAAGGATAATCATTGGAATATAACACATTAGTCATCATTAGTAGATCACAGATAATAGCATAAACAGAAAATAGAATAATTTACACACATATGACAGCGGAATCATATAGATATCATCACATCAGAGAAGCACAGTACAGGATACAACTAATGATACATAATCAGTCACCATCGCCTAAGGCGGAATCATACATGAAGAGTACACAAAAGGAATATCAGTCTACATCGCCAATGGCGGAATCATAATATAGATACAATAATGGCGGAGAAAATCCAAGTCAGCACAGTGTAATCAAGCCTCGCCATGAGCCAAAAGGTGCGTCAGAAACCTGTAACTAGGCTGCCCGTGTGAAAATGAGGGCACCCGAGTTTGCAAGGTGAAACAAACTACGAGTCAATCATGGGACTGGTATGAGAAATCTACTCAACTTATTAATAGCAATAATGAGGCAATTCAAAGGACCACGCCACTTTCGCGGAACGGGTTTACTCCAATGAGTGCTAGTGCATGAAATAAAGTAAATGATTAAATCATCGCAATGCTTTTTATAAAATGAAGCCATTATAAGACTCAGGTCCCATCACACAATGCAACGCAAGCCGGAGGATAGAGTTTTCCCTTATAATGGCCAAAAATGCTTCATACGAATAAAACAAAGGTATTTGATATTATTACTAGTGCATATATGTTTCAAAAGTGATTTCAATCATAAATATCAATCATAGGCGGCATAAATGACCCATACCACTATGTCGCCATACTAGTAATACAATCACGTCCGCATATTTCGTATTGTAAATTGGATTCCTTCATGAGTCGAGGCAAGGGACAAGCTTCTCTCCGTTCGAGACACTCTAGCAAATGTCCCAGGACCCCACTATGATCCTTGGAATCGGCTGGGCCGGTCCTCTCTTACTTTTGAGGATTGGCAATTCCTGAACACACGTTTCACGGTCCTTACAGACCTATAATCGAGGCGCCTCGCATTCCAACAATCACACAGGTGAAAAGTATATATAATGTCAGGGCTGGTAGGTCACTGACACCACCATAGCTAGAAAGAAACGTCGTGCACTCCCAGCGGTCCGTCTCCCGTTTTTGACTCATACCGGGATGTGAGGCTCGCGAATTCACGTTACACACAAAGCTACGTCACACAGACCATGCTTTGATCATCAACCACAAGACTTTGCTTTGCAACAGAAGCCTTGATCATATGCCACTTAGGCGTGCCACACAGGCAATCCACTCCGTGCGACTGATTTCTGTCAATGTATAACCTCTGAGCTCGTACGTCTCAGAGAAGGGCGTTAAGCAAGAGAATAAATTCTCCGCCGCCAAACAGATATATATTTAACAGAGATCAATCAACACAGAACAAAATCCAATGTCGGACACACAGTCCATTTACAAGTCCGTTCTGGGTCTGAACGAAACCGGAGGCACCAATTCCTCGCATATCCGTACAATCAACAATATGTTTGGACGGCTACTACTTCAATTCCTTCATGGTAGCTACTCCAATCACGAGCATCAGTAGCGCCCATCCATCCAATGTGGAGATCGTCGGTCTTCAGTCGTCTTCGACTCTTTGACTTCTCAACGTCGATCGATTATTTGAAATGAGATAAACTCGGCCTTTTCAAATAACCCACGTTTATTTAGTTTTTCAAATCAATTAATCACATGGTTGGACTATTCAACATTCACATTTCAGTTATTTAGTTATAATTTTCATGTCAAATACATTCAACCATCACATATCAAGCAAACACAACAAAATTGGTTTATTTTCACTTTATATCGTCTATAGTACTTTATAATGATATATCGCCATTTTTATTTAATTTAAAACGGCCATATTTAATTAAACGATGTTTCAGGTCGTGTCGATGCACTGGCGCTGCTTTTCATTAATTTTATTTTACACCTATATGAAAATCTAACCTTTGGATATTCACAAATTTTACATCATTAGGAAGGTCATTCCAAAACGAATCCAACGGTTTCAGTTTTGGGAAAATCCGACGGTCGGATCTTCCACACTAACCATTTGAAGTTACGATTTCAATTTACGAACTGCAGCGTCGTTATTCGATTTAATTTAATTATATATATATATATATAAATATAATCGTTTCTGGCGCTGTTTTTCTTCAGTTTTGAATTAAACATTCCAGACAATCCAACCGTCGGATCTTCACAAAGTTGGTGCCGTTGGAAAGATATTTCCAAGGCGAACCCAACGGTTGAGGTTTCGGGAAAATCCAATGGTCGGATCTTCCGCACTAGTCGTTTGAAATCACGGTTTCAAAATATGAACTGCATGGCCACGTTTCGTTTTAATTCTATTTATATTTATATATTTATATAAATATAGTTCATTCAAAAATTCCTATATCGTTTCCACTTCAATTATTTCACTAACGCCTTTAAATTTTGGAAAATTTCGCCATAACCTCCTTTGTACGGGAGGGTCTGGGAAAATTCCCAAATAGCCACACGGCCGTCTCATATCAAAAAGAAAAAGAAAAAGCCAACAGGCTCATAAAATCATCACCCAAACAAAGCGGTAAATGTGTACCTATTTGTCGGGCACAAAATTCTATTTCTCTTCTCTAGCCCCTTTTGCTTTAACCTGTTCAATAGATATGCATGTACATATATACAATTTCTAACATTTATCATTTTCCATTCAATTTCATATTTGATTTGCTTTGGTTTAAAAACACCATTCATTCTAATGTTGCATGCATAGGCTAAAATCATATCATTAGCTAGTTAATGTATATTTCAACTCATGCACGTTTATTTGAACAAGTGGCTATTTTTAACGCTTCACATTTCAAAGATGATAATTTTGGCGAACTAAAATAGATTTCAACACATGACTATTTTATTTAGTTTCTATGCATGCTAAAAATAATATTTCTATCACAAATATTTATTTCAACGTCCGCATATCTTTAGCATATCACACATATGATAAAAATGATATTTTTATCATTTAAAATATTTATTCGACAAATAGATGTTTCAGCACTTCATAGTTTCAATAAAAATGTAATTTTTATCGTTCGATCTTTTTATTCAACACATGAACTTTTCCACTACACACACTTCTCAACAAATGAGCATCTCCACACATGGACATTTTATTTATGTTGTTTATATTAGAAAGATGGGATTTTTATTGTTGAAATTATTTATATAAGGCAAATATTTTTCATACTTCATATATATATAAAATGTGATTTTTATTGTTTAAACCCTTCATTCATTCACAAATGAATCTAATTTTCACACAACACTTTTCAACACACAAACATTTCCACACATGGATATAATTTCAATATATGGCTTTAATTTCTATGCATGGAAATAATTTCAACATATGAAAATAATTCTAACACACAAAGATTATTCAAAATTTCGGCAGCATAACGGCAGGGTAGTTAAAACCGGCACCGTCCCTAGTACGGCTCCTCGCTCTACCTTAAAACCTCGCGGTTTTTGACAATGGGGATTCATGCATCTAATTCGCACGCAGGCGGCATGTTTATTTTTATTTCCACAAATATTTCCAATTTATTTCAATCACCAATGGGTATTTTTCAACCACAACCAAACAATATCAACCACAAACAATTATTCAGCCATTCGTATTTTTCATCCAATATTTCACACCAATTTACCACAATAAATATCGTCCATGGTTTGTGGACGAGGGGAGTATATATATATATATATATATATATATAATATATATTTGCTATATTTCACTAGCATTTCAACACATATATCACTTATTCTATGCATGTAAAAATTCATACTTCGCTTATATAGCTTACAATACGCATGTACATGAGGTATACAACACGTATGTAATTTATATTTCGCTTATATAAATTATACACGACATTTTCCATTCAATTTCACGTTAATTTAGATTTCTCACCTTGGTTTTCTGAGCGCTAAAAATCGATACGATGTCAGAAAAATCCGCAGCTTCTTCTATTGGGTAGAGAGCTTCCTTGCGGTCTCGATGTTTCGTGTTTCATCGAATTTCGTCAACACACCAAAAAGATATGATTTTTCAAAGTGTAAAGATCAAAGAAAAACTCACTTTCACGATGGTTCAAAACTAGGTTTGCGGTTTTCGCGAGAACCGGGGCACGAGGGGACGATCAGGGAGTTGGACGTGGAAGAGCTTCGAGAGGGCTACAGGCGCGCGGCGGTTTGGTGGCGTTCGGTGGTCCAGATCGGCGGCGGCGGCGGTTTAAAGGTCGGAACTTTGGAAGGGGATATCTCGACGTAGAAGCAACGATAGGGGGAGCTCCTTATATGGATTTGAAGAGGGGAAGGAGAACTACAAAAAGTTGAACTGGGGGAGGAGCTAATTCGGACTGTGGCGATCGGAAATCGCCAGGGAAGGGGGGGAAGCTTTTCCGTCGTCGATGTCGGGGTCGGGGGGGTTTTCTGATAATTTTTTTTTATTTATGAATGGAGAAATATGATTGGCCGAGGACTATATTAAATTTTTAAATAGTGTTTTCTCAAACGAACTCCTTTTTAAACCCAACGACTGTCGCCCCTAGCTAAATACCCCCATTCCGGACACAATGGGATATGTTTCGTAGGCCAATTCGACTGTTACAGTCAGTTATTTTTCAAATTAAAGTATAAAACATTTAATTTTTAACTCTGAACGCACATTTCAATTTGCCAGGGCCACAAACTAATTCGAAAAATTCCAGAAAAATAAATCTAGCTATGTTTTGACGCTACGGTCCCAACAAAACTAGTTTCATCGAATTCTGAGGTGATTTGAAAAATGGCCATTTTCTGGTCGATCCAATTTAACATAAATCGACCAAACAAATTTTCTTTTTCCACGCTCACATACTAGCTTCAAAAATTATGAAATTTGAAACCCAGCAATAGTTTGACATCCCGGACCCAACAAAAGTGGTTTCGTCGAATTCCGAGGTCGTATGCAAAATATCAATTTTCCAGGGCTATATATTCTATACACCGACTCTTCTGAAAATTCATTCGGCCATAACTTTTGATTCCCGTTATGAAACTTCGATTTTTCAGATTCGTTAGAAAGGTATTGACTAACAGATTTAAATATTTTTGGTTTCGCTAAAATCCGTTATATTTTCCACCCTGCATAGTCGGTCAAAGTTTGAATTCAAATTTTCAAACTGACTCACTATTTCTAATTCACTATTTTATTGAAATATTCTATTTCAATTGTTCAAATTCCTTTGAAACCACCATTTTAAAAAATTTAAATTGGCTCGTATTTTCCGGGTTATTACAATCTCCCCTACTTAAAACTTTTCGTCCTCGAAAAGGAAACAATAGTAAAGTAGGAAATAAAATGTAAATGCAAAGTATTGTAAAGGTACCTTGCACCGGAGTTAGTCAGAGATATCCACTCTGCATTTGGGGTAAGCTTGCTTAATGCTTTCCTCAGTTTCCCAAGTACAGTCTCTAGGATCACTGCTCCACTGCACTTTAACTAAATGAACCTTTTTGCTTCTGAGTTCTCTAGTTTCTTTGCAAACAATCTTTAATGGCTCTCTCCTGAGTGCTAATTCTGGAGTTATCTCCACATCCCGTTGCGCTGCTTCTTCTACAACAAGATCCGGATCATGCACATGTCTCCTAAGTTGAGATACTTGAAAAACATTGTGCACTCCAGGCAACCAATCTGGTAATTGAACCCTATAAGCAAGAGTTCCAATTAGCTCAAGTATAGGAAAGGGACCAATAAATCTCGGTGCCAACTTCCCAGTCTTTCCAAATCTGATTACTCCTCTCATCGGAGAAACCTTTAAATAAACATGATCACCAACAGCAAATGTCAAATCTCTCCTTCTAGAGTCTGCATAAATTTTCTGTCGGCTTTGGGCGGTTTTCAATCGCTTCTTGATGAAGTCCACTTTATCAAATGCTTCTCTAATCATATCGGGTCCTAGTACAAGTCTGTTGCCAGGTTCTACCCAACATGTTGGAGATCTGCAGGGTCTGCCATATAATGCTTCAAATGGTGACATTCTCAAACTTGCTTGATAGCTATTGTTATATGAGAATTCTGCCAAATGCAAATAATCTTCCCATGACCCACCAAAATCGATTATACAAGCCCGCAATAAATCTTCTAGAATTCTATTCACCCGCTCAGTTTGGCCATCTGTTTGTGGGTGATAAGCGGTGCTCATATTCAGTTTTGTTCCCAATTCTGTCTGGAAAGCCTCCCAGAACTTGCTATTAAATAGGGAATCTCTATCACTGACAATGCTGATGGGAATTCCATGCAGCTTAACAATTTCTCTGAAATATATCCGTGCTAGACTTTGGGCAGTTCTATTGGATCTGACAGGCATAAAATGGGCAGTCTTCGTGAAGCGATCTACGATTACCCAAATGCTGTCATTACCTTTCTTGGTTCGCGGCAAACCATCTATGAAATCCATGGAAATCTGTTCCCATTTCCAGCCTGGGACTTCCAACGGTTGTAACAGTCCAGCTAGCTTCTGTTGGTCACTCTTGACCAATTGACAAGTATGGCATCTGCTAACATACAAAGAAATATCTCTTTTCATTGCCTTCCACCAGAAAGTGCGTTTGATATCGTTGTACATTTTACTCACCCCAGGATGGATGCAAAATTTGGATTTATGGCATTCATCCAGCACTTCTCTTTTAAGCTCGGGAATGTCGGGAACACATATTCTTCTATTCAGCCTCAGAACTCCCTCACTATCCACTAGGAAACTGGAGCCTTCGCCCCTTTGAATCCTTTTTACCATCTCTGTCACAAAATTGTCAATTTTCTGAAGAACAGATATCCTATCAATCAATCCAGGTGTAATTATAAGATTGGCAATGATTGCGGTTTTTCTACTAACTGCATCCGCCACAACGTTAGCCTTCCCCAGCGTATACAGGATATCAAGATCATACGCTGCAAGAAATTCTAGCCAACGCTGTTGTCTCAGATTCAGATCTTTCTGGGTATATAAATACTTCAATGATTGATGATCCGTGTACATTATAAATTTCTCGCCCAATAAATAATGCCTCCAGATTTTCAATGCAAAAACGATGGCTAGCAGCTCAAGATCATGAGTTACATAATTCTTCTCATGCGGTTTCAGTTGGCGGCTTGCATAAGCGACTACTTGGCCTCTCTGCATTAACACTGCACCAAGACCTCTAATAGAAGCATCTGTCCAAACCGTTAAATCCTGATTGCCATCAATAATAGTTAACACTGGAGTGGTGGTCAGCTTCGATTTCAATTCCTGGAAAGCTTCTTCACAGTCGGAAGTCCACTTAAACTTCTCGTGTTTCTTTGTGAGCTTCGTTAATGGACCGGATATCTTCGAAAAATCCTTAACGAACTTTCGATAATAACTAGCCAACCCCATAAAACTTCTAACTTCTGTGGGAGTAGTGGGTTGTTTCCAGTCTTGAATCGCTATTATTTTGCTTGGGTCAACAGAAATTCCTTTCTCTGACGCGACATGGCCAAGAAATTTAACTTCTTCTTGCCAGAAGACACATTTAGAGAATTTGGCTTTGAAGACGTTCTTCCTTAGAATCTCCAATACTTGTTCTAAGTGTTTTTCATGCTCGGGTTTTGATTTGGAGTAGATTAAAATATCATCGATGAATACGAGGACAAATTTATTCAGAACTCCCCTGAACACTCTATTCATTAGATCGACAAAGTATGCTGGAGCGTTACATAGGCCAAACGGCATTACTAACCATTCATAAAATATGTCTGGACCTCTGAAAGCTATCAAAGGAACACACTCTTCTGCTATTCTCAATTGATGAAACCCTGTAGCTAGGTCCATTCGGGAAAATACTTTCGCCACATTCAATTGGTCTAGCAAATCATCAATGCGGGGTAATGGATATTTATTTTTAAGCATCTGTTTGTTGAGGTCTCGGTAATCAACGCATAATCGAAGAGTACCGTCTGACTTCGGGACAAACACAACAGCTGCACTCCAATTAGAAAAACTAGGTCTGATTAGACCCTTCCACAACAGTTGACGAGTTTGATCGCCTAATTCTTCTTTTTCTTTCGGAGTCATTCTACGAATTGGATGCACCACTGGTCTGGCATTGGGAATTAGATCGATTCGGAATTCTATGTCTCTTTGCGGAGGTAAGTTTTCAACTTCTTCAAACACATCCGCAAAGTTTCTAACAATCGGAATCTTTTCCATGGAAGTGGGAATAAGTTCTAATGCTGACCAAAATTCTTCTCTATTCGGATTCGAACCATGACAGGGAATCGTAATATATCCAAGCTTCGTTCAAATTTTAACGATTCTTTCCGCACAATTCACTTCGGCTTCGTATTTCGTTAACCAATCCAGCCCGAGAATAATATCGAATTCGGGGAAATCCATAACGATTAAATCAAAAGGAAACTTGTATCGAGAAAAGGAAATAGGAACTTTACAATATGAACCTAGAGTAATAGGACCCCCTATCGGATTATGAACTTCAACCGATTCTTTGAGCTTTCGCTGTTTTAACTTTAATTTGTGCACTGTGTTTCTAGCAATAAAACTACGCGATGCACCTGTGTCAAATAATACAGAAACAAGAATATTTTTAATTGTAAGGGTACCTCCCAAAACATCGGGTTTACCTGCTCCATCGGAAGCAGCTGGCGGGCTAGACCCGTCATAGACATGAGCTACTGTAGCTTTTTTCAGCAAAGGACAGTCTTTGACTAGATGATCGGTCTTGCGACAGTTGAAGCACGAGCGAGGGTTCTGAGAGCCTTGGCTCGAGCCTTGAGAATTGGTCTTCTGTCTCTTCGGAGCTGTGCAGACGTTTGAGTAGTGCCCCGGCTTACCACAGTTAAAGCAATTTCCTCTTGGCGGCTTGCCAGTCTGAGGTTTTGAAGATGCTGCTTGGCTTGACTCGCCTTGATTTACAGCTGGCTTGCGTTTGTTTCCGGCTTGGCTTCTAGCGCGATCCTGATCCAGATGCCTTTGATCAAGGTCTTCATAGTTACATGTCATTTCCACTATCTCGTTGAATTCCAGCTTGACATGGGCCATGGCTCTATCATGATATTGTCGTCTTAGCCCAAGGATAAACCTCTTATTTTTGGATTTCGCGGTGGCGACGAGCTCTGGAGCATAGGGCGACAACATTGTAAATTTGTTCAAATAATCATGCATGGAAAGATCCCCTTGCTGGAGATTGGCGAAGTCATCGTGCATTCTTTCTAGAGCTTGTTCTGGGACATATTTCTCCTTGAAGAGTTCTTTAAATCCATCCCATGTTCTTCCAGCTTCTCTATTCCCGGCGGTAAGAGATTCCCACCATAATTCAGCTTGTTCCTGCATAAGTCAGGCGCCCATAATAGCTTTGTCTTCGTCTCCTAGCCTTAGGCCTTCAAGAATTTTCTCGCATGTTTTGAGCCATGCAAGGGCCTCTATTACGGTGCCGGTTCCCGAGAAGGTCTTGCCTCCTAAGTTCTTATATCTCTTAGCTACGCGGTCAAGCTCGAAGTATTGAGCTGCCGGAGGTTGTATCAAAGGTCCATCTTGAGCTGGGATTTCTCCCCTTCCTCGGCCTCGGCCGGCACGGCCTCCTCTAGCGGCGGCTGCTCTGGTAGCCATTTTTCAAATTCTGTATAAGCAACGAAAAAAAGTCAGCTAACAGAAATGATAGTATATTGCATAGTTAAGCATAAATTTCTACGGAAAGATAACGATGAACTGATCAATTGTTTTTGCTATTCTGCTCAGCTCATTCTAGGACCTTACTAGTCCTATCTCTAATGAGCGAATCGCCTTAGAATTCTACTAATTCTATTTTGACAAAGTGTTTAATGTGTTAGACTCCAGAACTAAGGTTAACCAAAGCTCTGATACCAGCTGTGACGATCCCAAAACCCCATGACACGGTGTTAAGGATAATCATTGGAATATAACACATTAATCATCATTAGCAGATCACAGATAATAGCATAAACAAAAAATAGAATAATTTACACACATATGACAACGGAATCATATAGATATCATCACATCAGAGAAGCACAGTACAGGATACAACTTAGTGCATAATGATACATAATCAGTCACCATCGCCTGAGGCGGAATCATACATGAAGAGTACACAAAAGGAATATCAGTCTACATCGCCAATGGCGGAATCATAATATAGATACAATAATGGCGGAGAAAATCCAAGTCAGCACAGTGTAGTCAAGCCTCGCCATGAGCCAAAAGGTGCGTCAGAAACCTGTAACTAGGCTGTCCGTGTGAAAATGAGGGCACCCGAGTTTGCAAGGTGAAACAAACTACGAGTCAGTCATGGGACTGGTATGAGAAATCTACTCAACTTATTAATAACAATAATGAGGCAATATAAAGGACCACGCCACTTTCGCGGAACGGGTTTACTCCAATGAGTGCTAGTGCATGAAATAAAGTAAATGATTAAATCATCGCAATGCTTTTTATAAAATGAAGCCATTATAAGACTCAGGTCCCATCACACAATGCAACGCAAGCCGGAGGATAGAGTTTTCCCTTATAATGGCCAAAAATGCTTCATACGAATAAAACAAAGGTATTTGATATTATTACTAGTGCATATATGTTTCAAAAGCGATTTCAATCATAAATATCAATCATAGGCGGCATAAATGACTCATATCACTATGTCGCCATACTAGTAATACAATCACGTCCGCATATTTCGTATTGGAAATTGGATTCCATGAGTCGAGGCAAGGGGCAAGCTCCTCTCCGTTCGAGACACTCTAACAAATGTCCCAGGACCCCACTATGATCCTTGGAATCAGCTGGGCCGGTCCTCTCTTACTTTTGAGGATTGGCAATTCCTGAACACACGTTTCCTGGTCCTTACAGACCTATAATCGAGGCGCCTCGCATTCCAACAACCAAACAGGTGAAAAGTATATATAATGTCAGGGCTGGTAGGTCACTAACACCACCATAGCTAGAAAGAAACGTCGTTCACTCCCAGCGGTCCGTCTCCCGTTTTTGACTCATACCGGGATGTGAGGCTCGCGAATTCATGTTACACACAAAGCTACGTCACACAGACCATACTTTGATCATCAACCACAATATTTTGCTTTGCAACAGAAGCCTTGATCATATGCCACTTAGGTGTGCCACACAGGCAATCCACTCCGTGCGACTGATTTCTGTCAATGTATAACCTCTGAGCTCGTACGTCTCAGAGAAGGGCGTTAAGCAAGAGAATAAATTCTCCGCCGCCAAACAGATATATATTTAACAGAGATCAATCAACACAGAACAAAATCCAATGTCGGACACACAGTCCATTTACAAGTCCGTTCTGGGTCTGAACGAAACCGGAGGCACCAATTCCTCGCATATCCGTACAATCAACAATATGTTTGGACGGCTACTACTTCAATTCCTTCATGGTAGCTACTCCAATCACGAGCATCAGTAGCGCCCATCCATCCAATGTGGAGATCGTCGGTCTTCAGTCGTCTTCGACTCTTCGACTTCTCAACGTCGATCGATTATTTGAAATGAGATAAACTCGGCCTTTTCAAATAACCCACGTATATTTAGATTTTCAAATCAATTAATCACATGGTTGGACTATTCAACATTCACATTTCAGTTATTTAGTTATAATTTTCATGTCAAATACATTCAACCATCACATATCAAGCAAACACAACAAAATTGGTTTATTTTCACTTTATATCGTCTATAGTACTTTATAACGATATGTCGCCATTTTTATTTAATTTAAAACGACCATATTTAATTAAACGACGTTTCAGGTCGTGTCGATGCACTGGCGCTGCTTTTCATTAATTTTGTTTTACACCTATATGAAAATATAACCGTTGGATCTTCACAAATTTTACATCATTAGGAAGGTCATTTCAAAACGAATCCAACGGTTTCAGTTTTGGGAAAATTCGACGGTCGGATCTTCCACACTAACCATTTGAAGTTACGATTTCAATTTACGAACTGCAGCGTCATTATTCGATTTAATTTAATTATATTTATATATATATATATATATATAAATATAATCGTTTCTGGCGCTGTTTTTCTTCAGTTTTGAATTAAACATTCCAGACAATCCAACCGTCGGATCTTCACAAAGTTGGTGCCATTGGAAAGATATTTCCAAGGCGAACCTAATGGTTGAGGTTTCGGGAAAATCCAATGGTCGGATCTTCCGCACTAGTCGTTTGAAATCACGGTTTCAAAATATGAACTGCACGGCCACGTTTCGTTTTAATTCTATTTATATTTATATATTTATATAAATATAGTTCATTCAAAAATTCCTATATCGTTTCCACTTCAATTATTTCACTAACGCCTTTAAATTTTGGAAAATTTCGCCATAACCTCCTTTGTACGGGAGGGTCTGGGAAAATTCCCAAATAGCCACACGGGCGTCTCATATCAAAAAGAAAAAGAAAAAGCCAACAGGCTCATAAAATCATCACCCAAGCAAAGCGGTAAATGTGTACCTATTTGTCGGGCACAAAATTCTATTTCTCTTCTCTAGCCCCTTTTGCTTTAACCTGTTCAATAGATATGCATGTACATATATACAATTTCTAACATTTATCATTTTCCATTCAATTTCATATTTGATTTGCTTTGGTTTAAAAACACCATTCATTCTAATGTTGCATGCATAGGCTAAAATCATATCATTAGCTAGTTAATGTATATTTCAACTCATGCACGTTTATTTGAACAAGTGGCTATTTTTAACGCTTCACATTTCAAAGATGATAATTTTGGCGAACTAAAATAGATTTCAACACATGACTATTTTATTTAGTTTCTATGCATGTTAAAAATAATATTTCTATCACAAATATTTATTTCAACGTCCGCATATCTTTAGCAATCACACATATGATAAAAATGATATTTTTACCATTTAAAATATTTATTCGACAAATAGATGTTTCAGCACTTCATAATTTCAATAAAAATGTAATTTTTATCGTTCGATCTTTTTATTCAACCCATGAACTTTTCCACTACACACACTTCTCAACAAATGAGCATCTCCACACATGGACATTTTATTTATGTTGTTTATATTAGAAAGATGGGATTTTTATTGTTGAAATTATTTATATAAGGCAAATATTTTTCATACTTCATATATATATAAAATGTGATTTTTATTGTTTAAACACTTCATTCATTCACAAATGAATCTAATTTTCACACAACACTTTTCAACACACAAACATTTCCACACATGGATATAGTTTCAATATATGGCTTTAATTTCTATGCATGGAAATAATTTCAACATATGAAAACAATTCTAACACACAAAGATTATTCAAAATTTCGGCAGCATAACGGCAGGGTAGTTAAAACCGGCACCGTCCCTAGTACGGCTCCTCGCTCTACCTTAAAACCTCGCGGTTTTTGACAGTGGGGATTCATGCATCTAATTCGCACGCAGGCGGCATGTTTATTTTTATTTCCACAAATATTTCCAATTCATTTCAATCACCAATGGGTATTTTTCAACCACAACCAAACAATATCAACCACAAACAATTATTCAGCCATTCGTATTTTTCATCCAATATTTCACACCAATTTACCACAATAAATATCGTCCATGGTTTGTGGACGAGGGGAGTATATATATATATATTATATAATATATATTTGCTATATTTCACTAGCATTTCAACACATATATCACTTATTCTATGCATGTAAAAATTCATACTTCGCTTATATAGCTTACACTACGCATGTACATGAGGTATACAACACGTATGTAATTTATATTTCGCTTATATAAATTATACACGACATTTTCCATTCAATTTCACGTTAATTTAGATTTCTCACCTTGGTTTTCTGAGCGCTAAAAATCGATACGATGTCAGAAAAATCCGCAGCTTCTTCTATTGGGTAGAGAGCTTCCTTGCGGTCTCGATGTCTCCCGTTTCATCGAATTTCGTCAACATACCAAAAAGATATGATTTTTCAAAGTGTAAAGATCAAAGAAAAACTCACTTTCACGATGGTTCAAAACTAGGTTTGCAGTTTTCGCGAGAACCGGGGCACGAGGGGACGATCAGGGAGTTGGACGTGGAAGAGCTTCGAGAGGGCTACATGCGCGCGGCGGTTTGGTGGCGTTCGGTGGTCCAGATCGGCGGCGGCGGCGGTTTAAAGGTCGGAACTTTGGAAGGGGATATCTCGACGTAGAAGCAACGATAGGGGGAGCTCCTTATATGGATTTGAAGAGGGGAAGGAGAACTACAAAAAGTTGAACTGGGGGAGGAGCTAATTCGGGCTGTGGCGATCGGAAATCGCCAGGGAAGGGGGGAGGCTTTTCCGTCGTCGATGTCGGGGTCGGGGGGGGGGGGGGGTTTCTGATAATTTTTTTTATTTATGAATGGAGAAATATGATTGGCCGAGGACTATATTAAATTTTTAAATAGTGTTTTCTCAAACGAACTCCTTTTTAAACCCAACGACTGTCGCCCCTAGCTAAATACCACCATTCCGGACACAATGGGATATGTTTCGTAGGCCAATTCGACTGTTACAGTCAGTTATTTTTCAAATTAAAGTATAAAACATTTAATTTTTAACTCTGAACGCACATTTCAATTTGTCAGGGCCACAAACTAATTCGAAAAATTCCAGAAAAATAAATCTAGCTATGTTTTGACGCTACGGTCCCAACAAACTAGTTTCGTCGAATTCTGAGGTCGTTTGAAAAATGGCCATTTTCTGGTCGATCCAATTTAACAAAAATCGACCAAACACATTTTCTTTTGCCACGCTCACATACTAGCTTCAAAAATTATGAAATTTTAAACCTAGCAATAGTTTGACATCCCGGACCCAACAAAAGTGGTTTCGTCGAATTCCGAGGTCGTATGCAAAATATCAATTTTCCAGGGCTATATATTCTATATACCGACTCTTCTGAAAATTCATTCGGCCATAACTTTTGATTCCCGTTATGAAACTTCGATTTTTCAGATTCGTTAGAAAGGTATTGACAAACCGATTTAAATATTTTTGGTTTCGCTAAAATCCGTTATATTTTCCACCCTGCATAGTCGGTCAAAGTTTGAATTCAAATTTTCAAACTGACTCACTATTTCTAATTCACTATTTTATTGAAATATTCTATATCAATTGTTCAAATTCCTTTGAAACCACCCTTTTAAAAATTTTAAATTGGCTCGTATTTTCCGGGTTATTACAATATATATATATATATATTATTTTCTTCATATATATATTATTTTCACTTCGTATATGTATTATTTTCACTTCGTATATATATTATTTTCTCTTCGTATATATATTATTTTCACTTCACATTTATATAATTCATTTCATATATATCATATTTTTCATTTCACATATATATATAAAAAAAACTTTCACTTCTTATATATATTTATATTTTCCATTTCGTATATATATTTTTTTCCATTTCATATATATATATATATATATATAATTTTCACTTCTTATATGCATTATTTTCACTTTGTATATATATTTTATTTTCACTTCGTATATATATATATATATATATATTTCCATTCGTATATATATATTTATCACATCACAATCACAATGCAATACAATCAAACAAGTCGTCCATGGTCTGTGGATGACAGGGAGCAGTTCATATATGCAGTTACAAAATAATTTAACTGCACAGAAATAATTTAGTGAGAAATTCTCACATTGATCGGATTTGGAAATCATTGAATAACGATTATTTTTATATAATTAAACCCGCGTTTAATTATATCAAGAATCCCAATAGCTTCAGTTTCTCTTCTGGTCTACTCTATGTTGTATTGCTCATCTTGAGGGTTCCAAC
Source organism: Allium sativum (assembly GCA_030737875.1). Classification (NCBI taxonomy): domain Eukaryota; kingdom Viridiplantae; phylum Streptophyta; class Magnoliopsida; order Asparagales; family Amaryllidaceae; genus Allium; species Allium sativum. The sequence continues at coordinate 371,506,115 of CM060925.1, read as the reverse complement.
GTATTTTTGTTTGTCGAATTTCGGTCTGTTATGAGCAGGTTATGATAAATTTTTGCGTTAATTACCTTATTAAATAATTAAATAATAATTAACTAATTTAATTGCACTTAATCCTTTGTTAAACCTTCTTCCTCTTTGTCTGCTTCAACAACGAATTAAAAAAAACCCATCGACCAAACTTTCACCCCGCAGCCGCCACCCAAGGCCATCGTCGGCCAGTTAGATACCACCCACGTTGCGCCTCAACGGCACCTCCCCATGGCTGGCCCCCCGCTCAACTCGGAAAGCCCCAACGGCCCGGAAATCCACTTCGACGTGGTGCGTTTTGATCATGAAAACCGGCGACTACAGTTAACAATATCATACCTCAGCCTTTGAGATTATACATCTCATGTAGTTAAACAATCTTGCATTTGTAATTTTGTGAATTGATTGGTGGATTTGAAGAATTTGAGGGAAGAAAATTGCGCATTTCTAGCCGTTATCATCGTGAGTGGCGACTTGTCTGATGTGAGCTAGGGTTTAATGAGGGATAGTGATATTTATATATTTATTTATATTAAATTAAATTCATTTATCACTTAAATTAAGAATTTATCGATTCGAACTCCAAACGAATCCCAACGACTGTCACCCTAGCTAATTACCCCCATCGCGGACACAATGGGATATGTCCCGTACGCCAATTCGGCTGTTACGATCAGTTTTCCTTTAAATTAAAATATAAATCAATATATATTTAATTTAAATGTACATCTCAATTTACTGGGGCAACATACTGACTCGAAAAATTCTAGAAAAATATTTTCTAGGTTCGTATTCAAGATACGGTTCTAACAAAACTAATTTTGTCAAATTTGGAGACCGTTTGAAAAATGGTCATTTTCTGGTCGATCCAAATTGACTGAAACTGTCAAAACACGTTTTACTTCACCATGCTCACATATTTATTTGGAAAATTACAAATTTTGGAATCTAGCAATAACTTGACATCCCGAATCCAAAAAAAATGTTTCATCGAAAACGGAGGTCGTTTGCAAAATTTCCATTTTTAAGGGCCAAAATTCCATAGTGACTATTCTGAATTTTCAACTGTGCATAACTTTTTATTCCAGCTATGAAATTTTAATTTTTCAGATTCTTTGGAAAGATATTCTCAAATAGATTCTAATATTTTTGGTTTATTTAGAATCCTGTACATTCATTTGAAATTTGAAATCGAATTTTCAAACTACCACGCCATTTCCAATTCCTTTTATAATTAAAAATAAATATTTATATTCTAATATCGATTCAAATAAATATATACGTTCTAATTATATTCAAAATAAATTTTTCATCGTTATTATTTAAAATAATTCATTTTAAATATTCAAAATTCATCAAAATAACCAAAATAAAAATTTTAAATTGGTTCGGATTTTCCGGGTTATTACAATAAGTCAGATTTCTGTGACAGAAGAACCGTTTGAATCTATTTGATAATAATTTTCCAATAAAAGAGGAAAATGGAAATTTCATATTATAAATTGTTGGTTATGTCCAATTCAAATTTCTGAATAATCGCTATGGAATTTCATTAATAAACGATAGCATAAATATAAATGAATTTCTGTATAATTGGATATCGTTTTGAACTAAATTTCTGAATATTAAGTTTAAAATATATATTGGTTATTTCGTTTGGATAAATAGAATAATAATAATTTATTATTTAAATAAGATATTTTTTGAATTCAAATATATTTTATCGATATTTAAGGTTTTAAAAATAGTTGTATTTTCAAATGACCTCCATTTTTGAAGAAACCAGTTTTACTGGAATGCGTACAATTAATTATTGTTATATTTCCAGTTTGGAGCCATTTGGAGTTGTTTTACTAGTGAGCGATATTTAGAGGTAAACCAATAAATTAAAATATCGTTGTTTTGCAAACGGATTTCTTTTTCCAAACGGAGTTCGTTTTCGACGAAATTAGTTTCGTTGGGACCGGAACGTCGAGATGTAGTGGTATATTTGTTTTCGGTAAATTTAGAGTCAATGTTTGGCGGTGCGAATTTAATGGATAAATGCTGAATAGAAGTACCGTATAAACAAAACCTACCCAAAACTAAATATGAACACGTAGGCCTCAAATGTAAAGTCAAATACAACAAATTTTCAACTATGCGCATGTATCTTCAATCAAAAATGTAATCTTAATCAAAAGTAGGCATACATCAAATCCTTTTGAGTTGAAAACACACTGTGCATTGTTTCTTTCTACAGTCGAGCCATACTTTACATGAATAAGACAATACATCTGTACACATGAAATGGCCTAATCTATATAAACAGGGAGTACTAATTTATATGTAGCCACGCTGTTATTTCTTATCTTCTTTGATAATGCACACCCCTAGCTTTGAAAACATTACTCCTACCCTGTTCTATGATCGCGCAGGCATGGTAAGCAATTTCAACCCCTAAGATTAATGGAAAACACAAGCCTACCCTATTTTGTATGTGTAGAAATGACTTGGTTCTTATCCATGCTATGCTCCATTATATATATACATACCTCATCTCTCGTTTCTTTGGAAGTAAAACAAAGAAAGATGAATGCTTCAGTTTCATTCTGAAGCAAGTATATATACAAAGGAGAAACCTTTCAATATACAAAACCTTCGGCATATTTTACCAAAAACCTCTTCCCAAATAAACAAGATAGAAACCCCAGCTCCATTCAGGAGCAACAGCAAAACCGATCGAGCTCTTCAATGGCGTTCAAGGGAGATAGCAGCGTGTGTAGCAAACATGCTAATTCGTGTTATCGGGAGGAAATAGATGGTAGCATTGGAGTGAGACACTCGTGAGCAAGAGGAAACACGGTGTGCTGATCGATGTTGGGTTCGGTGGAGTAGTAGCATGGGTTTTTCCTGGATTTGGGACGATGGAAGTCGGTGGGATTTAACCAACGACAGAAGGATCATCGCGATGGGTTGATAAAGTATTTACGTGAATGTTTAAGAAGTTAAGAGAAATATGGCATTCAACTTTTGTATGGGGAGGTGCAAACGGTAGAGTAAGCTTGGGAATCATTTTATGTGGAGCGAATCAGCTTGCGTGAGCATGGGAAGCTCAAGGGGAGTTCAACGTGAAGGTGATGGGAACATTTGGGAGTAGCTGTCTTGACGTGAATTGAAGTGGGGAGTTTGTTTCTTTATGGTGATGAGCTGAAGGAGGTGAGTGGATGTCATCAGTCAGACCGGAGCTAGAGCGGTGGTGTTCACTGACCTATCGGCAGTCAGCGTCAGGCGGGGTTTCTCCAATGGTCAGAGACTGGCGGGTAGTGGTGGAAGGTCAAAGGAACAACTTGGGTGGCGAAGTGCGTGAAGACATAGGAAAGAATACACGGCGGGATGACTGTGTAAAACAGAGGAACGGTTTCTAAAGAAATCGCAGGTATAAAGAAGAGAAACACTAAACTACTGGTATGATATAATATGATAAGTTATAGATTAAATATACTAATACTGTTTAATTATCATTACCAACGCGTAATCCAGGATAAATTAATCTAAGTAGTTTTTAGGTTATAATATATTAACTTATATAACTAAACTATAACGTGTTTGGTAATTTCGTATAACGCCTAATCAGACTTTGGAACTGCCTAATGGGTTTATTTAAAAAGTAAGTATTGACGCGTGTCTAGTTTTCTATTTAAAATGCGCTTAATTATAATTAGAAATATCACTAATTAATACGTTAATTTCTTACAACCGTAATATATGGTTTAGATAACGTACTCATATGTCAACAGATTTGGACAAAATAGGAGATGTTGGAATTGTCAGGGCAAGCGCTACATTATGGAATTGGAACGGACGAAGCTGGGAGCCGGTGTAGTTTTAATTGAATTAAATGGTTGTTTAATTTAATTAAAACCAGTCGTTATCTTGATAAATGAAATCAAAGGTGAGTTTAACTCACTCAGTTTATCCCGTTTATATTTTATATAAACCGGGTTTTTATTTTATGTGCAATGTTTGCTGATGGTTAATGGTTGAATGACTATTTTATTGTTGATTATTATTAATATTCATGGATTAAATTAAGCGTTTGCTTAATTTAATTGAATTAAATCGTTATTTTTAACGATTAAATTCCAAATGAGATAACTTACCTTGTTGGTTACGTTTAAAATAATATAAACGTACTAAATAAATCATTTGATGCTTGAATGGATGTTATAATTGTTTATTGACTGTTATTAGCTGAACGGTTTATTTCTAGTTATCATAATAAATAAATATATCGCTATATTAAATGTGAGATAACCCATTGTGATGCAGGGAAGGACAAGTTGGAGGGATCCAACCGGATTCCTCAAATATGTTATTTATATAAACTGTTAATCAATTGTTGATTATTGAAACAAAATTCATCACTTGCTTGATATGAACCAATGGGGTATATTGGTTGAGTAATTCTCGGCAGATGGTTTGTAAATGAATCATTTTATAGAGATTGATTTACCGTCAGGTAAATCAATAGAAAGAAATATATACAAATTGTTTTATAACTAAGAATAGATTTGAAATCTATTTTATATAGATTATTTTTAAATAAAATTATTAAAGGAAATGAATAATTATTTTTACCTTGTAATTAAAAAGACAAGTATATAAAGCAAGATTTGTGGATAATGAGTTTTCTGAACAAGTGGGCAGAAATTAACCAAATGGTTAAGGGTTGAATTTATTGTTTAATTGAGATTTATTTTATTTAATTAGATTGTTAATTAAATTAAATAAAGTTATTTAAATTTATTAAAAGAAAGGGCTAATGGAATTGATTAACGGATTAACCTTGTTTTGAGATGACCGAGTCAACTACTTGAACGAGAATTGATGATTAGAAACAATTATTGTTAATTATTATTAAAGTTAATTAATTTAAAATAACCCTTTGAAGGAAAATTAACTATTTAATTAATAATTAATGATAAAATAAACTTTTTAAATGAAAAGGAATTTAGGTTAATTATGATTCAAGGAAATGATCAGGTAATCAGAACCAGTATTAATAGAGTCAAAGGTGGTGTTAAGACCTTGTTATTTAAAAAAATTATAAGTTTTGACCCATATGAGTTAAATTTTGGATTTTTATTCCCTAAAAGAAATTGAATAAAAAGAAAAGTAAACAAGATGTAATATAAGTTGAAATCAAAAGGAACCCTACAAGGATTAAAATTGATTATAAAAGTGAAGATCTAACGATAAGAAAAAGAGATAAATATTTTAGAGGTGAAATGGAGTTTATTTAAACCGAAACAAAGATAAATGGAAATAAAAAGGGATTTTTTGTAAATAGAACTTTGGATTAGTTATTTGAATTCAGATTCGTTTATATACTTCTATCTATTCCGAAGGTAAGATTGTTGTTGTCTCAAGGTCTGAGAAGTAAATGAAATACCCCAACTTGTAATGACTTCATGATTATCCAAGGTAATATTAGTTTAGAAACGAGGGTAGTTGAGGGAGTTAAAATTAGTATTTCCGTGAAGGGTATTATAAACTATAATTCAAATGAATAAGTTGGACAAATCAATTAGGAAATAAGAAGTGAAAGGGAGGTATTCCAAATGTTGGAAATTTAATTAACAACTGTTTTAACTAAAGAGGCCAAATGATGCCGTATACTGAACCAGTGAATCCATTTTATTTTTTATGGATGATGATTATTTATTTTGATAGTTAAAACACCGACTATCAAAATCTGGCCAAATCGATTATCAGAACGGAAAGACCGGGATCAAATTTATATTCGAAAACCATTCCGACCAATAAATACGAAAACGTTGAAGATATTCAGAAGCTGATCAAGATGGAGCAATTGAAGACCGTGGATCTTCATAAGCGGAACGATTATTTGTCGAATATTCTCCGGTTTGCAGCTAGAGGTATTCTGACGTGATTCGGTCATGAGTGGGATTTTGTGGATTGCAAGGACTTCTCACTACTATCCTTCGGATGCGGTAGGAGTGTGCCTTCGGTTCATCCTGTTCCTGGATGACTTATATGGACGAGTGTCTGATAGAGTATTTCCAAATGGTCACGTACATTTATTTCTTCAAACATGCGTAGTGTATTTTTGGGGACGTCAATTAGTGGTTTGACGGACCTGACGATGTGGCACTCAAAGTGAATGGTGGCCAGATGTTCCAAAAAGTCGATTATAACCTTAAGCCTCACAACCGGGAAATGACAAAAATCGGGCAGGTAGCATGGCTATGTGGGTCGCTCCCATTAGGGTGTATAATCACCTATCTAGAGAAATTCCTTTTTCTTCTTTAATATATCGATTTTGTCCCTTTCGGGAAACAGTTGCTGATCCCAACCATTGGTGATATACATTCGATACACTCAAGTGAAATGAGTGGTCGATCATGCGTGGGATGGGTTGCAAGATGTTCTTGTTGAACCTAGTGTATCTCTCTCTAGAGATACACTATCGGCAGGTGGTTCCATACCTTGTCATAGTCGGAATCCAATCTCCAATAAGAGCCCACGGTTTTGATTGTATACTATATATGTGGAGCGTGAGATGCAAGCGTTCTGCTTGATTGCTATTTTTTGGTATTTATACACTATTATAATATCAGACTAATACATGATTTTCAAAATCTTTTGGGTTATCGTAAGGTAAAAACCGTCCATATTTATGTGTGGATTTGGTCTTACGATTATCATTTTCTTTCGAAAAGATTTTAAATTTTAAATCAAGTTGGATGATATTATAATCTTAGCAAGTTTTTCTCACTCTGGTTCACCAGATGACCCGGTATTTGTAATGCTCGGGTGAGACCGGGTTGTACAGGTTCAGGTCATTGGATAATACGACGTTCAGAAGACATGCTGGAGAAGTTTAGACGTATGATTTTATCTAGTATATTCCGCTGTGTGTTGTATTTGAGGTCAGGTTGTTATAAATGTCCAGATGTGTACTTTGATGTATGTAAGTATATCACTTCGAGCTTTCAATAAAGTTATTTATGTATTATATTTTGTTCTGCTGCGATGTGAGATCTGTGTTGTGTTGGTTCTTCTTCTTCTATTCTAACATTTCTTTCTAATCTCACCCTCTAATTTCTTTCAATTGACCTCTGGATTTCCAGTACAATTTGGGTTGGACCGGTACTGTTTGGTCATCTCAAAAGGTACCGAAAATTTGGGCCGTCACAATTACATATAAACTAGACTGTAACAACACGGATTTTCAGAACCAATTTAAAAATTTTATTTTAGCTATTTCAATGGATTTTGAATATTTAAAATGATTTATTTTAAATAATAATGATTTAAAATTTATTTTAAATGAAGTTAGTACTAATAAATTTATTTTAATCATAAAATGAGCCTGAATTGGCGTGGTAGTTTGAAAATTCGATTTTAAATTTCAAATGAATGTACAGAATTCAAAATAAATCGAATTTCAGTAAAACCAGAAACATTTGAATCTGTTTAACTATTTCTTTCTAACAAATGTGAAAATTCTAGATTTCATAATATAAATTGAAAGTTATGTCCAGTTTAAAATTTAAAATAGTCTTTATGGAATTTATATATATTTTAATATAATATATAGCCTTAAAATTAGCCATTTTGCAAAGGACCTCTGTTTTTCAATGAAACACTTTTGTTGGATTCAGAATGTCAAATTATTACTAGATTCCAATTTTCATAGTTTTTGAAATTAATATGTGAGAGTGGCAAAAGAAAATGTGATTTGTAAATTTCAGTTGAACTGGATCGACCAGAAAAAGGCCATTTTTCAAACAGTCTCCAAATTCGATGAAATTAGTTTTGTTAGGACCATATCGTCAAAACTAGATTTATTATTCTGGAATTTTTGGAGTCAGTATGTGGCCCTAGTAATTTAAAATATACATTGAAATTAATATTTAACATTATATTAATTTATATTTTAATTTTGATGAAAATTGATCGAAACAGTTCAATTCGCTTACAGGACAGATCCCATTGCGTTCGTAATGGGGGTAATTAGCTAGGGACGACATTCGATGAGTTCGATTTGGATCTCAAAATAAAAGGTTACATTTTGGAATTGATTAAAATAAAATTATATAAACCTAACCCTAGAAACTAATTGGTCAAAGCCCTCATTTTCAATTTCACGTAGTTAACTCCTGAATCCCGTCGCTCCTCAAACTCGCACCCCCATCTACAGCGCCGTTGCTGGCGATTTCCCCCTTGCTGTGGCACTCCTCCTTTCTCTCTCACTTCTCCTCCCTCTTTCCTTTCAAACCCCGCCCAAAACCGAAGTAAACCGTCGTCGCATCCCCCACTGGGCCCGTAGTCGGCTAGCCATGCCATCCCTGGCCCCCTACGCCACTATCCCCTACCCCTGTGTCGCTCCAACAACCCTCCAATGGAAAGAAGTGAGTTTGTTTATTTTTATTTTTTTATGCTATTGTTTTAAAAATCAGTTTTTATATGAGAATCTTTGTTTTAAAAATCTTATTTTTATGTGTATAACTTTGTTTCAAAAATGTAATTTTTATTATGAAATAGCCTTAATAAAAATGTGATTTATATATATATATATATATAGTAGCATTATAAAAATATGAATTTTATATATATAATAGCATTATAAAAATATGACTAATATATATATAATAGTAGTATAAAAATATGTTTTTTATATATATAATAGTGGTATAAAAATATGATTTTTATATGTATAATAGCGGTATAAAAATATGATTTTTATCGTAGCTATGAAATAATTTTTGGAAAGATAAAAAATTTGATTTTTAATATATATATATAGCTTTATAAAAATGTGATTTTTATTTATAAAGATCGTTGTTTAAAAACGTGATTTTAAACATAAACCGCGTAAAACAGATTGCGATGAAACTGAGTGAAAGCAGAACGGAATCCAAATCGTCCATTAAAGAATGACGGAATGGAAACCAAAGTTGAGAACTCTTTCTCACTTAATTTATATTACAGTTAAATATATACTATGATGTAGACGGTGCTTAGTAGCACCTGACACCTTTGATTGAAACCATGGATGTTTGGTTGTTTATTTTATTTGATTGATTGTTAATTAGTAGGGTTTGGCAACCCTATTAAGAAATTGGTTGAATTTGATTTGGGATGTTAAATGAATTGGTTGGAATTGGTATGTGTATGGCGCGAGCCAGTATTAGGCGAGGGATAAGGTTAGACCTTATTCCAGTTCTAGTATCACGCCGTTATGCAGCCATTTTTTTAAAATATGTTAGAAATATAATGGTTAGTTAAAAATATTATTTTTTAACATATATATATATATATATATATATGAGTTACGTAAGATATTCATGTGTTGAATAAAATGTTTAAACAATAAAAATATCATTTTTATTGAATGTATGAACTAGTAAAAATATTCATATGTTGAATAATATATTTTATCATTAAAAATATAATTTATAACGTATGAACGAACGACATAAATTCTCCTGAAATTAAAAAGAACATTCACTTACAAATCAAACGATTTGTTTATGTACACTCATTTAAATGACATGGATTGGGACGATAAATTTTACACATCGCCTAACTGCACAAATAATATTCAATATTTATTGGTTGAAACCCCGCACAGGTATTGGGATGATATTAGACGTACACTAATCCCAATTGTTCGGTTGTATGTCAATCGATTGGTTAACAGACTTTTGTAAGCGTTGATTATTTTTGTTTAATGCTTATGCAATTGTGTAATGCACTCTGTATGATGGATTAGTGTTTATCATTGTTATTATATACATGTGTTGTATGAAATCCATATAAATAACATTATATGGTAATTGACTATGTTTGATTCCAATTCAGAAAGAACGAATATTTTAAAATAACTAATATTTTAAAATAAGGAATATTTTAAAATAATATCCAGTAAAGGATTAAAATGTGAATTTAATATCCGATTTTGGACGAACACGAAAATATTGAAACATATGAAGCCGTGTTGATTAGGTTTGCGCCATTTTGATGCAAACGATATTTATATAGATTTTATTCATTTTTATAATGAATATCAAAAAGGAAATAATTTCAAAATCTGATTTTTTAAAAATATTATCATTTAAATATCATAATGATAATGAGTATTCAATTTTGATTTAAAATTGAAGTGAAAGTGGGAATCGTTTTAAAACGAATTTATAAAATACATTTTGGATGATATATATATATATATATATATATGTATGTATTAATGGTTTGAATAGAACGCGCCGTGACCGTTCGTGAATTTCGACCATTGACATCGAATTGACCTTACAGGAGATCCGACCATCGGATTCTCCTAAAATTGTAACTGTTGGTTTCGTATCGAAAAGAGCTTTCTAACGAATATAAGAGATTTGAAATCTAACGGTTTCATTTGGAATTATGTCCAAATCAAATTTGGAAAAGGTCGCTGTAAGTGCAGTTCGACGACCGTTTATGGAAATCAACTGAACGGCCTTAAAAAAAATTAATAATTTGTGTAAAATCATAATAAATGATTTGGAAAGAATTGGGATGCACGTTTGTAAAGATAAAAATATATTTTTATCAAAATAAACTAGTTATTAACTAGATTTGAAATCTAATGATTTTTAAATAAATAAATTGAAGTTGTGAATGGTTTTAAAATAACCAAAATTTTCCAAAAAATAAACTGGAATGGATCTAAATAGAAATTATCTTCGGGATATTTCGATATTGGATTCCGTGACTATACGGATATTTTGAAAGAATTTGGAAGATAGATATATACCGTTATTCCCCATACGATATGTGTTGGTTTCAGAATTTGATATTGCATACAAGACGATAAAATTTCTGTTTAGAGCCTTATGTTTAATATTGAATTGGATTTTGGGTTTGTCATGAATAGTTTCTTCAATAACACTGTTCTTAAACTCAATTGAGAAAACAATAAATCTTTTAATTAAGATTTAGTGAAGTTTTTCAATTAATTAATATTTAATTGGAATTGAATAAAAAAATTGGATTTTGGGTTTGTCGTGAATAGTGTCTTCATTAACGCTGTTCTTAAACCTAGTTGAGAAAAGGATAAATCTTTTAATTAAGATTTAGAGAAGTTTACCAATTAATTAACATTTAATTGGAATTGAAATGAAAGTTGATTGTGGGTTTATCGTGAACTGTGTTTTAAATGACATTCGTTCTTTAACTCAAATTAACAGTGAAATATGATTTGGAACTTATAAATCTTTTAATTAAGATTAATGGAAATTTTCCAAAGTAATGTTTTCAAAATATTAAATTGGAATTGAATGGAATTCAATTTGGTAATAATCAATGTGAGCTTCTGTGGGGGAAGACTGTTAATATATATGGAATTTAAAAGTCTTTGTCATTATTCCATTTATATTATTAGTCGGATGTGGAAATTGATATCAATTGTATATTGATATGTTTCCCATGAATATTCCATAATTAAAGGAATATGATTTTGGGTTTATCGTGAACTGTGTTTTAAATGACATCAGTTCTTTAACCCAGTTAAAGATAAGATTAATTTCTTAACTTTGAATAATCATTAAGTAATGATTTTTGAGATTAAAACTGAATTAGAGTTTCAATGAATCTTTAATTAGATTGAAATGTGAATCTGATAATTTAAATTATCAAATTTGGGAAATGATCGAGAATGGAGTATCACCAGTTTTCTCCAAGCGATAGTTCAATCATTAATTAGATTTGAACGTGAAATGGTAATTCATTTTAACCGATAACACCGTGGTGTTAGATATGGGGTATTTCCAGTTTTGCTCCATGGTGTGAATAGGTTGGGATTGGGAAGTATAATAAATGATTACTTAGGTAAGGTTCGCTAATCCCAACTAGTTTAGAAAACCTTAATTTGGTTTAAATTGTGAAAATAATATTTAAATAAAAGAATATTCTGGATTGGAATGAGGCGTTGTTGTGTTTTTGTAGCACTTGTTTATGAGATACGCGAGTTATTCAAAAAGACCGGGTTTATCCCATTTTGAATAATGGATACGACGATAAGTCGACGATGAAGATGGTGGTTGAAGACCGGAGATCTTAACATCATTTGGATTATTACTGATGTTCTAATTGGGCTGCACACCCAAGACAAGGTGATAAATGGTGATCGTCCATACGTACTTGGAGATCGACCGGATATGCGAGGATCTGTCTCCTGTATTGGACATATGGGATTAGGAATAAGGTGCCTTCGGTTTCGTTCAAAATCAAAACGAACTAGTAAATGGATGTGTGTCTGACGTTGGATTTTATTCTGTGTTGATTGATCTCTGTTAAATATATATCTATTTGGTGGCGGAGAATTTATTCTCTTCCTTAACACCCTTCTTTGAGACATACGAGCCCAGAGGTTATATCGATAGACATCAGTCGCATGGCGTGAATTGCTGTGTGGAATGCTGAGATGAAGATGATTAGGGCTTTTGTTGAAAAGTCGAGTCTTGTGGTTGATGATCAAAGCACGGCTTTAAATATCATAGCTTTATGTATGGCATTAATTTGTGAGCCTCACACCCCGGTGTGAACCAGAAACGGGAGAGAACCCTAGGGAGGACATGTGTTTCTTTCAAGCTAGGAGTGTTGTCGTGGTATGGAGCCCGGGCATTTTACTCATGTGGATGTTGCTTATTATTTGATGGATAGCGAGGTAGCTCGAGTATATCGGTCACTACGGGGGCCAATAAATGATATGGTCGACACACTGACCAGATTTATGCCCCATAGGGCGGGGAAACGTATTGTTCAGGAATTGCAAATCCTCAAATGTAAGAGAGGACCGGCCCTGATAGATCCAAGGGACAATGTGTTTTAATCCTGAGATATGGGCTAGATTGTCTCTAATTCGGTAAGGACGATCCCATGCCCTCGTTCATATATGGAATACAATTTCCAATACGTGACATTTCGGTTTTAATTGTAGAGCCTAGTATGGCGACATAGTGGGACGGGGAACTATGCCGTCTATGATTGATACATTTATATTTGAAGTTGTTTTTGACACTATACACTTATAGTAATATCAAAATGATTTGTTTTTAAACATACCAAGCATAGTTGGCTATTATAAGGAAAATCTATCCTCCAGCTTGCATTGCATTGTGTGATGGGACCTGAGTCTTATAACAGCTTCATTTTTCGAAAAAGCATTGCGTTGTTTGTTTTACGCACTGGTATTCTTGGGAGAAAACTCGTTCCGTGTTATACGGCATGGTCCCTTGATTAACTATATTTCTAAAGTATTAGTCCTCACACCAGTCCCACGACTGACCTGGAGTTTATTTTTTTAACTTGAACTCTGGATTCCCCTATTTTCCACATGGGCAGCTAGTAGTTTTGGTTTTGCAGATACTATTACCACAGGATCTTGGATTTACAGCTGAAGCAATATTCAGGAAGCTTTGTACCCGTGTATTTCTTCCAGTTGTGTTATGTATTATTTTTCAGCTACATTATAATTTAAATCTCTGATATTTATCAAATATATTTTATTTATTCATACTCTGTTATATTCTTGTACTCTGATGTACTTGTTGTAATAGCAAGGATATGTTCTTCTTTTTGTGCTCCGATTTGTCATGTTCTCAAAGCAGTCTACCTTCTTGTTCGGTTTAGGCCGACCGGGAAGGTAGGGTTGCTACAGTTGGTATCAGAGCTTTGGTTTACAGAGCTCGTGAAAAAGACACATTAGAACCAAACGAAAGAATTCATCAGAGGTTGGATTAGTAATATCCAATAAGAATGACTCGTTAGAGATAGGATCAGTAGTATCATAGAATGAGTGTAAAGAGTGTTATTTTTAAAATAAAAATGAAAACAAATTTTGTTTTGAAAATATAAACCTTATTATATGTATGTGAATATTTTATTTTAAATTGATTTATACTATTGGTTATATGAAGATTTTGCATATACGCCTAGCTAGCGTGTGTACGCAGTCTGGAATATACCATATGGATATAGAATCACACTTTAGTCGCCGGAAATGACTCTACTGATGACTACGTAGCATCAGTAGTTTATTTTCAAGTTTCGAATGTGGGATATCTATATGTTTCCAATTGACTAGTGTGAGAACCAAAACTTAGCTAGGATTTATTGTTGTGATTTGGCCTTGAAAATATGATTTTTGGAGTGTGTATACAATAATGAATTTGAAATTCTAATCAACTAATTGATTATTGGTTGCTATGCGTGATTATAAGTTCAACTAATTAAAATATTGAATGAGGAAACCAATATGTAAGTGAAAGGTTAATTTAGCCAAATTGTATCAAATATTGAACTGAATTGAAAATAGATTGAAATTACATACATGTACATATATATGGATGCACAGGTCATAGCATGGAAGCTAAGAAGAGGAATAAAATTGTATGCCCGACAAATAGGTACATGTTTAATAATTTATTGGATTTTGATGAATTTATGAGCCGATTGGCTAGCTGCATGGCTTTTTCTTTTTCTTTTGGATTGATGAGGGCCATGTGAGGCTAGTTGCAGCTTTAAAGGTCTCCCCGTACAAAGGAGGTTATGGCGAAAATTTTCAAAAATTTAGGGTGTTATCAAAATTTTTGAAGAAATAGAAAATTCTAAGAAACTGAAAAGTTGAAGAATGAAAGCAAGAATGAAAGTTAAATTGGTTAGTTAAACAACTTTCAGCTCCGCTCCTTTTCAAGGACGAAAAGATTTTATGTGGGGGAGATTGTAACAACCTGGATTTTCAGAACCAAATTAAATTTTTTACTTTAGCTATTTTGATGGATTTTGAATATTTAAAATGATTTATTTTAAATAATAACGATTTAAAATTTATTTTAAATCAAGTTAGAAGGAATAAATTTATTTAAAATATATAACGAGCCTGAAATGGCGTGGTAGTTTGAAAATTCGATTTTAAATTTCAAATGAATGTACAAAATGCAAAATAAATCGGATTTCAGTAAAACTAGAAACGTTGGAATCTATTTAACTATATCTTTCTAACGGATGTGAAAAATCCAGATTTCATAATATAAATTGAAATTTATGTCCAGTTTAAAATAGTCGCTATGGAATTTATATATATATTAATATAATATATAGTCCTTAAAAATAGCCATTTTGCAGACGACCTCCGTTTTCGACAAAACTACTTTTGTTGGATCCGGAATGTCAAATTATTACTAGATTCCAATTTTCATCATTTTTGTAATTAATATGTGAGAGTGGCAAAATAAAACATGATTTGTTAATTTTAGTTGAATTGGATCGACTAGAAAAAGGCCACTTCTCAAACGATCTCCAAATTCGACGAAATTGGTTTTGTTTGGACTGTATCATCAAAACATAGCTAGATTTATTTTTATGGAATTTTTTAGTTAGTATGTGGCCTCGGTAATTTAAAATGTACATTGAAATCAATATTTAACGTTAAATTAATTTATATTTTAATTTTGATGAAAAATGATTGAAACAGTCGAATTAGCTTACAGGACATATTCCATTGCGTTCGAAATGGGGGTGATTAGCTTGGGATGACAGTTGGTGAGTTTGGTTCGGAGTTCAAAATAAAAAGTTACTTCCTAGAATTAATTAAAATATAATTATATAAACCTAACCCTATAAACTAATTGGTCAAAGCCCTCATTTTCAACTTCACGAGGTCAACTCCTGAATCCCGTCGCTCCTCAAACCCGTACCCCCCCCCCTCCATCGCGCCGCCGCTAGCGATGCCCCTCTCTGCCGCGCCTCTCCTCCCTCCTCCTCTCTCTCACTTCTCCTCCCTCTTTCCTTTCAAACCCCGCCCAAAACCAAAGTAAACTGTCGTCGCCTACACCACTGGGCATGCAACCGGCCAACCATGCCATCCCAGGCCCCTGCGCCACCATCCCCTACCCTAGCACCACTCCAACCACCCTCCTCTGATCGAAAGAAGTGAGTTTTTTATGCTATTGTTTTAGAAAATCAGTTTTTATATGACAATCTTTGTTTTAAAAATCTGATTTTTATGTGTATTACTTTGTTTCAAAATGTGATTTTATTATGAAATAGCCTTAACAAAAATGTGATTTATATATATATAGTAGCGTTATAAAAATATGATTTTAATATATATAATAGCGTTATAAAAATATAATTTTTATATATATAATAGCGGTATAAAATTATGATTTTTATACATATAAAAGCGGTATAAAAATATGATTTTTATATATATAATAGCAGTATAGAAATATGTTTTTTATCGTAACTATGAAATAATTTTTAGAAAGATAAAATTTTAATTTTTAATATATATGTATATAGCTTTATAAAAAAGTGACTTTTATTTATAAAGATCGTTGTTTAAAAATGTGATTTTTAACATAAACCGCGTAAAACAGATTGCGATGAAACTGAGTGGAAGCAGAACGAAATCCAAATCGTCCATTAAAGAATGACGGAGTGGAAACCAAAGGTGATAACTCTTTCTCACTCAATTTATATTACAGTTAAATATATACTAGGATGCAGACGGTGCTTGGTAGCACCCGACACCTTTGATTGGAACCATGGATGTTCGGTTGTTTGTTTTATTTGATTGATTGTTAATTAATAGGGTTTGGTAACCCTATTAAGAAATTGGTTGAATTTTATTTGGGATGTTAATTGAATTGATTGGAATTGGTTTGTGTATGGCACGAGCTAGTATTACACGAAGGATAAGGCAAGACCTTATTCTGGTTCTAGTATCGCGTCGTTATGCTACCAAATTTTTTCTAAAATATGTTAGAAATATAATGGTTAGTTAAAAATATTATTTTTAACTTATATATATGAGTTATATAAGATAATCATTTGTTGAATACAATGTTGGAACAATAAAATATCATTTTTATTGAATGTATGAACTAGTAAAAATATTCATGTGTTGAACAAAATATTTTATCGTTAAAAATATAATTTTTAACGTATGAATGAACGGCATAAAATTCTCCTGAAATGAAAATAAATATTCATTTACAAATCGAACGATTTGTTTATGTACACTCATTTAAATGACATGGATTGGGATGATAAATTTTACACATCGCCCAACTGCACAAATAATATTCAGTATTTGTTGATTGAAACCCCACATGGGTATTGGGATGATTTTGATGTACACTAACCCCAACTGTTTGGTTGTATGTCAATCGATTGGTTGACAGACTGTTGTAAGCGTTAATTAATTATATTTAATGCTTATGCAGTTGTGTAATGCACTCTGAATGATGGATTATTGTTTATCATTGTTGTTATATACATGTGTTGTATAAAATCCATATAAATAACATTATATGATAACTGATTGTGTATGATTCCAATTCAGAAAGAACGAATATTTTAAAATAACTAAAATTTTAAAATAAGGAATATTTTAAAAAAATATTCAGTAAAGGATTAAATGTGAATTTGATGCCCGATTTTGGATGGACACGAAAATATTGAAATATATGAAGCCGTTTGATTAGATTTGCGCTATTTTAACGCAAATGATATTTATATCGATTTTATTCATTTTTATGATGAATATCGAAAAGGAAATAATTTAAAAATCTGATATTTTGAAAATATTATTATTTAGAATATTATACTGTTAAGGAGTATTCAATTTTGATTTAAATCGAAATAAAAGTGGGAATCATTTCAAAACGAATTTATAACATACGTTTTGGATGAAATATATATTATATATATTTATATTAATGGTTTGAATAGAACGCGCAGCGATCGTTCACGAATTTCAACCATTGACTTCAAATTGACCTTACGGGAGATCCGACCATCGGATTCTCCTAAAACCGGAACCATTCAGTTCGTATCGTAAAGAGCTTTCCAACGAATATAAGAGATTTAAAATTTAACGGATGGATTTGGAATTATGTTCAAATAAAATTTGGAAAAGGTCGTTGTAAGTGCATTTCGACGACGTTTATGGAAATCGACTGAAAGGGCCTTAATAAAATTATTTAAAATATTAATAATTAGTTTAAAATCATAATAAATGATTTGGTAAGAATTGAGATGAAAAATTCCATGTTTGTAAAGATAAAAATATATTTTTATCAAAATGAACTAGTTATTAACTAGAGTTGAAATCCAATGATTTTTAAATAAATAAATTGGAGTTGTGAATGGTTTTAAAATATCCAGAATTTACCAAAGAATAAATTGGAATGGATTTGAATAGAAATCATCTTCGGGAAATTTTGATATTGGATTCCGTGACTATACGGATATTGTGGAGGAATTTGGAAGATAGATATATATCGTTATTCCCCATATGATATGTGTTGGTTTCAGAAATTGATATTGATTATAAGCCGATATAATTTCTGTTTAGAGCCTTATATTTAATATTGAATTGGATTTTGGGTTTGTCGTGAATAGTGTCTTCAATAACACTGTTCTTAAACTCAATTGAGAAAAAATAAATGTTTTAATTAAGATTTAGTGAAGTTCAATTAATTAATATTTAATTGGAATTGAATAAAAAAATTGGATTTTGGGTTTGTCGTGAATAGTGTCTTCATTAACACTTTTTTTAAACCCAGTTGAGAAAAGGATAAATCTTTTAATTAAGATTTAGAGAAGTTTAGAAATTAATTAACATTTAATTGGATTTGAAATGAAAGTTGATTGTGGGTTTATCGTGAAATGTGTTTTAAATGACATTCGTTCTTTAACTCAAATTAACAGTGAAATGTGATTTAGAACTTATAATCTTTTAATTAAGATTAACGGAAATTTTGCAAAGTAAAGTTTTCCAATTTAATATATTAAATTGGAATTGAATGGAATTCGATTTGTTAATAATCGAAGTGAGCTTCTGTGGAGGAAGACTGTTAATATATATTGAATTTAAAAGGCTTTGTCGTTATTATATTTATATTATTAGTCGGATGCGGAAATTGATATCGATAATATATTGACCTGTTTTCCGTGAAGATTCCATAATTAATGGAATATGATTTTAGTTTTATCGTGCACTGTGTTTTAAATGACATAAGTTCTTTAACCCAGTTAAAGATAAGATTAATTTCTTAACTTTGAATAATCATTAAGTAATGATTTTTGAGATTAAAACTGAATTAGAGTTTTATTGAATTTTAATTAGATTGAAGTGTGAATCTGATAATTTAAATTATCAAATTTTGGAAATGATCGAGAATGGAGTATCACCAGTTTTGCTCCAACCGATAGTTAAATCTTTAATTAGATTTGAACGTGAAATGTTAATTAATTTTTACCGTTAACACTGCGGTGTAAGATATGGGGTATTTCCAGTTTTTCTCCATGGGATGAATAGGTTGGGATTGGGAAATATAATAAATGATTACGTCGGTAAGGTTCGCTAATCACGACTAGTTTGGAAAACCTTAATTTGGTTTAAATTGTTAAAAGAATATTTAAATAAAAGAATATTCTTGATTGGAATGAGGCGTGTGTGGTGTTTTTATATCACTTGTTTATGAGATACGCGAGTTATTCAAAAAGACCAGGTTTATCCCATTCTAAATAATGGATACGACGATAAGTCGACGATGAAGACTGTGGTTGAAGACCGAAGATCTTTACATCTTTTGGATGATTACTGGTATCTTTATTGGGTTGTACACCCAAGACAAGGTAATAAGTGGCGATCATCCAGACGTACTTGGAGATCGACCGGATATGCAAGGACCTCTCTCCTGTAATGGACATAGGGGATGAGGAATAAATGCCTCCGGTTTCGTTTAGACCCAGAATGAACTAGTAAATGGATGTGTGTTTGACACTGGATTTTATTATGTGTTGATTGATCTCTATAAAAAATATATCTGTTTGGTGGTGGAGAATTTATTCTCTTGCTTAACACCCTTCTCTGAGAGGTACGAGCTCAGAGGTTATATATCGATAGACATCAGTCACATGGCGTGAATTGCCTGTGTGGCATGCTGAGATGCAAATGATCAATGCTTCTGTTGAAAAGCAAAGTCTTGTGGTTAATGATCAAAGCACGGCTTTAAATAGCATAGCTTTGTGTATGGTGTTAATTCGCGAGCCTCACACCCCGGTGTGAACCAGAAACAGGAGAGGACCCCAAGGAGGACATGCGTTTCTTTCTAGCTAGGAGTGGTGTCATGATATGGAGCCCAAACATTTTACTCATGTGGATGATGCTTATTATTTGATGGATAACGAGGTACCTCGGATATATCGGTCACTACGGGGCCAATAGATGATATTGTCGACATACTGACCAAACTTACACCCCATAGGGTAGGGAAACATATTGTTTAAGAATTGCTAATCCTCAAACGTAAGAGAGGGCCGGCCCTAGAAGATCCAAGGGACGGTGCTTTCTGTTCCTGAGACATGGACTAGATTGTCTCGAATTCGGTAAAGATGATCCCTTGCCTTGGTTCATAGATGGAATCAAATTTCCAATATGTGACATTTTAGTTTTAATTGTAGAGCCTAGTATGGCGACATAGTGGGATGGGACACTATGCCGTCTTTGATTGATACATTTATATTTGAAGCAGTTTTTGACACTATACACTTATAGTAATATCAAAATGATTTGTTTTTAAACGTACCAAGCATATTTCGCTATCATAAGGTAAAACTCTATCCTCTGGCTTGCATTGCATTGTGTGATGGGACCTGAGTCTTATAATAGCTTCATTTTTTCAAAAAACATTGCGCTGTTTGTATTATGCACTGGTATTCTTAGGAGAAAATCCGTTCCGTGTTATACGGCGTGGTCCCTTGATTTACTTTATTTCTAAAGTATAGTTTTAAATAACTGTTTTAGTTCTCACACCAGTCCCACGACTGTCCTGGAGTTTATTGTTTTAACCTAAACTCTGGGTGCCCATATTTTCCACATGGGCAGCTAGTACTTTTGGTTTGGGAGATATTATTTCCAAATGATCCTGGATTTACAGCTGAAGCTATATTGGGAAAGCTTTGTATCCATGTATTTCTTCCAGTTGTGTTATGTATAATTTTTCTGCTGCATTATAATTTAAATCTCTGATATATATCAAATGTATATTATTTATTCATACTCTGTTATATTCGTGTACTCTGATGTAATTGTTGTAATAGCAAGAAATGTTATTCTATTTGTGTTCCGATTTGTCGTGTTCTCAAAGCAGTCCGCCTTCTTGTTCGGTTTAGGGCGGCTGGGAAGTTGTGGTCGCTACATAGACTCTATTACTATATTTGTCTTGAACTCTTGAATCTTGATGTCTTGATTGCTTAATTACTCATGAGTCTTGAATCTCCTCTGAATTTTGAATCTCTTGAAAGTCTAAAACTGTACAGTCTTCAGTATTTAAGTCCTGTACACAAATCCTACATATATATATATATATGTGTGTGTGTGTATAAATATATATATATTCTAGATAGAAATGTTAGTATATATTTTATAATTAATGATAATTTAAATAAGGTTGTTGTCATAAAAATTCCATCCTCCAACACTTCACACCATACATTACACACTGTTGCGGGATCAAAACCAAGCATGAAATCACATAGCTCCTTTCCGACTTCGCCAAAATCCCTAAATTTGCCAAACCTCAATTTATTTTGATTCAATCTAACTTAAACATGGAGTGCTCAATTTTTTCTTTAATTTGAATCTTTTATTTTAGAAAAAGGAATGAAGCGGTTTGAAAGAGGGATGCAACGGCTTTCATTTTTTCTCTAAAGCTTTTTGAGCTTCGATTTTTGTTCAAGGGAGGATCTAAATTCGATTTTCAATGGATATTCGAATGAATATAAAAGAGAACGGCTTGGGATTTCTATTGATGGGTAAAGAATGCTTTGTTGAGGAGTTAAATTTGATTTATATGGAGGGAGCGACCCCTTTTTTCTTCGACGTGGTGAAAATCGATCAGTTTGAAATGAGTTTTCAAATATATGGGAAGAGGGCCAATTTCATTGCGTTCCTGAAGGAATCGAGCCGAAAAGAAATAGAGAGGAATTAAGGAAGCAGCTACTTGTTATATAGGCTTGATAATAACTTCAGAAGGAAGATATATTGAAGTGTGCTTAAAAGCTAATGAATATTTATTATGTTTTATTTTTATGAAACATACGCCCGAAGCTTCATGCTAAAACTACCACAGATGAGTTCCGATTGCGTTGAAAATTGCAATCTTAGAATAATTTTATATTTCGGACATGATGGAATTGGTTTCGTCGAATTCAAAGGTCAAAATTAGTTCTTTTCGCATATCAATTTAAATCGAGAAAATATAATTTAAATCCAAAACAATCAACTCCTCGATAATAAATTATTAATATTATCGTTTATATTCAGATACAATTTATATTGATCATTTGAATCATTTTGATTCAGTTTTATCTTCGAATTGTATTTTATTTTGTTTTTATATTACAATAATTTAATATATTTGAAATTAAATCGTAATAGATTATTAAATCGTTAAACTCTATATAAAATCTGTTTATATTATCAACTCAGCATTTAAAACAATATTAAATGCTTAAATTAATTGATCAAAAATCTAGGTCGGTACACAGACTTTGTAAATACCTCTTTCTTCTTGAAAAACCTATTCTAAACTTTCTCCTTCTTCTCTAAAGATTTCTTTCCTATAATTCAAATTATGAAAAATCCTATTCATAATTTGGGTGAGAATCTTAAAGAAACATTGAATTCATTCAATAATATCCTACCTATAATACTTCATAATCAATGTCATCTCGAATTGAGTCAAATAAAGATGGTTGAACATCAAAAGAAGCACTTTGATGCCATTCATTGGTTGATATCTTCTCTTTTCAGAGACGAAGACAACAACCTCACTAAAGCACCACCCATAAAAGAAGATGAAGATTGGGAAGTCATCAAAACGGATCCAATCTTTGGAGGAGACGATGGGTGGAAGTTCCAAGAGATATTTGAATTTGTTTGAATTGGTTGGTATGATTTGATTGATTGCTTTGTTTGATTTGAATTTGTCTGAATTTGCTTGAAAATATTGCTTGATTTGATTAGGTTTGAAACTTGTATATGATTAATTGAAACACTTGTAAATATTGACTGAAATGTTTTAATTGTTTCATTTTTTTATAACCTTTCTTAGAATTAGAATAATATAGGCATGGATCATAGGTCTTTATCGTAATTATATATGTGGTACTTCATTAGGTACATAGAATTTGGGGGAGAACAGTTAGAAGTTCTTCTTTTTTATGAAAAAGGTGGAGAAATTATAAAATAAGGATTAACTAGGATTAGTTTAAGAGGGGGTATATAGGATTCATGGTGAAAGAAGGAGTATTCGATGCATCAGATCAACAGGTAATAACAAGTATGAATATTTTATATATCAAGGTCGTCATCATCAAAAAAGGGAGACTGTTGGAGAATGGAGTTTTGATGATGATAACCTTATCTCAATTATCAATATCAATTGATTATAAATATATATACTAACATTTTTATCTAGAATATATATATACACACACACGCAGGATTTGTATACAAGATTTAAATACCGAAGACTATACATTTTTAGAGTTCCAAGAGATTCATTATTCAAAGAGATTCAAGACTCATAAGTATCAAGATATCAAGAAGTCAAAGAGATCAAGAAAAATATAATAATTAAGTCTAGTGTATATGTAAGACTCCAAATAGCAATCCCTTTTCAAATTTCAAGCTCTATTTTCAAAATTCAAATTTTCAAGTTATTTCAAACCACTTTTTTACATGAATTCAAACTAATATGATTTCAAATATATATATTTATAGTTTATAAAGTTTTATAAAAACATGTTTATAATATAGACATATATATATATATATAGTTTTATAGTTTTAAATCATATCACTTTATAAATGTGATTATATTATATATCATTATGTTTTTACATGTTTTTATACTTTAGAAACTTCATATGAAACATTAGTTTTGATTCAAGAATTTCCAGAATGTATAGATTAGTTTTAACACTTGGAATTTGATTTCAAAAATAAATACATAAGGGATTTGTCGACATACACATATGAGCATGTCGACATATAACGGTCATTTTTTCAATTTTCAAAGGAAGCGTCTTTTCAATATTTGAAACGTTTCAGAAATGTTGCAACCATTGGAACCTATAAAAAGGGGTTTATTTTGAATTTTTAATCATTTTGTCTTCTCCTTCTTCACTTCTTTACTTACCACCATTAAAATACATAAATTTCTTGATTTCAACACTTATGCCTTACCGATTTTAACAAAATTTATTTCATTCTTCTTCTCTTCTCATTTTCTATCAATTACTCTCTGTTTGAAGTGCTATTGAAGAGTTATAGGGTATTGTAATTGTTTGGGAATTGTTTGGGGAAGGGTGTGTTCCTTGTAGCCCTGGAATCAAGGAAAGGGAGCAGTTGTAATGGCGCGTTTTGTTAGCTGTCGAATAATTAATTTATTTAATTATTTATATATCGATTTGGCGATATCGATAACTTAAAGTAAAACGTTCGAACTTATATTTTATAATTATAATTAAAACGAACCTGAAACGTCGCGGCAGTTCGAAATTTGGCGATTTGAACTTAAACTGAATGTACAGGATTCGTTTTAAGCCGGATTTCTGTGAAACAAGAAACGTGTGGAGCTGGTGGAGTATATCTTTCTAGTGGAAGAGAAAAATCAGGATTTCGTCGTGTAGATTTTGAGTTATGTCCAAATCAAATTTCAGAAAAGTCGATGTAGAATTCCTTTATAATTTGCGACGCTTTATATATGTTATAAAAGAGATTTTCAGTATAAACTGAATACCGGGATAATCTAAAATCTGAAATATCAAACTGTAAATTCTGATATGATATTCTGGAGCTGTACGATATCATATGTGAAGATATACAATAATATTTAATTTTAAATATTTAATTTAATTATATTTAAATATGTTTATATATTTAAATATGCTATTTAGAGCGTTAAAGATAGCCACTTTTGCATACGAAGTCGGAATTCGACGAAACCAGTTTTGTTGGATCCGCAATGTCAAATAGTTGTCAGATTCCAAGTTTGGTGATTTTTAGAGTCACTGTGTGATCGTACGGATTTTTAGACGGAGAAATAGTCAGTATTTCGACGGTTAAAAATACGTTGTGTGAGCATACGAAGTCGGAATTTGACGAAACCAGTTCCGTTGGGACCGTAATGTCGAACTCTAGCTACATGTCCAGTTTGGTGATTTTTAGGTATCGTATGTAGTCATAGAGATTTTTAAAGGCTGGAGACAAACAGAAAAACGAGAAATAAAAATATAAAAATCAATAAAAAAATATCTGAACATATTTCTTGGCCAAAATAGAGGCCACGCGACATCCTCCTACAACCACAAATGCTACCAACCCCAACATCCTATAAAACCGTCTGAATCCTAAACCTGCAGCAAGATATAAAATCCAAAGCAAATGAAATAAATTCCTATAAATCCTTAAATATATATTTATGGAATCAGTGTTGGGTGCTCTTCGGGATTATATAGGATATGAGGGGTGCGACGCATCGTGACTGATGCTCGAAATCATACCGTGAGGCTAGGGTTCGACCTAGTTTGGATTTGGAAGTTCGATTCGAGAAATGAGTGTGGAAATTGTGATGAGAAG
This sequence comes from Allium sativum, assembly GCA_030737875.1. Taxonomy (NCBI): domain Eukaryota; kingdom Viridiplantae; phylum Streptophyta; class Magnoliopsida; order Asparagales; family Amaryllidaceae; genus Allium; species Allium sativum. The sequence goes on along the minus strand of CM060925.1, from coordinate 371,480,377 downwards.
ATGGAGTAGCATCTAGTGAAGGAGTTCGGGTGGTTTCGGTGGTATGTGTTGAAATGCGACAGAGGGGTTTGTCGAAGAAGGCTACAGGCGGATTTTGATGGGGGTGTGCGAGCGGGTGGTCGAGGTGACTGGTGGGTGTGGAATTGGATGCGGAGTTGATTAGTTGTGGTGGCGCCGGAGATGGATGGCCGAGGTGGAGGGAAGCGGTGGTCAAAGAGGAGGGTCAACGTCGGTTTTGGGTTTATGGGAGTATCGGTTTCCTGGAAATCGAATTGTGTTTGGGGAAGAATAATAAAGCAGGTACGGGTTTTATAAAAGGAAATGGGCCTGGTAGGAGGAGAATGGGTCGGAGTGTTTGTGAATCACGAACCGTCAGTCACGTTGGGATCGTAGGGACGAGAGCTTCACAATGAAGCTGACTGAAAGTGGATTGGGACTCGTATGAATTTATGGCGAAATAAATTGTTTGATTCAAATCAAATATACAGTTTATTGTTCTTTAACGATGAACTGCAAATGTGATTAAAACTCACCAACTCTGAACAGTTATATTTTTATAATGTATTTTTAGAACTGTTAATCATCTGTTGATTGTTGTGTGTTGGTTGATTGATTGAACTGCTAGTCAGTTAGTGAAAATTATATATATATATATATATATATGTAATTATATATATATAAACCATTAAATATTTATATATTGATTCTGCTATCAGAATAATTTATATTGAACTGAAAGTGATGATAATCATATTGTGTAACATCTGTGGATGCAGGGAGACAGGTTAGAGGAATCCGACTGGATTCCTCAACAGTTATTTTATTTTTTTTCATATATTGTTATATGATGTGATATAAAATCTGTGGGCGATTATATGTGCTTGGACGATATTGAACATCGTGATTTGATATGATTGAATACCATAACATACCGAAATGTTGATAAGGGGATTTTCAATGTTTATATTGAAAATGAATCTTATTTATAAAATCGATAGGATTTTATAAAAGGAAAACATTTATTTAATTAGAAAATAAATAAATGAAAAAGGAAACATTTATTTAGAAAATAAAAGAAATAAAATAGAAACATTTATTTAGAAAATAAATGAATTAGAATATAAAGGAATATTTATTTAGGAAATAAATAAAGGAACATTTATTTTAGATTTTTAATAAATGGAATAAAGGAATATTTATTTAGGGAATAAATAAAGGAACACTTATTTGGAAAATAAATAGAATTATACAAGGATAGGTTTAAAACCCGTGCTTCGCACACGGGTATAACACGATATAGATTTAAAGGAGATATTAAATAGGAAATCTGTTTTAAACAGATAAAGTGAGAATATTTAATTTATAAATAATGTTTTATAAATTAAATAAAATATTTATTGTTTGATAAATGGGATATATAAGTCAGAACTTATATAGAGAGGTAGAAATTGGTTTTAACACCGATAGAAATAAACATTGAAAAAAGGGAAATCCTTGTAAAACAAGGAGAAAATCGAATTTGAGTTAATCGAATTTAGTTATTCGAGAAGAGTTAAATCGAATTTAGTTATTCGAAAGGAGTTAATCAATTTGAGTTAAGTTAATCGATTTGAATTAAGTTGAATCGAAATGGAGTAAATCGATTAGAATTAAGTTAATCGAGTTAGAGTAAATCGAATATTGGTTATTCGAAGGTAAGTTATTCGAATTAGTTATTCGAAGGAGTTAATCAATTAAGTTATTCGAATTAGTTATTCGAAGGAGTAAATCAAATTTAGTTAATCGATTAGAGTTGAGTTAACCGATTTGGGTTAAGTTAAGTTATCGAGTTAAGTAATCGAGTTAAGATTTATCGAGTTAAGTAATCGAGTTAAGTAATCGAGTTGAGATAATCGAGTTAAGAAAATCAAGTTAAGTTAATCGAATAAGTTATTCGATAGGAGTAAATCCATATAAGTTAATCGGATGTTAGTTATTCGATAAGAACTGACACATTTAAGAAAATCGAATATTTGTTATTCGATAAGAGTTAATGAAATAGAGCCAACCAAGAAGAGTTATTCGAATATTAGTTATTCGATAGGAGTTAATCGAAATAAAGTTTATCGAATATAAGTTATTAACAAGGGAGTTAATCGAATAGAGATTACTCGAAAGAGAGTAATACGTCGAATTCAATTATATCGAATTCGGGAAAGTACTATTTACTTTCCGGTTTTTAAATCAAGGTTTAGTTATTGATTAAGAAATTAGGTGTCCGTTTAATCACTCGAGTTAGGAGATAAAGTTATAATTTAGGTTAGATATTGTAGAAGTAGGAATTATAACGTTATAGTTATAATCAAACGTTTTCATATAAGAAGTAGATTCGTAACCTGAATCCGAGAATTTGCGTAAACAGATGATTGGAAAAAGTGAGTGACGAGCTTCATCTATTTCACAGTAAAGGACGTTGTTCAATTAAGGTCTGATAGGTAATTATACCCCAACTTGATTGACTTCAGAATTGACAAAGGAATAGTGTGGTTCAATAGAAAAGGTTGATTTGAAATATAGTTAAGTAATAAGCGATTAATGTATTAAGCGTAACGATGTTTTATACAACGTTCATTTGAAATCCGTAAACGAGTTTTGGGAACGTTTTCCAAATATAATCAGATATGTTTTCTCAACATAGAAAATGAAATGTTTTCATGATAAGAAATTAAGAAATAGAGTTAGGCAAATTTAGAAGCTGACTGGAGATTAGTTAAGTTGAACAGTTTCCTAAGTGACAATCTAATGTTGGTTTCGACCTTCGGGATTTATACTTAGGAGTTGTTCTCTTAGTGGTTTACCATTAGGGACTGATAATTGTGAAATAATAGTGATGCGTAAATAAGCTATGGAAATGTTTTCCAATGATTAATAACATATATTTTCTAAATATATGAAATAAGGAAATATGAACATATATATGGATATGATGATTGATCGATCGAATTTCCATTTGGAAATAAGATCGTTGTTTGTACACCGACATGTTTCCATTTGATAGTTGAATCACAGACTATCAAAGTTTTGACCATATTTACGTTGTAAATATGGAGAGACCGGTTGGATTATTATCCGAAGAACCACTCCGTATTAGCATAAGCGTTGTGAATCAAGTACACTGAAGATAATTGAAGACGGAGTGAAGTGCAAGGGCTATTGTGAAAAGCCTAGGTAGGATGGATTTACTGAATAGTGCCTTCGGTTTGTTCAGTCCCAGGACAACGTATATGGATGAGTGTCTGACAAAGTATTCTTAACGAATCATATATGTTGATCTCTTTAAACGTATTACGTTGGTGGCGGAGAAATTCGTTTCTCTTAGCTTTTATACCTGTGATGCCTTGAGAAATCGATAATGATTTGGCGGGTATGACGATGTGGCATCCAAAGTAATTGAAGAAATAATATGTCAAAGTGATAAACGTGTCCTCAAAACCTCACAACCCGGAAATAACAGAAGTTGGGCTAGGCAGCATGGCTAGTTGGGCCATACCCAAGCAGGGTGTATTATCACCATATAGAGAATATTCAATTGTACTTCTTTATAATCTATTTCAATGCTGTCCCTTATCGGGAAGGATGGTTGCCGATCCCAACCATCGGTGATAATATATTCGTTACACTCAAGCTAAATGAGTGGACGGTCATGTGTGGCCGGGTTGCAAGACGTTCTTGTTGAACCTTAGTGTATCTCCTCTAGAGTACACTGATCGGAAGGTGCTCCCATACCTTGTCTATTGGAATCCAATCTCCAATAAGCACTCACGGTTTTATTTGTATACTATGTATGTGGAACGTGAGATGCAAGCGTTCTGCTAGATTGATATATATTTGTATTTAGACATTATTATAATATCAGAAAGATATCCTTTATTTAACCAAGTGTTGGAGTTTTATTCACACCAGTCCCATGACCGACCCGGAGTTTATTTTGTTTGCTTTCCCTAAACTCTTGGGTGCCTAAATTTGTACGGGCAGTCAAGTAGTTGGGATTTTACAGATACACTTGGAGAGCTTGGAGCAGGAGGCTTCAGGATTATAGCTATTATTATTCCGCTGTGTTGTTAAGTGTTGTACTTTGAAATGGTATGTATATACGAGTACTGATTTGTATTTCAAAGTTATGTTATATTTTATTCGTTCCGCTGTGAGATTCGTGTTTACTTTGATGATGTAAGTTCTTCTTCTTCTATTCTATTAGTTCTATCTTTTCTTCCTCACCCTCTACTTTCTTTCACTAACATCTCGGAATTTTCGACTCTCGAGGAGTCGAAAATTTCCAGCCGTTACAGTGGTGTTAACCTTGTAGTGGTGAAATCAAGGGTGGTGGAATCAGTATTAACCTTGTAGCCGTGAAATCAAGGGTGTTAACTTGGATATTGATAATAATAAAACTCTACGCAAACCAGCGTTGCATGGGACCAGACATAGGCGTAATCCAAACCAGTATAAAATCCAGTGTGTTCTTTCCTTTTCTGCATTTTATATTTACTTATTTCTGTGTTTGTGATTGTTTCTATGTTTGTGATCATCTCTGGTGTAATTATTATCATGTGATTCATAGAGTAATTCAAGTTAGTTAAAGATTTCTTTAAATTCCTCGTAAACACTATTCACCCTTGTAACAGCCCACATTTTACGTATTGGAAGATCGTAAAATATTTTTATTTTATTCCCTAAGGGTTGGATTATTCTCATATTTTAATATGTTGTTTATGGGGATGTTAGACATGTCCATAATTTTTACCAATTTTGTTTGTGATAATTTTCCCCTTTCAGTCTCGTACAGGGCATAACTTTTGATTCAGGGTGACTTAGGTGTTGAAACCTGTGCCATTGGAAAGAAAATGATGTTTCCCTTTCTGTAGGGTGGTTACATTAAAGATATGGTTAGCAGTTTGGGAGAAATCGCTACTTTAATGCTTAACAGTTGGTTGTTCAGGTTTTTAAGTCATAATGGGCTGATTTGAAGAGGCCCATTAGTGGGCTGGCGGAAGGCTATAAATAGGGAGCGAGAGGTAGGGGAAATAGTTTACTTTCCCCATTCTCTCATTTAGAAGAGCCAAGGGATCCTCCATTCCGCCATTTCTCCATCTTTCCACCATTAAAGCTTAGGAAATTAAAGATCTACACCAATTGAGGCAAGATCTACATCGTTTCAAGGGAGAGTTCATCGAATCAAGGAGTTTGGATCAAATTCCATGCTGTCTGGAATCTAAATTCATTGCTTTTAGCTTGTTTTGGAGAATTGGTGAGTGATATGCATCTCTCACAAGGATTCAATCGAGCATATGAATGTTCGATCATGTTTTTATCAAATTCAACTGTTTTCTCTTAGATCTACACCTTAGTAAGTCCATTTTCATATGAATCACCCTAGGATCTGATTTAGCAAGTTTAAACGGGAATTTCTATCCTATTCCATACGTTATGCAAGTTAGATCCGCAATTTAGATCGTATGCTCATTTATTATGATTTTTGGCGAAAATTGTATGACTTTGATTTTCATATTCATGTTGTTAGTGATCTCATAGCATGCTTATGGTTGTATTGGATGAATTAGGTGAGTATATTTCGTCGATTGTATCGATTGGAGAAGTTTTGGTCGAAACTGAACTTGGATTGGGGTTGTACGGGCTACGGGACGAGTGGTGTACAACGTAGTACAATATGCAATACAATATGGGGTCGGTCACACGTAGGTGGTCGATCGCACCGTGTCAGGCTCAAGCAAGAGAACCTGGTTGAGCAGAACGAGGTCGAGTTGCACCGAGTCGAGTGGTCAAGCAGGCTAGGATACATTGTCGGGTCGTGCAAGGTGGGATCATGCAAGGTGGGGTCGTGCATGAGTATGGGTCAAGCAGAAGGGGTGAACAGGGTTATTTGCACTATGGTGGGTCGGTCTCGATCAAGGTTGGAATGGCATAGGGTGGTCGGGCGTGCACTCCAGGGGAGGAAGATGGTCGGTCACAATATGGGCTCGGTCGGACGAGCATTGATTGGGTCGAGCATGGGTGTATGGGCTCGAGCAGAATGGTTCGCTCTGGTTGGGTCGGGTAGCATGGCTCAAGCAGCCTGAGTGGGTCTGGATGGTGAAGCTTAGGGTCAAGCGAGAGTATTCGGTTCGAGCAAGAAGTGGTTCGGCCACACCGAGGGGTCGGTCGCGCAGGGTCATTTCAGAAAATTTTATTTTTTGGGTATGACTCAATGATGTTATGACTTCAAAGCTTAATGATGTAATTTGGTGAAACACCCCACCTCCGTTAGGGTCACTCTCAAAGGGAATGCCCTAATTTTGGTGGAGGTTTATAAGTACAAGTCACAGATATACAAGACAGATATAAGAACACATATTTGTAAACAGCGGAAGAACAACAAACTTTATTTCATAAAGTCAAATACGTGTTACAACAACATCCTTTCCAAAAACATAACATAACACTTTCATAATATGTCTTGAGTACATTATTTAAAGAAGCATAAATAAAACATAGATAAACTGCAAAAGCCCCATAGTGGATTGTCCAAAGCCATAGTTCAAAACAGGAAAGTCCAAGCAATACATTTCTCTTCTTCAAGCTGGATGTTGAGGTTGGTCAAGCTGCTGTGTTCCCTCCCTAAGGACCTGGGGGGGAACGGAAGAAAGAAGACGAAAGAAAAGTAGAGTCAGACATAAAGCCTGAGTAAGTCTAGTACTATTTTGTCTATGAATAAAGAACTGGGTATGATAAGTATAAACAAGAAGTGGGCATGCACTATAAACTTGGTTAAGTTGTCTAGGGTCGAATATACTATCGTACCCCATGTTGATCTCTGAACCCATATAAACTAGTTTCCAACTGGCACCCCAAAATCAGGGTGATGTGATCCATTCTATGATGGTCAGCTCCTACTCGCATAGTTACATGTGTCTTACGGCCCCCGATGTTGTAGTTACCTATGCTGGTCCCATCATGGGGTGTATCAAGTCCCATAGTGGCAACCCGACACAACCTTAGAGAGCACAGGTATGCTACTGGTGTCCAATGCCTTATTTTTCTGCGCCGGAGTGTGTGCACGCCCGCACTCCGTTAGAACCTACACTGCTACACCACCGTCGTCGCTTTGACCTCTTATAATCAGCCCAGTAATCGTGCCCCACCCTGCCTAGTTTCAGGGTATCCTGATACACCTTCTAGGGTTACTGCTGAAAAGGGTCCCCCGTTACTAGGTTTTCTATCTCTAGCCAACATGCTAAGTTGGTTAAGTGTTTCCTAACCTAACCCCCACCAGTCCGTTTTGTTTAGCATGTTCCATTTTGATTAAGTCTTTAGTTCACTTAATCCTATCAATCCTGACTCAGCCTTAATTGTCTTATTAAGGCCCTGACCTCTCACATTAGACAGGTATTGTTGTGGCTGCCTGTTGCCGGTTGGTTCCGGGCAGTCTTACGCCACAACTCAGTCTAACCTCGGGTCCTTGCTGGGCTCCATGTTTAACCTCCCACATTGGATAGGTATTGTTGTGACTACTGGACAGCCGGGCGGTTCCGGGCAGGTTTACATCACAACTCAATCCAACCTCGGGTCAAACACATCGTATGTTCTACATTTACATATTTTGTCATTCTTCTTTATTTCTTATATGTAAATATTTGCGGCCCATTATTAAGTTAATGGTGTAAAGGTTACACCAATCATGGGCCCATCCCATACTTGAACTTGGGCCCTTCTATTTTATATTTTCATTCATTAGTAATTTTAACCCAACGTTATTTTCCCCCGTTTAACACGTCCGTTTATATATATTTTGGGCTTAGCCTTTTAAAGCCCAAATTAGCCATGCGAAAAGGGGAGGCTTAAAGCGTAATTACATACACAAAGAGGGGAATGTGAGCGCATGAACTTGCAATACGACGTTGGAAATACAAAATAGAAACTGGTGTACTTGCATAGTGGTAACATAGGTGACATGAATCAAAGCATGTGAACTTGTAATTGAGATATCATTATTGTCACATGAACCTATATTTTTATTTAGGCATAATGTCAAACATAAGCATGGCATAAATATTTCTAGCATAAGCATGGCATAATGTCAAACATAAGCATGGCATAATATCAAACATAAGCATGGCATAAGTATAGTTAAATTTGTTCACATAACCATGGCATAAATATTTCTAACATGAAATTATGATTCTTACTTTAGCCATGTAAACTTACAAAAAGGGACCTTTTGAACCTAACCTAGCCATGTACCACATATGTCATCATATAATTCTTGTAAACAAGATAGACCTAATCATGGTTGCCAAATATCAATCATAGCCTAGCCATATTCATAAGTTTGCAAATAGGTTTTCTAGTACAAAAGCATGGCTTAATACATAATGCCAAATTCTCAACATAATTTCATATGGATAACAACCAAACTTGTTCCAATTACTTACAAAATGATTTATGCACAAAAATATACATCATGGTGGCATAGAAGCAAACCCCAAACTTGCATGAATTTAAATCAACTACATACATGTAGCTTCAACATGGATTACATAATTTGCGAAATATTCCAAACGTATACTTGCATAGAACTACCGCATGTAGTTCTTTATAATGAATAACATAATTCATAAATATCCAAACGTATATAATATTTCAAATTGATAAGAACGCACAAATATGAATTACTTTATTGCCACAATTCACGCATACGAACCAACACAATTGTTTATTCATACCAAAGTAATACTCTACTTACAATGGTGTGACGAATTCTCTAGTTTAGGGATTGAAGACGCAAATTCCTTTGTTGAATTGATTTGTTTAGGTTGCTTTAAGCTTTAGAATCTTCCTCCTAATCCTCTCTCCAATTTGGTGGCTACTCCTAGTCGTTCCTCAGCAACATGGCGGCTATGTTCTTATTTTTGAATGAATAGATTAGGGTTTAGTCTAGGGTTGTTTATATAGAGGTTAGGAACTGATTAGGACCATTGATGTTGCTTGGATTGATCGTAGCCATTCATTCTAAGGAGAGACCAATTAAAACTTGCCACCTAGCCCTAGTGACAAAGCATACCACAGAAAATCGACCACATAGAGAATAGGCCAGCCGGGTTAGACTGGGCTCGACCTGGGTCTGGACCAGGTCGACACCCCTGTCGACAGCCTTGTCGACAGGCCTGTCGACCTGGTTAGACCAGGTCGACAGCCCAGTCGACTTGGTGGGTCAGGCGGGTGTTTTTCCGCCCTAGCCCATTGGGCCCCATTTTCGAATTTAAACCTGATTTATTCTGTTTGAATTTAAACTTGATTCTCAAACTTCCGAAGGCCATATCTTCTTCATACGGACTCCGTTTTTCGAAAACTCGGACTCTATTTCGCGTATTTTTCCGAGACGAACGCAATGGCGTATCCCTTTTCCCTTAGTTCTTTGATTTCAGATTAATTATACTTTAATTTGCTAATTTCACAGTTATAGAATTTGCGGGGTGTTACATTCTCCCCCACTTAAAAGGATTTCGTCCCCGAAATATTCAAGTTAGGAGGAATGTATATCCTAACATCCAATCATCCATCTACTCATCCATCAAACACGAGCATCCATTGTCCTTAAAAGACTTCTAATGCTTCATGATCATATGCGAAGTGTGTGTGTACATGTACTTATCTAATGCAAAATCAGGCGGTCTACTGATTCAGTTGGCCTCCTTAATGCGAATTATGTAAGTGCCATGAATCCATTATGTATGCAAATTTTCCTATTTTTGATTTTACATGAGTGCACAATCATTCATTACAAATGCAACATCCATATGACAACACATTAAAGTTCAACCATATACGAATGCAAACATATATGCATATGCAATATGAAGTGACTAAGCCGATCTAAAACCTAGATTGTGTGTGTATATGCAACCACGAGCAACCACTAGCAATCACTTGCAACCACTTGCAACCATCATCCATAACATGTTTCAACTACATGTTTCCATCCAAAAGGTTTCTACCTAAAAGATACGGTCGAGGAAATATACCTAAAAAGATAGATAAAAGCGCAACTTAAGGAAAAAGAAAGATCAAGGATGTACCCTCGAACAGAAAAGGGTAGGCAATACGTATTCTAGCTTCAGTTTCCCAAGTCGCGTCTCCCTCGGCGTCGCTCCACTGAACTTTGACGAGCTTGACTTCGCGGTTGCGTAGCTTCTTCACTTTCGTTCCTAATATGCGGGTTGGAACTTTTCTTATGGTTGCTTCGCGTTCCACTTCGGCCTCTTCGAGGATATTTGGCTCTACCACTTCAGCAGACTCATGTAGACATTTTCGGAGATGTGAAACGTGAAAAACGTTGTGGACTCCAGCCAACTTCTCGGGTAGCTCTAATCTATAGGCCATTTTCCCAATTTTCTCGATAATAGGGAATGGCCCTACGAACCTAGGTGCCAGTTTTCCTGTGGTTCCAAAACGAACAACGTTCCTTAGCGGTGATACCTTGAGAAAAACTCTGTCTCCAACTTCAAATTCAAGGTCGGTCCTCCTCTTGTCGGCGTAGGACTTTTGTCTGTCTTGGGCCGTCTTCATCCTTCTTCGTATTAAGTCTACTTTCTCTGAGGTCTCTCGGATCATATCTGGTCCAAGTATGAGCTTATCCGTGGACTCCCACCAACAAGTGGGCGATCGGCACGGTCTTCCATATAAAGCTTCGAAGGGCGCCATTCCGATGGTTGCTTGATAGCTGTTGTTGTAGGCGAATTCTACCAAAGGAAGGTGGTCTTCCCATGTCCCTCCGAAGTCAAGGACGCATAGTCTTAAGAGGTCTTCCAAAACTCTATTCACTCTCTCTGTTTGGCCGTCGGTTTGGGGATGATAGGCTGTGCTCAAGCATAACTGCATTCCTACTGCTTCTTGCAGACTCCGCCAAAACTCGCTGGTGAAGATGGGGTCTCGGTCACTAACAATGCTAGATGGTATTCCATGGAGTCGAACGATTTCCTTGAGGTAAAGTGATGCTAGGGATGAGGCAGTTCTCTTACTTTTGACAGGTAAAAAGTGGGCGCTTTTAGTAAGCCTATCCACTATTACCCAAATGCTAGTGTTGCCTCTCCTAGACCTAGGCAGCCCATCGATGAAGTCCATTGAGATGCTATCCCACTTCCACTGCGGGACCTCCAGAGGATGTAGTAGTCCGCCAGGCTTTTTCTGTTCCGCTTTAACCTGTTGGCACACCATACACTTAGAAACGAATTCTGCCACGTCCTTTTTCATGCCGTTCCAGAAGAAAGTCCTTTTTATATCTTTGTACATTTTATCTCCGCCTGGGTGTATCGTCATCTTGGAATGATGCGCTTCCTCGAGAACCTTCCTTACTAAATCTTTTGTCTGTGGGACGCATAGTCTTCCGTCTCGCCTTAGTAAACCTTTATCGTCAATGGAGTATCTGTTGAGGTGACTTGAAGTCTCACCCCTAATTAGCCTATCAATCATTTCCACAAGCTGAGGGTCTTCGCGTTGTGTTGCCCCTACTGAATCCACTAAAGTCGGGCGCACTTCGAGAGATGCAAGCAAGCCCGGTACGAAATCGGAGGAAGGCCTAAAGTCGAAGCTGGCTATAAACTCTAGGCTTTGTCTTTCAACAAACAACGGGCTTAAGGTCAATTTCTTTCGGCTCAACGCGTCTGCCACTACGTTGCCTTTGCCCGGAGTATAGGAGATTTCGAAATCGTACGAGGCAAGAAACTCCATCCATCTTTGTTGCCTCAAGTTAAGATCCTTCTACGAGAAAAGATATTTCAACGATTTATGGTCAGTGTAAAGTTCGAACTTCTCACCTAGGAGATAGTGTCGCCAAGACTTGAGTGCAAAGACGATGGCGGCTAACTCAAGATCGTGGGTTGGGTAGTTCTTTTCGTGCACCTTCAATTGCCTCCCGCCATAAGCTACTACCCTTCCTTCTTGCATTAAGACGGCGCCTAGCCCTGTCCCACATGCATCCGTATAAACAGTGAACATCTTGCTCCCATCTGGCAGCGTCAAAACTGGGGCTGTTGTGAGGGCCCTTTTTAATCGTTGGAAAGCAAACTCGCAATCCAAGTTCCAATTGAACGCTAGGTTCTTCTTAGTCAATTTCGTGAACGGAGCTGAGATTTTCGCAAAATCCCTTATGAACTTCCGATAGAAACCTGCTAGTCCTAGAAAACTTCGGACCTCAGTTGCATTCCTTGGTGACTTCCAATCCTGTACCGCTACTACCTTAGCAGGGTCCACCGCTAACCCTTGTTTGGATACTATGTGCCCAAGGAACCTCACATCTTCTCTCCAAAAGTGTCATTTGGAGAACTTGGCTTTTAGTTGATGGACTCGCAAAGTTTCCATGATTGCCCTTAGGTGCTGAGCATGTTCCTCTTCACTCTTTGAGAAGATAAGGATATCATCTACGAAGACCACTACGAATTTGTTGAGGAAATCTCTAAATACCCTACTCATTAGGTCCACGAAGTAAGCAGGTGCATTTGTCAAGCCGAAAGGCATGACAAGCCATTCAAAGAAGCCGTCTGGGGTTCTGAATGCCGTTTTATCGATGCTATCTTCAGCCACCCTTAGCTGATGAAAACCGGTTGCTAAATCGAGTTGGGAGAAAACAGACGCTCCTACAAGCTGGTCAAATAAATCGTCAATTCTAGGGAGTGGGTGCCTATTCTTTTTCGTTAGCTTGTTGAGCTCCCTATAGTCAACACATAGACGGAGTGAACCATCCGCCTTTGTAGCGAACACCACTGGAGCGCCCCATTCTGAAATGCTCCTCCTAATGAACCCCTTTTCTAGAAGCTCTTTAATCTGTTTACTGAGCTCTTTCCTTTCTCGTGGAGCCATATGTCTAACGGGCAATGCAACGGGCTTTGCATTATCTACAAGATATATGCGGAAGTCTATTTCCCGCTTCGGAGGCAAGCCCTTCACCTCTTCGAAGACATCCGGATATTCCCGGACTACTCTAACTGATTGCAAATTTTCAACAGAGGCATCTAGCGATTCAAGATAACTAAGCATAACCGCATACGAGGGATTACAAGAAATTTCCAAAGTATTACCGAGCTGGGTTAGGAGCCTAACAACCCTTTTCTCACAATCAAGGATGGCCCCATTACTGGATAGCCAATCCATACCCAAAATCAAACCATAACCCGAAAAGCCCAAAACAAAGGCACTACATTGAAAATATACACTTAGAATAGAAATTTTCAATCCCACACAGATCATAGACAAATGAGCTGGGCCCCCAATTGGGTTTGAAACAATTAAGGGGTCCTCTACCATACTAGTTTTTAGGTGCAGAGATTCTACTAAAGCGGACGAGATAAAGGAGTGTGATGCGCCAGAATCAAATAAAGTGCGAACGGGGTGATCATAAAGATAAACTACACTTTCTACAGAAGTATTTATACCTCGCTGTTGCAGAGGTGGCGCTTCTAGCACATGGACCTGTGCCCCTGGGGTGGATCCAGCCCTCTGCCCCTGTCCTCGTTTCTTTGGGCAGTCCTTAGCCCTATAGCCTGTCTCACCGCAAGAAAAGCACCCACCATTCTCCTTGGCCTTCTTTTTCCGGCAGTCCTTTACTAAGTGCCCCCACTTTGCCACAGAAATTGCACTTCCTCTTCTCTTTGTTGCCTTTCCCGCCCTTCTTAAAGTCTGTCTTCTTGGGCTGCAATTCCTCTTTCTTCTTGCCCTTATCCTCTTCATTCAGCAATGCCATTTGCACCAATCTTTCATACGTGGCTCCCATGGGTATATGGGTCATGGCCAAACTGTGTAATGGCTCATTTAACCCTTTGACGAAACGGAGAGCCTTCTTGTGTGGGGTGTTGACTAGGTCAAGCCCAAACCTAGCCAGCTCATCGAACTGATTCACATATTCTCTGACCGTCTTGTCCCCTTGCTTAAGAAATAAGAATTTTTCCAACTGCAAACTTCTTTCCGCATCTGAGAGAAATTTAGTCTCAAACCTTGCCCTAAAGTCCTCCCATGTCTCTACTGGTCTTTCAGCATTAGTGACTTCCCACCAGTAGGAAGCCTCGCCCTTCAATAGCCACACTGCCAATTGTACTTTTTGTCTATCCTCTACCTCAAAGATGATGAATAAGTCCTCAGTTTCTTTCAGCCAATTTCTAGCTGCTACGAAGGACTCAGTTCCATGGAAATCCCTTCCTCCCATAGCTTTAAAATCTTTACATATCTTAGCAAACGTGTTTCCCCGAGGAGGAGGTGGAGGAAAAGGTGCCGCTGCGGCTGGATGATTTCTTTCAGCTGGGGGAGGAGGAATGGTAGGACCTGGCTGAGTGGCCCTTGCTTCTAAGAACCGTCTAAACCAACCAGGTATTGGCACCCCTTCTGGCAAGTTAAGTTCTTGGGACATGCTGAAACAAAAAGGATAGATTCAAAACGAAGGATAAGAGATAGTACCTATGGCTTTGGGGAGTGGACTTTGCCTTTTTAAAATAAAATAATATATATTTTTCCTTTAAAAATGCTTCTTTAAATTTCCTTTTTTTTTTTTGAAAATAATTTTTCAAAACTTTTTATCTTATCTGGTAAACCTATGCTCTGATACCAAGTGAAACACCCCACCTCCGTTAGGGTCACTCTCAAAGGGAATGCCCTAATTTTGGTGGAGGTTTATAAGTACAAGTCACAGATATACAAGACAGATATAAGAACACATATTTGTAAACAGCGGAAGAACAACAAACTTTATTTCATAAAGTCAAATACGTGTTACAACAACATCCTTTCCAAAAACATAACATAACACTTTCATAATCTGTCTTGAGTACATTATTTAAAGAAGCATAAATAAAACATAGATAAACTACAAAAGCCCCATAGTGGATTGTCCAAAGCCATAGTTCAAAACAGGAAAGTCCAAGCAATACATTTCTCTTCTTCAAGCTGGATGTTGAGGTTGGTCAAGCTGCTGTGTTCCCTCCCTGAGGACCTTGGGGGGGGGGGGAAACGGAAGAAAGAAGACGAAAGAAAAGTAGAGTCAGACATAAAGCCTGAGTAAGTCTAGTACTATTTTGTCTATGAATAAAGAACTGGGTATGATAAGTATAAACAAGAAGTGGGCATGCACTATAAACTTGGTTAAGTTGTCTAGGGTCGAATATACTATCGTACCCCATGTTGATCTCTGAACCCATATAAACTAGTTTCCAACTGGCACCCCAAAATCAGGGTGATGTGATCCATTCTATGATGGTCGGCTCCTACTCGTATAGTTACATGTGTCTTACGGCCCCCGATGTTGTAGTTACCTATGCTGGTCCCACCATGGGGTGTATCAAGTCCCATAGTGGCAACCCGACACAACCTTAGAGTGCACAGGTATGCTACTGGTGTCCAGTGCCTTATTTTTCTGCGCCGGAGTGTGTGCACGCCCGCACTCCGTTAGAACCTACACTGCTACACCACCGCCGTCGCTTTGACCTCTTACAATCAGCCCAGTAATCGTGCCCCACCCTGCCTAGTTTCAGGGTATCCTGATACACCTTCTAGGGTTACTTCTGAAAAGGGTCCCCCGTTACTAGGTTTTCTATCTCTAGCCAACATGCTAAGTTGGTTAAGTGTTTCCTAACCTAACCCCCACCAGTTCGTTTTGTTTAGCATGTTCCATTTTGATTAAGTCTTTAGTTCACTTAATCCTATCAATCCTGACTCAGCCTTAATTGTCTTATTAAGGCCCTGACCTCTCACATTAGACAGGTATTGTTGCGGCTGCCTGTTGCCGGTTGGTTCCGGGCAGTCTTACGCCACAACTCAGTCTAACCTCGAGTCCTTGCTGGGCTCCATGTTTAACCTCCCACATTGGATAGGTATTGTTGTGACTACTGGACAGCCGGGCGGTTCCGGGCAGGTTTACATCACAACTCAATCCAACCTCGGGTCAAACACATCGTATGTTCTACATTTACATATTTTGTCATTCTTCTTTATTTCTTATATGTAAATATTTGCGGCCCATTATTAAGTTAATAGTGTAAAGGTTACACCAATCATGGGCCCAGCCCATACTTGAACTTGGGCCCTTCTATTTTATATTTTCATTCATTAGTAATTTTAACCCAACGTTATTTTCCCCCGTTTAACACGTCCGTTTATATATATTTTGGCCTTAGCCTTTTAAAGCCCAAATTAGCCATGCGAAAAGGGGAGGCTTAAAGCGTAATTACATACACAAAGAGGGGAATGTGAGCGCATGAACTTGCAATACGACGTTGGAAATACAAAATAGAAACTGGTGTACTTGCATAGTGGTAACATAGGTGACATGAATCAAAGCATGTGAACTTGTAATTGAGATATCATTATTGTCACATGAACCTATATTTTTATTTAGGCATAATGTCAAACATAAGCATGGCATAAATATTTCTAGCATAAGCATGGCATAATGTCAAACATAAGCATGGCATAATATCAAACATAAGCATGGCATAAGTATAGTTAAATTTGTTCACATAACCATGGCATAAATATTTCTAACATGAAATCATGATTCTTACTTTAGCCATGTAAACTTACAAAAAGGGACCTTTTGAACCTAACCTAGCCATGTACCACATATGTCATCATATAATTCTTGTAAACAAGATAGACCTAATCATGGTTGCCAAATATCAATCATAGCCTAGCCATATTCATAAGTTTGCAAATACGTTTTCTAGTACAAAAGCATGGCTTAATACATAATGCCAAATTCTCAACATAATTTCATATGGATAATAACCAAACTTGTTCCAATTACTTACAAAATGATTTATGCACAAAAATATACATCATGGTGGCATAGAAGCAAACCCCAAACTTGCATGAATTTAAATCAACTACATACATGTAGCTTCAACATGGATTACATAATTTGCGAAATATTCCAAACGTATACTTGCATAGAACTACCGCATGTAGTTCTTTATAATGAATAACATAATTCATAAATATCCAAACGTATATAATATTTCAAATTGATAAGAACGCACAAATATGAATTACTTTATTGCCACAATTCACGCATACGAACCAACACAATTGTTTATTCATACCAAAGTAATACTCTACTTACAATGGTGTGATGAATTCTCTAGTTTAGGGATTGAAGACGCAAATTCCTTTGTTGAATTGATTTGTTTAGGTTGCTTTAAGCTTTAGAATCTTCCTCCTAATCCTCTCTCCAATTTGGTGGCTACTCCTAGTCGTTCCTCAGCAACATGGCGGCTATGTTCTTATTTTTGAATGAATAGATTAGGGTTTAGTCTAGGATTGTTTATATAGAGGTTAGGAACTGATTAGGACCATTGATGTTGCTTGGATTGGTCGTAGCCATTCGTTCTAAGGAGAGACCAATTAAAACTTGCCACCTAGCCCTAGTGACAAAGCAGACCACAGAAAATCGACCACATAGAGAATAGGCCAGCCGGGTTAGACTGGGCTCGACCTGGGTCTGGACCAGGTCGACACCCCTGTCGACAGCCCTGTCGACAGGCCTTCGACCTGGTTAGACCAGGTCGACAGCCCAGTCGACTTGGTGGGTCAGGCGGGTGTTTTTCCGCCCTGGCCCATTGGGCCCCATTTTCGAATTTAAACCTGATTTATTCTGTTTGAATTTAAACTTGATTCTCAAACTTCCGAAGGCCATATCTTCTTCATACGGACTCCATTTTTCGAAAACTCGGACTCTATTTCGCGTATTTTTCCGAGACAAACGCAATGGCGTATCCCGTTTCCCTTAGTTCTTTGATTTCAGATTAATTATACTTTAATTTGCTAATTTCACAGTTATAGAATTTGCAGGGTGTTACATTTGGCTCAGTGATGTTATGACTTTGAAGTAGATTCAAGTAGGAATATTCGAAGTATTGAAGGTGTTCGTTGATAGGTGTAGAATAATGAATGAGGTGGAACTCAAAGGTCGTGAGTTAGTGGATAATGGTTGCTCTAAAAGGTTGCTTGAGCTCTGAAAAGTCGTCGGGTTGGATAACTGGAGATACGAAAGGCCGAGGAATTATCATTGTCGTAGGTTCTAGCGGGCTCAAAGTAAGGGTATAATAAGCGCACCTAAAAGAATGGATGTAGGTCGGGTATGCTGGGGTATTATTGAAAGGCCTAGATACGTATAGTTGAAAGGCGTATGCCTTTTTTACTAGATCCGAGGTTACCATTAGTCCTTGACGGATGGCAACGTGTTATGGCTGGTCATACAATGAACGGTGGTTTCGAAGCAGGATTGACAGTGATAGCCAGAGTCTATCATGGATGATTGTTTTTTTGTTTGTACCATCTCACGTGGATTGTCCAACATCGAAGGAGATGTTTCTTGGGTGCTTGTCTGATATTGGTTTAGGCATTTGGGGCTTGTGCTTAAGGGATGTTGAATTCGGTTAGGATGGTTTATGTAAGATCTACAATCTAGATGCTATGAGTGTTACTGTAGGTTGCTTCTGTTTGCCATGATTGAATGGTCATTCTGATTACCATGAATGAATTGTTGTTCCTTTTGTTGTATGAATTGCAAAGGCTATCACTGTCCGATGTGGGGAAGATGGGGGTTAAATTCTTCTTGGGAGTTGATGGTGGAATTAGTTTGTTTATTTACCCATTCTTATATACTTTATTGGTGATGTTAGATAGTTGTTTATCGCTCACTAAGACTATTGTCTGACTCAAGGTTTTATGTTTCCCACTTATTACCTTGGGTTGTTAATCCGATTTTGGATGGGTAGACTAGGTGGCAAATGACAGGTGATAGCTTAGTAAGGATGATGTAGCAGTTTGGAGACGAGCAGGAGGCTAGCGTGGTATCTCTTACTATATAGTATTTGGTTTTCCGCTGTTTGTTATTCTACTTTGAGTGCTGTAGTGAGGCAAATTTGTATAGACATATGTTGCAATCCTAGTGTAAGGATATACTTTCTTGTTGTTTTGGAAATTTGAGATTTCTGTTCAAATATGCTTCACTAATATTACCTATTGTATATGTTCTATTATATTTTATCCTTGTGCCGTGAGACTTACGATAGCATCTGCTTGTGTTATCATACCTTGATGATCATCCATAGCTGCCTGGAACACCTTTCAACGCGCTTTTCCTCTTGTTTAGTGTAGTGGTTGTGGGCGGTCATCACAACCCCTCTCTAATGTTGATTCTGCCTTAAGATCCACATTTTGCATCCTTAATAGCCCTTTGTCTAGATAGTGCAAAGTGTCCAAAATTATGCCTTGGAGGCAGCGCCGATTAGAAGCCAACCCCTAGACAAACTGCATTGGAAGGTATAATTTCTATCCTAGGAATTTCTTTGAGTACCCTACTTGATTTGGGAGCAACTCATTCCTTTATTGTTAGGAAGATTGTTGATTCTTTGAAAATTCCCTTATCCTTTGCTAGCAATCTAATAGATGTGTCTAATCCTGTCAGAGGGAATATGCAGCTTTCGCTTGTGTGTAAAGACGTAGTATTGGACATCGGTGATGTCGACTACTTTTGTGATGCGTACGTACTTGAATTTGAGGGGTATAGTCGAATTCTAGGAATGACTGGCTATCATTTTATGGGGCCATCCTTAACTACGATAATAAGAGGATTGTTTGCTTGAGAAGCCGTGGAGGTTATAGCTTAGAGATTTATTGTGGGATAGGGAATAGGGATTCAACATTATTTCCCATATCTTCTAATTTGGAAGGACTATCTTCGGCACCGATTGTATGTGAGTTTACTGATGTTTTTAGGAGGTCGTAGGACTGCCACCATCATTTAGGATAGACCTCGATAAGGACGCGAGCCCTATAGCATTGCCTTTAAGGCACATGGTGTTGGAGACTGGAGTTTTGATGACAACAACCTTATTTCAATATTAATTGATTATATAATATATACTAACATGTTTATCTAGAATATATATATACATACACACACACACACACATATCCAGGATTTGTGTATAGGAATTAATACTGAAGACTGTACAGTTTAAGAGATTTTAGAGATTTAGGATTAAGAAGATTCAAATCTCTTGAGTAACAAAATTTCAAGAGGTCAAGAGTTCAAGATAAATATAGTAACAGAGTCTAGTTTACGTAAGACTCTGAATAGCACTCCAGGTTCAAATTCAAATTCTGCTTTTTTCAATTTCTGATTTTCAATTTTCAAATTCTATTTTCAAATTCTACTTTCATTTTTTATTCTTATTAAGTTTCTCTATTTTACTTTTGATTTAAACTCAAGTTTTAAAGTTTATAAGTTTATATATATAGTTATATACTTTATATTTAGATAGTTTTAAACTTTATAATTTTATAAATATATTTATATAAGTTATATTTATGATTTCATATGATTTTCTACTTTATAATACTTATTTATAACACTATGTTTTAATTCAAGAATTTCCAGAATTATATATATATATCAAAGCACTTAAAAAATACTCAAAATTCAAATTTACACTATGATATGTCGACATACATTTATGGACATGTTGACATATAACTATCATATTTTTTATTTTGAAAAGAAGTGTCTTTTCACTATTTGTAACGTTCTAGAAGCGTTCCAACCTTTCAAATCTTATAAATAGGGGCTGATTTAGAATTTTATCATCATTGTTCTTCTTCGTCTTCATCTTTTCTCATTACACCATTAATATTTCATATTTTTTATGAATTCTACACTTATACTCTGCCGATTTCAATTCTATTTTTATAAAACTTCTTCTCTTCTCACTCTCTACTCATTACCCACCGAATCGAAGTGTTATTAAAGAGTTATAGGGTTGTTGTAATCATTTGGGAAGTGTTTGCGAAAAGGTGTATTCTTTGTAGCCTTGAAATCAAGGAAAGGAATCAGCGGTAACCTTGTAGCTGGGGAAATCAAGGGAAATATACTTGATCAAGGGTGTTTGGAGTCGGTGGTAACCTTATGGCCATGAAATCAAGGAGATTGTACTTGGATATTGATAATAAAACTCTACACAATCCAATGTTGTGTGACTGGACGTAGGAGTAACTCTAACGGGTATAAAATCCAGTGTGTTCTTTCCTTTTCTGCATTTTAGTTTTGTTTATTTTTGTGTTTGTTTTTTATTCTTTGTCTGCGGTTATATCTGTGGTGTGTGATTCATATAGTAGATCATATAAGTTTTAGATTATCTTAATTTCCTTGAAAACACTATTAACCCTCCCTCTAGTGTTAGTTTTGCCTTAACGATCCATTCCACATTCCCTAACAATTGGTATAAGAGCAAGGTCTTTCAAAAAGTTCATAATCTGATTTTTGAATTTTTTTTAGAAATGGCAACCAACATTAGTAATAATAATAGTTCTTTTGTAGAGGGTATGTCCACTGTTAGACCATCACTGTTTAATGATAGTAATTATTCGTATTGGGCATGTAGAATGAAAACATATTTGCAATCAGTAGGATTAGACACATGGAAAAGTGCACATAATGAGTTTATTGAACCCACAACTAATTTTGCACAATGGACAAATGAACAAAAGGCTGCTGCACAAAGCAATTTTAAAGCCATGAATATGTTTTTTTTTAATTAGATAGGAATGAGTTTAAAAGAATGTCAGTATGTAAAATTGCTTACGAGATTTGGAGAACTTTACAAGTTACTCATGAAGAAACTAGTAAAGTTAAACAAACTAAGATATTAATGTTGGTTAATCAATTTGAGTTATTCAAAATGAATGAGAATGAGTCTATCTCCAATATGTATTGCAGATTTCAAGAGATAGTGCATTCATTAACAACACTTGGAAAAACTTATTCTAAAGAAGATGAAGTCGGAAAAATATTGAGTTCATTAACTTCAGAATGAGATCAGAAAACATTGGCGATTGATTGAAGAAGCCAATATGTCAGTGAAATGAAGACTGAGGAGTTAATAGGAAACCTGGTGTCTTTTGAAGTCCATTTACAGAAAAGAAAGGAAAACAAACTAACAGAAAAGAAATCCATAGCATTTAAAGCTACAGTAAATGATTCTGACTCGAATAGTGAAGATGATGAAGAAACAACCTTAATGACAAGACAATTTAGAAATTTTTGAGATATAAAAGGAAAATTTATTTTCAAAATAATAACCAAGAAAGTTCAGGAAGAAATGATGGTCCATGTTATAACTGCAATAAACCAGGTCATATAAAGAGAATGTGTCCATATCCGCATAAATCGACTCAACAAACGGACAACAACAATTCATCAAAGAAAAGAAAGAAAGCATACGCAGCAACGTTAGATGATTCAGATTCATCATCAAGTGATGCAGAACCAGAAACTGTAAACTCAAATAGGTGCTTCATGGCAATTCAAAATTTAGAAATTTTCAAAGAAAGAGATCTAAAAACTGGGTACGCCTTAATTAATTTTCAAATTTTCTTTGGTTTAATGGTTTTTTTATTTGTTTACTTTTTTTGTTTTGCATTCAAAAATTAAACTTTAAAATTCAAACTTGAAATTCAAAATTCAAATTTGAATTCTAAATTTTGAAATTCAAAATTTTTTTATATAATAAAGTAATTTTTGGGATATTTGCTAGGATTAGAATTATTTCAAGAAAATGTTAAACCTAAAATATAAATTGTTACTGTAACGAAAAGGAATTTCGCTCGATCCTAATCAGTCGCTAAACCGATCAAGAACGTTCGAAACGCCTGATTGTTTTGAGAACACGACAAAATAGAACGCAAACAGAAGAACATTTCATTGTTATTACAACAATTCCATCAGAATACAAGAATATACAGAGTATAAATCAATATTACACATTCGATAAATATCAGAGATTACAATACATTACATAGCAGTGGAAAATAATACAATACACAACTAGAAGAGATATATGGATACAAAGCTTTCCAGATATCATTCCAGCTATAAACCAGGATCCTGGGAATATAAATCTGCAAAACCAAAACTACTAGCTGCCTATGTCAAAACAAGGGCACCCGGAGTTTAGGTTAAAACAATAAACTCCAGGTCAGTCATGGGACTAGTGTGAGAACTAAAACAGTTAATAATCTTTATTTTAAAGTTAGGTAAATCAAGGGACCACGCCGTATAACACGGAACGGGTTTCATACCAAGAATACCAGTGCATAAAACAAACAGCGCAATGCTAAATAGAGAAAAATGAAGTTGTTATAAGACCCAGGTCCTATCACACAATGCAACGCAAGCCGGGTGATAGGGTTTTCCCTTATAATAGCCAAACATGCTTGGTGCGTTTAAAACAAATCATTTGATACTATTATAAGTGTATAGTGTCAAAACAATTTCAAATCATAAGTATCAATCCTAGACGGCATGGGTACCATATATCATGTCGCCATACTAGGCTCTACAATCAAACCCGCAAATGTCACGTATTTGGAAATTGGATTTCCGTCTGTGAACCGAGGCAAAAGATAGTCCTCTACCGATTCGAGACTGTCTAGTCTGAGTCTCAGGTCAGAGCTCGAGTGACCTTGGAGCGACAGGGCTGGTCCACCGATGTGGATTAGATGAAATCCTGAACACTGCGTTTCCCCGCCCTTTGGGGCGTAAGTCCGGTCCGTCTGCCGACCAGAATGCATCGACTGAAACCGATATAACCGAGGCGCCTCGCAACAGCAACAACCACATAAGTCAAACTCGTCAGGGCGTGTAAAACCACTGACGCCACTTCTAACTAGAAAGAAACGCATGTCCTCCCTGATGTCCTTCTCCCATTTCTGGTTCACAACCGGGGTGTCAGGCTCGCGAATCAACGCTACCCAAAGCTACGCCACATAGGTCGTGCTTTGATCATCACCACAAGACTTTGCTTTTCAATAGAAGCCTTGATCCATTTGCATCTTAGCATGCCACACAGTCAAACCACTCTAAGCAACCGATATAAGTCACACAGAATGGAATCTAATGTCAGACACACAGTCTATTTACAAGTTCGTCCTGGGTCTGAACGAAATCGGAGGCACTTAGTACCCCGCATATCCATCGATCTCCAAGTACGTTTCGACGACCACTAACTGATTTCCTCCTCTTGGGTGTATGGCCCAATCAAGATCATCAGTAATTATCCAAACGACGTGAAGACCTCCGGTCTTCAACCACCGTCTTCATATTCGACTTATCGTCGTATCAGTTATTCAAAATGGGATGAACCCGGTCTTTCCGAATAACTCGCGTACATAATAAACAAGTGATACACAAACACAACATACGCCTCATTCCAATTCATCAGTCACTAACCATAAACTAACCAGAGAATAATTCCCCAACTATTAACCCCGAAGGCCGAAACCAACATCAGATCAATACTCAGGAAACCGTTCTGCTTAGCTAACCTACAGTTAGTTTCTAAATTTCACATTCATAGGGAAAGGTTCCCATTAATTTTATCAAAGATAAATTCCTTTAAATTTATTCTTCAATCTTCCTTTGAATATCACTTCAAACTAGTCGGGATTAACGAACCTTACTAAAGTAATCATTTGTTTTAATTTCCTAATCCCAACCTAATCATCCCATGAAATAAAACTGGTCATACTTCATATCTAACACCACGGTGTTATCGGTAAATTCAATTACCATTTCACGTTCAAATCTAATTAAAGATTTAACTATCGCTTGGAGCAAAACTGGGGATACTCCATTCTCTTTTTTTCAATCTAATTAAAGATTCATTAAAACTCCACATAGTTTTAATCTTTAACTGGGTTAAAGAATCGGTGTCATTTAAAACACGGTTCACGATAAACCCAAAATCACATCACATTTCAATCAGTCCCTAACCGTAAATTAGCAAGTGAGCAATTCCCTAAGTATTAACCCCGAAGGTCGAAACCAACATCAGATCAATACCCAAGAAACCATTCAACTTAACTAATCTCCAATTAGTTTCTGATTTTCTTAACTCTGCTGGGTCTAAGAACAGTATTATTAAATATACCGTTCACGACAACCCAAAATCACATTCCATTAATTATCGGGTTAAAGAACAAGTGTTATTTAAAACAATGTTCACGATAAACCCAAAAATCAATACCAATTCAATTCCAATTAAATTTCATTTAATTGGTACACTTCATTAAATCTAAATAAAAGATTTAACCATTTTCTCAACTGGGCTTAAGAGCAGTGTTAATGAAGACACCATTCACGAGAAACCCAAATCACATTTGATATTAAATACAAGGCTCTGAATAGAAAATATATCGGCTTATATTCAATATCAAATTCTACTACCAACAAATATCGTATTGGAAATAACGATATATATAAATCTTTCAAATTCCCATAACAATATCTGTATCATCTCGAAATCCAACATCGAAATATTCCGAAGACAATTTCGATTCAAATCCACTCCAATATATTTATTGGAAATTCTGGTTATTTTCAAAACCATTTCAAATCCAATTTATTTATTTAAAAATAAATAGAATTATAATTCTAGTTTAAAACTAGTTCATTTCGATAAAAATCTATTTTTATCTTTTCAAATATGGAGTTTTTCATCCCAATTCTTCCCAAATCATTTCTTTTGATTTTACACAAATTATTACTAATTTTAATAATTTTATCAAGGCCCGTACAGTTGATTTCCATCAACGGCCATCGAACTGCACTTACAGCGACCTTTTCCAAATTTGATTTGGACATAATTCCAAATCCAACCATTAGATTTCAAATCTTTAATATTCACTAAAAAGCTCTTTTCGATACGAACCCAACGGTTCCGGTTTTAGGAGAATCCGACGGTCGGATCTCCCGAAATATCCATTCGAAGTCAATGGTCGAAATTCACGAACTACCGCAGCGCGGTGCGTTCTATTCAGGCCATTATATTATATATTTAATATATATAATATATAATTCGTTGATTTCCTTTTAAAACGTATTATATATATCGTTTTAAATTCGTTTTCAAAACGATTTCAACTTCATTTCAAATTTAAATCAAAATTGAACTTTTCTCCTTATAAATTCGATTTAAATTCATTTCAAATTGATTTCAATTCAAATCGATTTTCAATTCAATTTTAGTTCGTTTTCAATTCAGTTCTATTTCAATTCGAGTTCATTTCTATTCAATTTCAATTCGAATTCATTTCTATTCAATTTCAATTCGAATTCATTTCTATTCAAAATATCAGATTTTGAAATCACTTTCGATATTCATTATAAAATGAATAAAATCGATATAAATATCGTTCACGACAAAATGGCGTCAATCTAATCAACACAGCTTCGTATATTTCTATTTTCAAATATTCTATTTCAAATATTTCTATTCAAATATTTCTATTCAAATATTTCTTTTCAAATATTTCTATTCAAATATTTCTTTTTCAAAAATGGAATGAGGCCCAATCAATTACCACATAATGTTAATTATATGGATTTTCTACCACATGTATATAACAACAACGATAAATCATCAACCATCATCCAAAGTGCGTTCTACACTGTATAAGCATCAAATATAAATATTTAACGCTTATAACAGTCTGTCAACCAATCGATCGACATACAACTAACTATTGGGATTAGTGTATGCCATATATCACCCCAATACCCGTGTGGGGTTTTCAAACAATCAAACACACATTTTATTTGTGCAGTTGGGCGATGTGTAAAATTTATCGTCCCAATCAATATCAGTCAAATGTGTGTATATAAACAAATCGTCCGATTTGTTTATATTAGCTTATTTCATTTTATATACATGTGAAAAATTATATTTTTAACTATAAAATATTTTTAACTATATAAATATTTTATTTCCTTTCACACCACGTCACACAATCAACTACACATCAAAATCAAACAAACAAGCATACAAGCCGTCCATGGTCTGTGGACGACGGGTGTTAGGTGCTACTAAACACCGTCTGCATCCTAGTATATATTTTAACTAGAAAATTAATTTAAAAGTGAGAAGTTCTCACCGACTAGCTAATCCAAACGCCACGACTCTTCTTATGTAGGATATCTTCGTCGTTCCTACTTTCATCATCCGTAATCACTACATATATAAAAATCGAATTTTTACTATGCTATTCAATATATAAAAATCGAATTTTTTACTTTGTTATTCAATATATAAAAATCGTATTTTTACTTTGCTATAAAAAATCACTTTTCTATTTCAACGTATATATAATAAAAATAAGATTTTTATTTTGCTACATATATAAAGATCAATTTATTATCATCATACCTATATAAAAATTATATCTTTAACTTTTCTATTTTACAAAAATTATATTTTGAACCTTCCTATCTTATAAAAATTATATTTTGAACCTTCCTATCTTATAATATTTTCAATGGTTTAAAATAAAATTGGATCTATAGAAAATAAATAATAAAAATGTGTAAATAGGACTTACTGTATTTTTTTCAGCGAGGAAGGGGGGTTCTTGGCGTCGGAATCGGTAAGTGGAGGGGGAAGCAGGGCTGACCGGCGGTTCTGGCCGGGGGAGGGGGCGCTCGGTCTTCGATCCACGAGGAGGGGGGTTTTGCGGTGGGTTCAGGGGAAGGGCGCGAGGTGGAGAAGAATAGGGGGAGGAGGAAGGAAGAAGAAGGGTGACGGCAGGGGTGATGAACGGCGGTGGCGGAGGCGAGGTGGGTGGCGGCTGGCAGGCTACGCGATTTGTTTTTTTTTCTTTTTCACTTTGAAAACTGACGGGAAGATAAGGAGGAAAAGGGTGAGAGAGAATAGAGGAGTTGACTAAGTTTATAAATATTTATTTAATTTAATTAAACCCCATAAAGTTACTTTTTCATTTAAACTTGAAATCAAAACCACCGACTGTCGGCCCTAGCTAATTACCCACATCCCGAACACAATGGGATATTTATCAAAAGCTGATTCAATCATTTCGACCAGTTTTCGTCAAAATCAAAATATAACTCTATATATTCTCTTTTAAACGTACATTTCAATTTACCGGGGTCACATACAAACTCTAAAAATTCCAGAAAAATATTTTCTAACTTGGTATTGACGATACGGTCCTAACAAAACTAATTTCATCAAATTCTGAGACCGTTTGAAAAATGGCCATTTTCCAGTCGATTAAAATCAACTGAA
Organism: Allium sativum; assembly: GCA_030737875.1. NCBI lineage: Eukaryota > Viridiplantae > Streptophyta > Magnoliopsida > Asparagales > Amaryllidaceae > Allium > Allium sativum. The sequence continues at coordinate 371,452,223 of CM060925.1, read as the reverse complement.
ACTGGTCAAACGCGTTTTCCTTTGCCACGCTCACATATTGATTCGAAAAATTACGAATTTTGAAACCTAGCAATAACTTGACATCATGGATCCAACAAAAGTGGTTTCGTCGAAAACCGAGGTCGTTTGCAAAATGGTTATTTTTAAGGGCCGAAATTCCATAGCGACTATTAAGAATTTTCAACTGGACATATCTTTTGATTCCCGCTATGAAATTCCAATCTTTCGGATTCGTTGGAAAGATATTCACAAATAGATTCTAATATTTTTGGTTTCACTAAAATCCGGTTTATTTTGCACCCGGTACATTCATTTGAATTTTGGAATCAAATTATCGAACTACCGCGCCATTTTCAATTCCTTTTATAATTATAAATAAATAATTATATTCTAACGACGATCTATATAATATATACGTTCGAATTCTATTCTAAATAAATTTCTCGTCGATATTATTTAAAATAATTCATTTTAAATAATTAAAATTCGCTAAAATTGCTAAAAAAAAAAAATTAAATTGTCTCGGATTTCCGGGTTATTACAATCTCCCCCACTTAAAACTTTTCGTCCCCGAAAAGGAACGATGTCGAAAGTCGTTTAACCAGTCAACTCAACTTTCATTATTTTGACTATGGCTTAAGTTCTTCAACTTTTCAGTTTCTAAGAACTTTTCAAATTTTTCAAAAATTTGGCTAACACCCTAAATTTTCGAAAAATTTCGCCATAACCTCCCCTGCTTCGGGAGCACCGGGAAAATCTCGAAATTGCCATACAGGCCCTCTGATCTCAAAAAGAAAAAGAAAAAGCCAAGCAGCTAGCCAATCGGCTCATAAAATCATCATCACCCAAACAAAACAGTAAATTATGGTAAACATGTACCTATTTGTCGAGAAAATAATTTTATTCTTCTGCTCTAGCCTCTTTGCTATGACCTGTTCAATGTAAGTACATGTATATGCAAGCAAATGCGACCAAATTTCAATACAATTCACTTTGTGGTCAATTTGGCTAAATGGTTAAAATTTTAATTAATCAAGCCATAATCAAACATCACAACCATCAATCATTTAGTTGATTATCATTTCAAATTCATAACTTTGATACATAGTCAAAAAATCACATTTTTGATGCCAAATCACACCAATAGGCCCTATCTAATTTTGGTTCTCACACCAGTCAATAGGAAATATATAAATATCACACCTTCGACACTCGAATACTAATTCTGATGATGAAGCTTCAATCATCAGAACCATCTCCGAGCGACTAGAGTGTGATTCTATATCTATCCAGTATATTAAAATCTCGAATACCCGTGGATCAGACGTGTATGCAAAATCTTTATATACTGGATTGTCCAAATCAATATAAATAAATAATCAAATACGAATAATTGATTTAAATTTTCAAAACAAAAATTGTTTTCATTTTAAAAATATACTCTTCACACTCGTTCTAGGATACTACTGACCCTATCTCTAACGAGTCGTTCTAATTGGATATTACTAAACCAGTATCTGATGAATTCTTTCGTATGGTTCCAATATGTCTTGTTCTCTGAGCTTTGTAAACCAAAGCTCTAATACCACTGTAACGAAAAGGAATTTCGCTCGATCCTAATCAGTCGCTAAATCGATCAAGAACGTTCGAAACGCCTGATTGTTTTGAGAAAACGACAAAATAGAACGCAAACAGAAGAACATTTCATTGTTATTACAAGATTTCCATCAGAATACAAGAAATTACAGAGTATAAATCAATATTACACATTCGATAAATATCAGAGATTACAATACATTACATAGCAGTGGAAAATAATACAATACACAAGTAGAAGAGATATACAGATACAAAGCTTTCCGGATATCATTCCAGTTGTAAACCAGGATCCTGTGAATATAAATCTGCAAAACCAAAACTACTAGATGCCCGTGTCAAAATAAAGGCACCCAGAGTTTAGGTTAAAACAATAAACTCCAGGTCAGTCATGGGACTGGTGTGAGAACTAAAACAGTTAATAATCTTTATTTTAAAGTTAGGTAAATCAAGGGACCACACCGTATAACACGGAACGGGTTTCCTCCCAAGAGTACCAGTGCATAAAACAAACAGCGTAATGCTAAATAGAGAAAAATGAAGCTATTATAAGACCTATGTCCTATCACACAATGCAACGCAAGCCGTGGGATAGGGTTTTCCCTTATAATAGCCAAACATGCTTGGTACGTTTGAAACAAATCATTTGATACTATTACAAGTGTATAGTGTCAAAACAATTTCAAATCATAAGTATCAATCCTAGACGGCATGGGTACCATATATCATGTCGCCATACTAGGCTCTACAATCAAAACCGCAAATGTCACGTATTTGGAAATTGGATATCCGTTTGTGAACCGAGGAAAAAGATAGTCCTCTGCCGATTCGAGACTGTCTAGTCCGAGTCTCAGGTCAGAGCTCGAGTGACCTTGGAGCGGCAGGGCCGGTCCACCGATGTGGATTAGACGAAATCCCGAACACAGCGTTTCCCCGCCCTTTGCGGCGTAAGTCTGGTCCGTCTGCCGACTAGAATGCATTGGCCGAAACCAATATAACCGAGGTGCCTCGCAACAGCAACAACCACATAAGTCAAACTCTTCAGGGCATGTAAAACCACTGACGCCACTTCTAACTAGAAAGAAACGCATGTCCTCCCTGAGGTCCTTCTCCCGTTTCTGGTTCACAACCGGGGTGTGAGGCTCGCGAATCAACGCTACACAAAGCTACGCCACACTGGTCGTGCTTTGATCATCACCACAAGACTTTGCTTTTCAACAGAAGCCTTGATCCATTTGCATCTTAGCATGCCACACAGGCAAACCACTCTATGCAACCAGACTGAAATCCAATGTCAGACACACAGTCCATTTACAAGTTCGTCCTTGATTTGAACGAAACCGGAGGCACTTAGTACCCCGCATATCCATCGATCTCCAAGTACGTCTCGACGACCACTAACTGATTCCATCCTCTTGGGTGTACGGCCCAACCAAGATCATCAGTAATTATCCAGACGACGTGAAGACCTCTGGTCTTCAACCACCGTCTTCATCTTCGACTTATCGTCGTATCAGTTATTCAGAGTGGGATAAACCTGGTCTTTCCGAATAACTCGCGTATATAATAAACAAGTGTTACACAAACACAACATACGCCTCATTCCAATTCATCAGCCACTAACCGTAAACTAACCAGAGAATAATTCCCCAAATATTAACCCCGAAGGCCGAAACCAACATCAGATCAATACCCAGGAAACCGTTCTGCTTAGCTAACCTACAGTTAGTTTCTAAATTTCACATTCATAGGGAAAGGTTCCCATTAATTTTTTCAAAGATAAATTCCTTTAAATTTATTCTTTAATCTTCCTTTGAATATCACTTCAAACTAGTCGGGTTTAACAAACCTTACCAAAGTAATCATTTGTTTTAATTTCCCAATCCCAACCTACTCATCCCATGAAGTAAATCTTGTCATGCTTCATATATAACACCACGGTGTTATCGGTAAATTCAATTACCATTTCACGTTCAAATCTAATTAAAGATTTACTTATCGCTTGGAGCAAAACTGGGGATACTCCATTCTCGTTCTTTTCAATCTAATTAAAGATTCATTAAAACTCCACTCAGTTTTAATCTTTAACTGGGTTAAAGAATCGGTGTCATTTAAAACACGGTTCACGATAAACCCAAAATCACATTACATTTCAATCAGTCCCTAACCGTAAATTAGCAAGTGAGCAATTCCCTAAGTATTAACCCCGAAGGCCGAAACCAACATCAGATCAATGCCCAAGAAACCATTCGACTTAACTAATCTCCAATTAGTTTCTAATTTTCTGAACTCCGCTGGGTCTAAGAACAGTATTATTAAAGATACCGTTCACGACAACCCAAAATCACATTCCATTAATTATCGGGTTAAAGAACAAGTGTTATTTAAAACACTGTTCATGATAAACCCAAAAATCAATACCAATTCAATTCCAATTAAATATCATTTAGTTGGTACACTTCATTAAATCTAAATAAAAGATTTAACCTTTTTCTCAACTAGGCTTAAGAGCAATGTTAATGAAGACACCATTCACGACAAACCCAAATCACATTTGATATTAAATACAAGGCTCTGAATAGAAAATATACCGACTTATATTCAGTATCAAATTCTACGACCAACAAATATCGTATTGGAAATAATGATATATATAAATCTTTCAAATTCCCATAATAATATCTGTATCATCTCGAAATCCAACATCGAAATATTCCGAAGACAATTTCGATTCAAACCCACTCCAATATAATTATTGGAAATTTTGGTTATTTCAAAACCATTTCAAATCCAATTTATTTATTTAAAAATAAATAGAATTATAATGTTAGTTCAAAACTTGTTCATTTCGATAAAAATCTATTTTTATCTTTTCAAATATGGAGTTTTTCACCCCAATTCTTCCCAAATCATTTCTTATGATTTTACACAAATTATTACTATTTTTGATAATTTTATCAAGGCCCGTACAGTCGGTTTTCATAAACGGCCATCGAACTGCACTTACAACAACCTTTTCCAAATTTGATTTGGACATAATTCCAAATCCAACCGTTAGATTTCAAATCTCTAATATTCAATAGAAAGCTCTTTTCGATACGAACCCAACAGTTCTGGTTTTAGGAGAATCCGACGGTCGGATCTCCCGAAATATCCATTCGAAGTCAATGGTCGAAATTCACAAACTACCGCAGCGCGGCGAGTTCTATTCAGGCCATTATATTATATATATAATATATATAATATATACTTCGTCGATTTCCTTTTAAAATGTATTATATATATCGTTTTCAAAACGATTTCAACTTCATTTCAAATTCAAATCAAAATTGAACTTTTCTCCTTATAAATTCGATTTAAATTCATTTCAAGTTGATTTCAATTCAAATCGATTTTCAATTCAATTTCAGTTCGTTTTCAATTCAATTCTATTTCAATTCGAGTTCATTTCTATTCAATTTCAATTCGAACTCATTTCTATTTAATTTCAATTCGAATTCATTTCTATTCAAAATATCAGATTTTGAAAGCACTTTCGATATTCATTATAAAATGAATAAAATCGATATAAATATCGTTCACGTCAAAATGGCGTCAATCTAATCAACACGGCTTTGTATATTTCTATTTTCAAATATTCTATTTCAAATATTTCTATTCAAATATTTCTATTCAAATATTTCTTTTCAAATATTTCTATTCAAATATTACTTTTTCAAAACTGGAATGAGGCCCAATCAATTACCACATAATGTTAATTATATGGATTTTCTACTACACGTATATAACAGCAACGATAAATCATCAACCATCATCCAAAGTGCGTTCTACACTGTATAAGCATCAAATATAAATATTTAACGCTTAAACAGTCTGTCAACCAATCGATCGACATACAACTAATTATTGGGATTAGTGTTTTCCATATATCACCCCAATACCCGTGTGGGGTTTTCAAACAATCAAACACAGATTTTATTTGTGCAGTTGGGCGATGTGTAAAATTTATTGTCCCAATCAATATCAGTCAAATGTGTGTATATAAACAAATCGTCTGATTTGTTTATATTAGCTTATTTCATTTTATATACACGTTAAAAATTATATTTTTAAGTATAAAATATTTTTAACTATAAAATATTTTTAACTATATAAATATTTTATTTCCTTTCACATCACATCACAAAATCAACTACACATCAAAATTAAACAAACAAGCATACAAGCCGTCCATGGTCTGTGGACGACGGGTGTCAGGTGCTATTAAACACCATCTGCATCCTAGTATATATTTTAACTAGAAAATTAAATTAAAAGTGAGAAGTTCTCACCGACTAGCAAATCCAAACGCCACGACTCTTCTTATGTAGGATATCTTCGCCGTTCCTTCTTTCATCACTTTCATCATCCGTAATCACTACATATATAAAAATCGAATTTTTACTATTCTATTCAATATATAAAAATCGAATTTTTTACTTTGCTATTCAATATATAAAAATCATATTTTTACTTTGCTGTAAAAAATCACTTTTCTATTTCAACGTATATATAATAAAAATCAGATTTTTATTTAACTACATATATAAAGATCAAATTTTTATCATCATACCTATATAAAAATTATATCTTTAACTTTTCTATGTTACAAAAATTATATTTTGAACCTTCCTATCTTATAAAAATTATATTTTGAACCTTCCTATCTTATAAAAATTATATTTTGAACCTTCCTATCTTATAATATTTTCAATGGTTTAAAATAAAATCGGATCTATAGAAAATAAATAATAAAAATGAGTGAATAGGACTTACTGTATTGTTTTCAGCAAGGAGGGGGTTCTTGGCGTCGGAATCGGTAAGTGGAGGGGCAAGCAGGGCTGACCGGCGGCTCTGACGGGGAGGGGGGCGCGCTCGGTCTTCGATCCATGAGGAGAGGGGTTTTGCGGTGGGTTCAGGGGAAGGGCGCGAGGTGGAGAAGAAGAGGGGGAGGAGGAAGGAAGAAGAAGGGCGGCGGCATGGGTGATGAACGGGGGTGGCGGAGGCGAGGTGGGTGGAGGCTGGCAGGCGACGCGATTTGTTTTTTTTTCTTTTTCACTTTGAAAACTGACGGGAAGATACAGAGGAAAAAGGGGAGAGAGAATAGAGGAGTTGACTAAGTTTATAAATATTTATTTAATTTAATTAAACCCCATAAAGTTACTTTTTCATTTAAACTCGAAATCAAACCCACCAACTGTCGCCCCTAGCTAATTACCCCCATCCCGAACACAATGGGATATGTATCGTAAGCTGATTTGATCGTTTCGATCAGTTTTCATCAAAATCAAAATATAACTCTATATATTCTATTTTAAACGTACATTTCAATTTACCGGGGTCACATACGGACTCTAAAAATTCCTGAAAAATATTTTCTAACCTCATATTGACGATACGGTCCTAACAAAATTAGTTTCATCAAATTCTGAGACCGTTTGAAAAATGGCCATTTTCCAGTCGATTAAAATCAACTGAAACTGGTCAAACGCGTTTTCCTTTGCCACCCTCACATATTGATTCGAAAAATTACGAATTTTGAAACCTAGCAATAACTTGACATCACGGATCCAACAAAAGTGGTTTCGTCGAAAACCGAGGTCATTTGCAAAATGACTATTTTTAAGGGCCGAAATTCCATAGCGACTATTCAGAATTTTCAACTGGACATATCTTTTGATTCCCGCTATGAAATTTCAATCTTTCGGATTCGTTGGAAAGATATTCACAAATAGATTCTAAAATTTTTGGTTGCATTAAAATCCGGTTTATTTTGCACTTGGTACATTCATTTGAATTTTGAAATCGAATTATCGAACTACCGCGCCATTTTCAATTCCTTTTATAATTATAAATAAATAATTATATTCTAACGACGATCTATATAATATATACGTTCGAATTCTATTCTAAATAAATTTCTCATCGATATTATTTAAAATAATTCATTTTAAATAATTAGAATTCGCTAAAATTGCCAAAATAAAAATTTTAAATTGGCTCGAATTTCCGGGTTGTTACAGTTACTTTAAATCAAAAGTCGCAAAAACCAAATGCCCTATGAAAATGAACATATAGGTTGACATATATATGTCTATATGTCGACATATCAGCATGTAATTTGAAATTCAAAATTTTAATTTCCAAGGTTTAAACATTCAAACTTCCCTCCAAATTTTCTCCAACTCCCAAGGTCTAAAATGGTGTCAATGATTTTTGAAAAGTTGTGTTTATTCAATTAATATCCATTCAATTTCTATATATATACATCTATTCTCTCTACCTTTCATTTACAATTCAAACTATATTCTTCATATCTATACTCTTCAAAATAATCACTTCAATGGCTTCCTCAATTTCATCTCAGAAATTGAAGTAAACCAAAACCATCAAAGGTTATCTTCATAATGATAGAGAAGCTATCGAATCCTATGTTAACAAAACCATCAAAGGTTATCTTCATAATGATAGAGAAGCTATCAAATCCTATGTTAGCTATTTAGAAAATGCTAAAGTTAATATGGGTGCTTTCTCCATCTTTGGAGACTTTCCTTCCTATGATCTTATCTCTTTCTTCAACCATAGTGAAGCCTTAAACCTATTCGACTCTCGGGATAATGACGAAGCGTTTTATCCTAAGATTGTCAAGATGTTCTATGTGAATCTTAATCGTGGATTTTTCGTAGGCAATGAAGACCAAATTTGGAGTAGAGTCAAAGGGACGAAAATTGTTCTAGATGCCGAAATCTTGAGCAATAACCTAAATTGTAGAAGTACCGGCTCAGATTTTTCGGATTTCAAAATCAATGATATCACGACATATTCGAAAGCGATACTAACATGGAATCCAAAAATCGCTTTTTCCGTCTGAAAACAAGAATAGTAATCCTTTTCCTCCAACATACCATCACTCCTGGTTCCGGAAACTTTAATAATCCAACTCTTAAGGTCGAAAAAGACATCTTTGCTATCATTGGTGGCTATAACATCAATTGTGTAACAACCCGTATTTTTGAATAACATGTTATAACATAAATGGAGGCAGAATTAAACTGTAAAATCTGAATCAAGGGAAACGGGCTATGGCATTGCGTTCGTCTCGAAAAAATACGCGAAATAGAGTCCGAGTTTTCGAAAATCGGAGTCCGTATGACCAAGATATGGCCTCGCGAACTTTCACGAAAAATTCCCAAATTAAAGTATACTTAATTAAGTGAAATGGGTTGCGCAGAGAAATATATATATATTGATATATATATATATAATTGAAAATTAAATAAATAAATATGCAAAAATGTTCAAAACAGCGAATTGGGAGAGGGGAATAACCGAACCGGCCGATTTTTGAGGTCGACCCGAGCTTGCTGGGTCGACTAGGGGTTAATCCAGGGTGTTTGGCTGTCAACCCGTGGGCCGATTCGCTCAAATGCAGATTTTGCATTTGAATGGTTCTCATGGTTCATCTTTAATCTAAAGGCCCTAGATGGTTCCTACACTTGACTTCTTCCCCAAGACATGCTTTGATGGCTTGGATTGAATCTAGGTTTAATCCTATGGCCTAAAACACTTGCCTAATCTATAAATAAGACCCTAACCTACCCTAAATCATCATTATTCATTCATACAACTAAACTATGGCAAAATCAATCCTCTCATGGCCTCCACTCTCTTCATAAAATTCCTAAATAAATTCCAAAGTGATTTTCCATGCATACAAGTGTTTTCAAACTTATATGAGCATCATTAGCTTGCATTCAAGTCAAGTTTATATATTTGCATCATAAAGAAAGAGTCTTGATCATTTTGGCCCAAGGGTTTTGCTTGCATTTTGGGTATAATTGATTTAATAAGGGCTTTGTCATATTTTTGTGACTTCTTAAGCATTGTAAGCCCTATTCTACTTTCATACTTAAACTCTAAAGTTAAATGTATGATATGCAAGTTTATATGCAAGTTTATCATGTTGTGATATGCAAGTTTATATGCAAGTTTATCATGTTGTGATATGCAAGTTTATATGCAAGTATGCCAAGTTATGTTATGCAAGTTTGGGTTGAACATTTTGTTCATGCTATCATGTTATGCAAGCTTATTTTGGGTTTATGAACATAAAGCTTTAAGCTTTATGCCAAAGGTTGCATTTTAGCAACATGTAAGTTATCATATCTCTTATGATAACTTGCATGTGAGGCTAAATGCGAACTTATAGCCATCTCTACATGTCATTTAGCACCATGTATCACCAATATGCTAAGTTTGGTTTTATGCATGCTTTTGAGGCCTAAAAATGTAATATGCAAGTGTATGAACATATGAACATTTCATATGCCACCATGTTAAGCTTGTGGCTTCAATACCTTTATGTCATGATTATGCCAAGTTCCCTCTTTCTATCCTTTATGCGCTATTGCGATATGTAAGCGATGGGATTGCGTTTGGGGTTGGGTAAACTTAAAAGACATAAAACATAAACTTGGGAATTTACCTATTAAGTTAGGTCTACCCATTGGGAATTTACCTATTAAGTTAGGTCTACCCAATTGCTTGAAAACTTGTAACATGTTTTGGAAACATGATGGACATGACACTTAGAAAAGATAAGTGTGGCCAACTCGAGGTTGGGTTGAGTTTGTAGCGTAAACCTACCCGGAACTGACCGGCTTAACTAGTTGCTACAAACAATAGGACCCAATGTGAGAAGTTGGTCATGTTGTACCTTGAACCCGACGTTAGACCAAGTTGTGGTGTAAAGCTACCCGGACCCGCCCGGCTTAACTAGTAACCACAACAAGGTCTAATGTGAGAGATTAAGGCGCATTAAATTAATTAATGCCTCGTGATTAGGGTTAAGTCATGGTCCACTTAATACTTAACCAATTTGGGCTTGGTAGATTAATCGAGGTTAAGTCGTGAACTCATCGTTACACTTAACCAAGTTAATCCAGGATTAGCAAGAGGGTTAAACCGTACTTAACCCACTAGAAAAATCCTAGCAATGGGGGCCCACTCCAGCAGTAATCCCAAGTTAGTATCATCATGACCCTAGGGACTAGGCTAGGGTGGGGGCACGATTACTGGACTGGAGGTAAGTGACCAAAAGCGACGGCAGAGGGTACGCCGGTGTAGTTCCGGGCGGACTTTGGTCGTGCACATAGTCCATAGCCGGAGAAAACATGCACGGGTACCAGTAGATCGGGACTGTGCACTCATGTTCATGGTGTCCAGGGGTTGACACCCTAGGGCTTGATACACCCGAAGGGTGGACCTGGCACAGTTCGACTACAATTATGATTGGGCCGTATTGACACCAACACGTGACGAGTTAGGCTTAGGGAGCCGATCGACTAGACCGTTTGGTTGGACCTTGTATTAGGGTCATTTCATGTTATTGGGCCAAAGCTTGGGCCAAGGGATCAATACTTGTTTATTCAAGTCATGTTAGTTTGCTAGTACACCTGTGGTGCAAAACCTTAATCCTGATTATGCGATGACACCTTTATCTACCTTGTTAGTTAATCATCATGCTAGTATATTGTTATCCTTATGTTCATCCCTGCTGCTCATGCCAGTTAACTTTATCAGTTTACATTGATTGTAGTAGGGCTTACTCAGTCTTTTTGACTGACCTGTTTTCTTTCGCCTCTTTTCTTCCGTTCCCCCCCCCCCAGGTTCTCAGGGAGGGAATACTGGAGCTTAGCTTGGATTTTGGATTGCTTGCTTGTGGGATTTCAGCTCATGTACGGTTTTGACATGAAGCTAGCTATGGTTACCACTTAATTGGGGATAGCACTTATTTATTTCAGTTTTTCAGTTGATGTTGTTTTATCTAGACTTGTTTATTTGGAAAGCTATGTTGTACCAGACTTGTTTTGAAATGTTTTGAAATCTTCCGCTGTTTTATCTATGTTATTTACTCTGTTTACATATATACATATGTTCTTGTTCTGCCTTGATATATCATTATGCATGTTTACCTGATTCAAACGCCCCTCCAAAGTCAGAGTGCTTGCAAGAGCCACCCTGGTGGAGGTGGGGTGTTACATTTGGTATCAGAGCATATGGTACGAGAAGGAACAAAAAGGCTTTTAGAAAACTTTTGGAAAACTATTTTCAAAACCAAGTATAAAGTATTTTCCAAAGAAAAGTCTAGTTTATTTTAAAGGCTATTCCCCAAAAAGCCATTAGCAAAATTCCTTCGTTTTTCTCCATTCTGAATCTGTCTTTTTCTTCGTTTTCAGTATGGCCGATAACTTTGCTATTCCGGAGGGAGTACACGTACCTGTTTGGTATAGGAGACTTTTGGAGGCTAGGGCGACCGAAGCCGGCCCCGCAGATGTTCCTCCTCCTCCTCCTCCTCCGGTAGTTAATGTTCCTCCTCCTCCTCCTCCGGTGGTTAATGTTCCTCCTCCTCCTGTCGCTGAGGTTCCTCTTCCTCCTCCCCCTCAGCATCCTCAAGTGGACTTCGCAAAGACTTGCAAAGATTTCAAAGCAATGGGTGGCAAGAACTTTCAAGGCACTGAGACTTTTGTAGAGGCCAGAAATTGGTTGAAAGAGACCGAGGATTTGTTTGCTATCTTTGGGTTAGACGATCAGAGGAAGCTCTTGTTGGCGGTTTGGCTTATGAAGGATGAAGCCGCTTATTGGTGGGAAGTCACCAATGGTACTAGGCCTGTTGAGACTTGGGCCGATTTCAGGGCAAGGTTCATGCTTAAGTTTCTATCTTCTGCTGAGGAGAATCTGCAAATGGAGAGGTTCATAACTTTGAAACAAGGAGATATGTCTGTCAAAGAATATGTGAACAAGTTCAATCAGTTAGCTCGTTTTGGCTTGGATATGGTGAATACTCCTCAGAAGAAGGCTCTTCGTTTTGCTAGAGGATTGAATGAGCCATTGCAGGGATTGGCTATGTCACATATTCCCCATGGGGCCATGTTTGAGAGTTTGGTTGATATGGCGTTACTTCAGGGAGATGTCAAGAAAGAAACCAAGATGAATGATACTCAAGCCAAGAAGACTGATTCCCAGGGAAAAGGAAATCAGGGTAATCCAAGTGGTCAGAGCAGTCAAGGCAATCAGAACAAGAACAAGAGTCAAGGCAACAAGGGGAACAACAACAAGGGCAATAACAACAAGGGCAAGAACAACAAGGGGAAGTGCCATTATTGCGGTTCAGTTGGGCATCTTATTAAGGATTGTAAGAAGAGGAAAAGGAAGAATGGTGAATGCTTTTTCTGCGGTGAGACTGGACATTTCAGTAAGGATTGCCCGAGGAAGCAAGGGCAAGGCCAGGGTCAGACTCAGCGTGCTGGACCTTCAGGAGGGCAAGTTCATGCTCTCAATGTCGCTCCAGTTCCCGATCGAGGTAGTATTTCTGTTGAGAGCCTTGTATATATTTCTGATTTTCCAGTTCGTACCTTGTTTGATTCTGGTGCATCGCATAGCTTTATCTCATCTGATCTTGTTGATAGTTTGCACCTTAGTACTAGCTTGGTAGATGATCCCGTCTGTGTCTCAAATCCTATTGGGGGTTCCGCCCATTTGTCTATGATATGTGGGGATTTGAGGATCTCTATACTGAGTGTAGAGTTCTTGTGCAGTGCTTATGTTCTTGGCTTTAGGGGATACGGATTGATATTGGGCATGGATTGGCTATCCAGATATGGAGCCATTCTTGATTGTGAGCATAGGGTTGTGAGGCTCGTGACTCGCCTCGGAAACACCCTAGAGATTTCTTGTGATCCGAGAGGTCCCGTCATGTTGTGCTATCTGGAATCACTTGACTCGTCAATGGAAACTCTTCAGTCTGTGAGAGTGGTTCGAGAGTATCCGGATGTTTTCGATGAAGTTAGGGGGTTGCCCCCTAAGCGAGAGATTGATTTCCGCATTTATCTGGTGGATAATGCAAAGCCTGTTTCTTTGCCCGTTCGGCACATGGCTCCGCGTGAAAGGCGGGAGCTAAGTAAGCAAGTGAAAGAGTTGCTTGAGAAGAACTTCATTAGACGAAGTATATCTGAATGGGGAGCGCCTGTGGTATTTGCTACCAAGGCGGATGGTTCTCTCCGACTTTGCGTTGACTATCGAGAGTTGAATAAGCTGACTAAGAAGAACAGAGACCCATTACCGAGGATTGATGATCTCTTTGACCAGCTTGTCGGTGCTTCTGTTTTCTCTCAGCTTGATCTTGCTATGGGGTTCCATCAGCTCAGGTAGCTGAAGATAGTATAGACAAGACTGCGTTCAGAACTACAGATGGATTCTTCGAATGGCTTGTCATGCCGTTCGGCTTGACTAATGCACCCGCATATTTCGTGGACTTGATGAGTAGGGTGTTCAGGGAGTTCTTGAACAAGTTTGTCGTGGTCTTCGTAGATGATATTCTGATCTTCTCTAAGGATGAGGAAGAGCACGCAAGGCATCTCATGGAGGTTATGGATACGCTTAGAGCGCATCAGTTGAAGGCCAAGTTCTCCAAGTGTCACTTTTGGAGAAGGGAAGTTAGATTCCTTGGGCATATAGTATCTAAGCAAGGCTTAGCGATGGATCCCGCTAAGGTAGTGGCAGTTCAGGATTGGAAGACTCCAAGGAATGCAACCGAAGTGAGAAGTTTTCTAGGTCTTGCGGGTTTTTACCGGAAGTTCATCAAGGACTTCGCGAAGATATCCGCTCCTCTCACTAAATTGACGAAGAAGAATTTAGTTTTTGCTTGGAGCATAGAATGCGAGCTTGCTTTTCAGAAGCTCAAGAGAGCCCTCACATCAGCACCTGTTCTAGCTTTGCCCGATGGAGGGAAGTTATTTACCGTATACACCGATGCATGTGGCACGAGGTTAGGAGCTGTTCTTATTCAAGAAGGAAGAGTGATATGCTTTGGCGGTAGACAACTCAAAGTGCATGAGAAGAATTATCCCACTCATGACTTAGAGTTGGCAGCAATAGTATATGCACTCAAGGCTTGGCGCCATTATCTTCTGGGAGAAAGATTTGAGCTTTATACCGATCACAAGTCATTGAAGTATCTCTTTTCTCAGAAGGATCTGAATCTGAGGCAACAAAGATGGATGGAATTCTTGGCGTCCTACGATTTTGAGATAGCTTATACCCCTGGCAAGGGGAATGTGGTAGCAGATGCATTGAGTAGAAGAAGGTTGACCCTAAGTCCTCTATTCGTGGAGATGAAGAATTTAGAGTATGTGGCAACCTTTGATTTCTCTTTGGCGATTGAGTCGATGACCGGTTCTTTAGCATCTCTGGAACTCAGACCTACCCTTCTTGATCAAGTTGGGGCTTCGCAGAGAGAAGACCCTCAGATAGTTGAGATTATGGATAAGCTAATTCGAGGAGAGACGTCTAATCATCTCGCTCGATATTCTATTGATGACAAGGGTTGGCTGAGGAGAGACGGAAGGTTATGTGTTCCAATGGTAGAAGATCTAGTAAGAAGAGTTCTTGAGGAAGCGCATCACTCTAAGTTGACTATACATCCGGGCGGAGATAAGATGTATAAAGATATGAAGCGCATTTTCTTTTGGCCTGGGATGAAGAAGGATGTGGCAGAATTTGTCTCTAGATGTATCATTTGCCAGCAAGTTAAGGCCGAGTCGAAGAAGCCCGGTGGGCTATTGCATCCTCTAGACGTTCCACTATGGAAGTGGGAGAGTATTTCCATGGATTTTATCGATGGGCTACCAAGGTCAAGGAAAGGGAATACGAGCATTTGGGTTATTGTGGATAGACTTACGAAGAGTGCTCATTTCATTCCGGTGAAGAGCAAGAGGACCGCATCTTGGCTAGCGTCTGTATATCTTCGTGAGATTGTGAGACTACATGGAGTCCCTTCTAGTATAGTCAGTGACCGTGACCCAATCTTTACAAGTCAATTCTGGAATAGCTTGCAAGAAGCTATAGGCACAAGGTTGAATCTAAGTACGGCTTATCACCCACAGACGGACGGTCAAACCGAAAGGGTGAATAGGGTACTCGAGGATATGTTGAGGCTTTGTATTCTGGATTTTGGTGGTACTTGGGAAGACCATCTTCCTCTTATTGAGTTTGCATATAATAACAGTTATCAGGCAAGCATAGGGATGGCACCATTTGAAGCTTTATATGGGAGGCCGTGCAAGTCGCCTACATGTTGGTGGGAGACTACAGATGAGCTTATACTTGGGCCTGATATGATCAGAGATACATCCGAGAAGATCGAGTTGATTCGGAGACGGATGAAAGCGGCCCAAGACCGACAGAAATCCTATGCTGATAAGCGAAGAACGGATTTGGAGTTTGATGTTGGGGATATGGTTTTCGTGAAGGTTTCTCCTTTGCGGAATGTGGTCCGATTTGGAGCTGTTGGGAAGTTGGCACCGAGGTTTGTTGGACCATTCCCTATTATAGAGAGGATCGGGCAGATGGCTTATAGAGTGAAGTTGCCCGAGAAGCTTGCTGGAGTACACGATGTTTTTCATGTCTCGCATCTCCGGAAGTATTTACATGAATCAGCAGAGGTTGTTGAGCCAAGTGTTCTAAAAGATGTAGAAGTGGAGAAAGAGGCTACCTTGAGGAGAGCTCCGATTCGTATCTTGGGGACGGAGACCAAGAATCTAAGGAATCGAGAGGTCAAATTGGTGAAGGTTCAGTGGGGTGAAGCCGAAGAAGACGCAACTTGGGAAACCGAGGAGAAGATGCGTGGGCTTTATCCATTCCTTTTTGAGGGTACACTCTCAATCTCTTTTCTTTGTTAGCATATCTTTCTCTTTGTTATCCATGTTTATCTAGTTTATCGTGTTAATCTTGTCATGAGAACCTTAGGTAGAAACCCTTTGGATGAAACATGTGTTTGAAACATGTTATGCTTGATGGTTGCAAGTGGTTGCAAGTGTTTGCAAGTGGATACTCGTGGATGCATAATACACGTTAGGCACTAAGATCGGCTCACACACTTTCATACCGCATATGCATGAGTGTTTATGCTTATTCATGGATGAAAACTTGTTATGCTATCACGTGGATGTTGCATATGGATGAATGTTATGTGCACTCATGTAGAGATTATAAATTATGTTAGGAATTTGCATACATATGGACTCATTTCACTAACATATTTTGCATTAAGGGGGTTTACTGAATCAGTAACCTCCTGATTTTCGCATTAGATAAGTACATATACACACACCTTTGCATATGATCATACAGCATTTAGAAACTTTTAAGGACAATGATTGCTCGTGGATGATGTTTTGAGTAGATGGATGATGGATGGTAGGATACGTTCTTCCTAACTTGGAGATTTCGGGGACGAAATCCTTTAAGGAGGGAAGAATGTAACAACCCGTATTTTTGAATAACATGTTATAACATAAATGGAGGCAGAATTAAAATGTAAAATCTGAATCAAGGGAAACGGGCTATGCCATTGCGTTCGTCTCGGAAAAATACACGAAATAGAGTCCGAGTTTTCGAAAATCGGAGTCCGTATGACCAAGATATGGCCTCGCGAACTTTCACGAAAAATTCCCAAATTAAAGTATACTTAATTAAGTGAAATGGGTTGCGCAGAGAAATATATATATATTGATATATATATATATATATATATATATATATATAATTGAAAATTAAATAAATAAATATGCAAAAATGTTCAAAACAGCGAATTGGGAGAGGGGAATAACCGAACCGGCCGATTTTTGAGGTCGACCCGAGCTTGCTGGGTCGACTAGGGGTTAATCCAGGGTGTTTGGCTGTCAACCCGTGGGTCGATTCGCTCAAATGCAGATTTTGCATTTGAATGGTTCTCATGGTTCATCTTTAATCTAAAGGCCCTAGATGGTTCCTACACTTGACTTCTTCCCCAAGACATGCTTTGATGGCTTGGATTGAATCTAGGTTTAATCCTATGGCCTAAAACACTTGCCTAATCTATAAATAAGACCTTAACCTACCCTAAATCATCATTATTTAATCATACAACTAAACTATGGCAAAATCAATCCTCTCATGGCCTCCACTCTCTTCATAAAATTCCTAAATAAATTCCTAAGTGATTTTCCATGCATACAAGTGTTTTCAAACTTGTATGAGCATCATTAGCTTGCATTCAAGTCAAGTTTATATATTTGCATCATAAAGAAAGAGTCTTGATCATTTTGGCTCAAGGGTTTTGCTTGCATTTTGGGTTTAATTGATTTCATAAGGCCTTTGTCATATTTTGGTGACTTCTTAAGCATTGTAAGCCCTATTCTACTTTCATACTTAAACTCTAAAGTTAAATGTATGATATGCAAGTTTATATGCAAGTTTATCATGTTGTGATATGCAAGTTTATATGCAAGTTTATCATGTTGTGATATGCAAGTTTATATGCAAGTATGCCAAGTTATGTTATGCAAGTTTGGGTTGAACATTTTGTTCATGCTATCATGTTATGCAAGCTTATTTTGGGTTTATGAACATAAAGCTTTAAGCTTTATGCCAAAGGTTGCATTTTAGCAACATGTAAGTTATCATATCTCTTATGATAACTTGCATGTGAGGCTAAATGCGAACTTATGGCCATCTCCACATGTCATTTAGCACCATGTATCACCAATATGCTAAGTTTGGTTTTATGCATGCTTTTGAGGCCAAAAAATGTAGTATGCAAGTGTATGAACATATGAACATTTCATATGCCACCATGTTAAGCTTGTGGCTTCAATACCTTTATGTCATGATTATGCCAAGTTCCCTCTTTCTATCCTTTATGCGCTATTGTGATATGTAAGCGATGGGATTGCGTTTGGGGTTGGGTAAACTTAAAAGACATAAAACATAAGCTTGGGAATTTACCTATTAAGTTAGGTCTACCCATTGGGAATTTACCTATTAAGTTAGGTCTACCCAATTGCTTGAAAACTTGTAACATGTTTTGGAAACATGATGGACATGACACTTAGAAAAGATAAGTGTGGCCAACTCGAGGTTGGGTTGAGTTTGTAGCGTAAACCTACCCGGAACCGACCGGCTTAACTACTTGCTACAAACAATAGGACCCAATGTGAGAAGTTGGTCATGTTGTACCTTGAACCCGAGGTTAGACCAAGTTGTGGTGTAAAGCTACCCGGACCCGCCCGGCTTAACTAGTAACCACAACAAGGTCTAATGTGAGAGGTTAAGGCGCATTAAATTAATTAATGCCTCGTGATTAGGGTTAAGTCATGGTCCACTTAATACTTAACCAATTTGGGCTTGGTAGATTAATCGGGGTTAAGTCGTGAACTCATCGTTACACTTAACCAAGTTAATCCAGGATTAGCAAGAGGGTTAAACCGTACTTAACCCACTAGAAAAATCCTAGCAATGGGGGCCCACTCCAGCAGTAATCCCAAGTTAGTATCATCATGACCCTAGGGACTAGGCTAGGGTGGGGGCACGATTACTGGACTGGAGGTAAGTGACCAAAAGCGACGGCAGAGGGTACGCCGATGTAGTTCCGGGCGGACTCTGGTCGTGCACATAGTCCGTAGCCGGAGAAAACATGCACGGGTACCAGTAGATCGGGACTGTGCACTCATTTTCATGGTGTCCAGGGGTTGACACCCTAGGGCTTGATACACCCGAAGGGTGGACCCGGCACAGTTCGACTATAATTATGATTGGGCCATATTGACACCAACACGTGACGAGTTAGGCTTAGGGAGCCGATCGACTAGACCGTTTGGTTGGACCTTGTATTAGGGTCATTTCATGTTATTGGGCCAAAGCTTGGGCCAAGGGATCAATACTTGTTTATTCAAGTCATGTTAGTTTGCTAGTACACCTGTGGTGCAAAACCTTAATCCTGATTATGCGATGACACCTTTATCTACCTTGTTAGTTAATCATCATGCTAGTATATTGTTATCCTTATGTTCATCCCTGCTGCTCATGCCAGTTAACTTTATCAGTTTACATTGATTGTAGTAGGGCTTACTCAGTCTTTTTGACTGACCTGTTTTCTTTCGGCTCTTTTCTTCCGTTCCCCCCCAGGTTATCAGGGAGGGAATACTGGAGCTTAGCTTGGATTTTGGATTGCTTGCTTGTGGGATTTCAGCTCATATACGGTTTCGACATGAAGCTAGCTATGGTTACCACTTAATTGGGGATAGCACTTATTTATTTCAGTTTTTCAGTTGATGTTGTTTTATCTAGACTTGTTTATTTGGAAAGCTATGTTGTACCAGACTTGTTTTGAAATGTTTTGAAATCTTCCGCTGTTTTATCTATGTTATTTACTCTATTTACATATATACATATGTTCTTTTTCTGCCTTGATATATCATTATGCATGTTTACCTAATTCAAACGCCCCTCCAAAGTCAGAGTGCTTGCAAGAGCCACCCTGGTGGAGGTGGGGTGTTACAAATTGGGCCGATATGATCTTAAGAGAGTTCAAGCCCATAGAAACTTCGTCGGGAGAGAACACTCTTTACAATGGAGTTTATCTCACCCACATTTTCAAATATTTCGGAGTTGATCTTCACGGAGAAGAATTTGTGCCAAGAAAGGTGTTTGACTCCTCAAACATACATTCCACTCACTTTCAAACCGTATGAGATATTCGAAAACAAACAAGCTCGAATGCAACAAGAATAAGCACTTATGGAAGTTGAAGAAGAAGAAGAAACTTCTTTAGAAAGTGTTGAGTGTCCAATCCACACTAGAACCATTTCTAGAGAGATGACTTTTCAAAACCAAGTGAAGATTATCAACAATCAAAAGGAGATCAAAAATAACTTTTCCAAAATGACTGAGTTCATGGTCAAGATAGGAAGAAAGCTTGGAATTACATCTTCCTCCTAATCATCCGCTGAAAACTAGCCTATTTAATTTATCTTTAATATTTGCTTTCGAATCTCGTATTTAGCGTATCTTAATTAGTTGGATGTATTTACTTTTTATGAAGTAATGAATGGTGTTTTATTTATGTCAAAATCATCTTTTAGTTTCTGTAAAAACTCCAAAATATAATATAATATAATATAAGATCAAAAGATTCAAAAAAATTCAATAGATATGTCGACATACATACTTTGATATGTCCAAATATAGCTGTCAGATTTTCAAAACTTTTCAAAATTAAAAATTTAATAATAACTCATGTCCATTCAAAATCCAACGAATTCCAGACCCTGTTTAAGTTTATTTCTTCCAGAAAACTTCATTATATCATTTATCCTTCTTCTCTATTCATTTCTTATCTAAACTATGGCAAATCCAATTCATAATCCAAATGAAAATCTTGAAGCAACATTGAATTCCTTCAAGAATATCCTCTCTATAATACTACGAAACCAGCATCATCTTGAATTATGTCAAATAAAGATGCTTGAACAGCAAGAGAAATATTTTGATGCCATTCCTTGGCTAATCTCTTCTCTTTTCAGAGATGAAGATAACAATCTCGTTAAGGCACCACCAACAAAAGAAGATGAAGATTGGGAGGTTATCAAGAAGGATCCTATCTTTGGAGAAGACGGTTGGGTAGAAGTCCCAAGAAACATTTGATTGTTTGGTATGATTTGATTAATTTGATTGATTTGATGTAATGACCTGCATTGGCAAAGGTATTATAATTAATTTATTTAATTATGTTAATAGTGATATAGTGAATTTAATGGTCGTGGAATTTAAAAATGGTGAGTATTTAATTAAAATAATAAATTAAATAATATGTTTAATTCTGAAATAATCAGAATTGGCTGAAATGACGATATGGTGTGAA
Organism: Allium sativum; assembly: GCA_030737875.1. Lineage (NCBI taxonomy): Eukaryota > Viridiplantae > Streptophyta > Magnoliopsida > Asparagales > Amaryllidaceae > Allium > Allium sativum. The sequence goes on along the minus strand of CM060925.1, from coordinate 371,430,850 downwards.
CTGGATCATCTGTGATATTTAATTCAGTTTAGAATTGAATTTGAATAACGAATATATTTAAATAACGGCAGTTTGAACATATAATTATATTATAATTAAAATCGAGCTTGAAATGGTACTGCAGTTCGTAATTTGGAGATTTGAACTTCAACTAAATGTATAGGATTCATTTTAAGTCGGATTTTTGTGAAACAAGAAATGTTAGGAGCTGGTGGAGTATATCTTTCTAGTGGAAGAGAAAAATCAGGATTTCGTCATGTAGATTTTGATATATGTCCAAATCAAATTTCATAAAAGTCGCTGTGGAATTCCTTTATAATTTATAAAGGAATTATTTATATTTTAAAAAGGAATTTCAATATAAATCGAATATCGGGTTGACCCAGAAGTGAATATCAAGTTAGAAATTCATATAGGAATATCCTGAAGCTGTATGGTATTCCACTGTGAATATATATACGATAATATAAATTTATTTATATTTAATTTAATTTTATTTAAATATATTTATATATTTAAATATATTTATATATTTAAATGGGTCATCTAGAGCTTTAAAAATACGCTGTGTTTGCAAACGAAGTCGGAATTCGACGAAACTAATTTTGATGGATCCGCAATGTTAAATTATTGCTAGATGTCAGTTTCCATGATTTTTAGAGTCACCGTGGGGCCGTACGGATTTTTAGAGTGAAAAACAGTCAGTATTTTGACGGTTTAAAATACGCTGTGTGAGCAAACGGAGTCGGAATTCGACGAAACCAGTTTCGTTGGGACCGTAATGTCAGACAGTAGCTGCATGTCCAGTTTCATGATTTTTGGGTATTGTATGTGATCACAGAGATTTTTAAACACGAATGTAAAATAACGATGATGGAATATACCGGGAATATTCCACTTTACTTCTATAAATACCATCCCACACCCTCACTAAACCTAATTCACTTCTACCAGAAGTCAACACTTCTACGGCCGGCACTAAAACACGTTCAAACGTGAAGAAAAATCATGTTCAAAAATCCAAAAGAATTAGTATAAAATCCTATAAATAATATGATATGTATACATGGATTCATCAAAGAAGGAGCTTCGATTCGGTGTGGAAATTATACACTGCGATGCAAGTTCGTGAAACCCAAAAATCAACAGCGAGTTTGAGCTGATTCGATTGACCGATATAGGAGAAATCGATCAGTGTTTAAGTGTCATTTTTAGACCCAGTACCTCGAATAACATCAAATGGCAAAGGTTGGTGAAATTCTGGATCAAAAGGCATCGCGAGTTGTTATGGGTGTACTGTAGACATCGACGTCAGTCTTCATACTGGGGAGGGTGCGAGTTATGCAAGATGGTGTGAGGATGAAGGAGATGTTGAAGGAGATTGTGATGGTGAGATTGGTTTGTGTTTTTGTTGAAGGAATGGAGAGGTAGAGTTGGAAGAAGAAGGCGCAATGGCCTGGAAACAACAACGTCGGTCTTAGAAGTGGAAGAAGATTGAGGTCGTGGGTTTCCAGAGAGGGATGGTGGGCTGGGTATTAAAGTGTTGGCCCAAATTGTTAATCATTTGGTGGGTTTTAGAAGGAGGAATGAGTGGCAGGAAGTCGGTAATATTGTGTAGGAAGAAAACAATAGAATACATTTGAAAGGAAGAAAGTTGGCATGGAAAATAAGAAGGAAATGGAGCTCCAAGTTCGAAAATGGTTGGGGCATTCTCGCTGCTGGTATGCTACGGGAGTGAGGAAGGAAGTAATGCGGTCATGGGCTTTTGAATTGGGGAAGGAGCCGGAATATAAGGGTAAAGGCCCGAAGTAATTATGATTTAGTTTTTGTTTAAAATAAAATAATATAGTAACTTATAAAATGAATATCTGGCTCGTATACTATCAGAATTTGACGAAACAAGATCCGACAGGATCGTATGGATGAGAGCTTCACAATGGAACCGACTGAATGCGGATTGGTGCTCGTATGAATTTATGGAGAAATAAACTGTTTGATTCAAGTCAAACAACAGTTTATCGTTCTTTAACGATGAACTGCAAATGTGAGTAAATCTCACTAACTCTGAACAGTTTATAATTTCATGTTGTATTTTTAGAACTGTTAAATATTGGTTGATTGACTGTGTGTTGACTGTTTGATTGATCTGCTAGACAGTTAGTTGAATTTCTATATTGATTCTGTTTAACAGAATATATCATATGGAACTGAAAGTGATGTTATCTATATTGTTTAAACATCTGTCTAAGCCCAATGAAGAAGCTTTGGAAATGTTTTCCAAATAAGAAACCAGAAATGTTTTCTAATAAAGAAAACAAGAAATGGAAATGTTTTCCATTATTAATAACGTATATTTTCCAAATTTAGAAAAATAAGAAATATTGAATATAGGGAAACAAGAGATAAGTAAATTAATGAAATAAAGAGATAAATGTTGAATGATGTTTGATCGATATAAATTTCCATTTGGAAATAATATTGTTGTTTGCACACCTATTTTTCTTCGATAGTTAAATCACAGACTATCGAAGTTTTAACCATTTTAACATTGTTAATATGGAGAGACCGGTTGGATTATTATCCAAAGAACCACTATGTATTGGCATAAGCGTTGCGAATCATATATGCCAAAGGAAATTGAAGACGGAGTTATGCAAGGGCTATCCTGTTTACAGAATAGTGCCTTCGGTTCATCCTGTTCCCGGGTGACTTGTATGGACAGATGTCTGACAGAGTATTTCCAGACGATCACGTATATTGATTTCTCTAACCGTACCAAGAGTGGAAGCGGAGAAGGAAACTTCATTTAGCTAACACATAATGTATGGTTGAGGACGTCAATCGGTGATTTGATGGATTTGACGATGTGGCATTCAAAGTGAATCTGGTGTGATGATAAAGCGTAGCTTCTAGCCTCACATCCGGTAAATGACAGAAATCGGGCAGGCAACATGACTAAGTCGGTCGCACCGAAGTAGGGTGTATAATCACCTGATCTAGAGTTTAATTTACTTCTAAAAATCTATTGTTGATGATGTCCCATTCGGGAAACGGTTGCTGATCCCAACCGTTGGTGATATACATTCGATACACTCAAGCGAAATGAGTGGTCGGTCATGTGTGGCCGGGTTGCAAGATGTTCTTGTTGAACCCAGTGTATTCCTTTCTAGAGGTACACTAGCGCAAGGTGGTTCCATACCTTGTCATAGTTGGAAATCCATTACCCAATACGTGCTTGCGGTTTTGATTGTATACTATGTATGTAGAACATAAGATGAAAGCGTTTCTGCTAGATGATTATTATATTGTGATTGATAGACATTATTATAATATCAAAAGGTTTTTGATATAAAGATAATTTGGATTCTCATAAGGGAGAAACCCGTTCCGTTATACGGCGTGGTCTTATGAGATATCGATTACTTGATTGAACTGTTTTAAACTGTTTTACTCGCACCAGTCCTATGACTGACCCGGAGTTTATTTTGTTTTGTTTTCCCTAAACTCTTGGGTGCCTAAATTTGTACGGGCAGTCAAGTAGTCGAGATATACAGATATACTGGAAGAGCTGGAGCAGGAGGCTTCAGGATCATATAGCTATAGTTTATTTCCGTTGTGTTGTAAGTGTTGTACTTTGATAATGATGTATATTCAAGTACAAAGTTATATTTCAAAGTTATGTTATACATTATATGTTATTCGTTCCGCTGTGAGGTTCGTATTACTCTGATGTTGTGTTCTTATTCTTCTTCTATTCTAAGTTTCTATCTTATCTTTCCTCACCCTCTGTTTTCTTTCTATTAATTTCCTGATTTTCAGTTTAATTTGGGGTTGGACTTGTGTTTTTGGTCAGCTCAAATTGGATCGGATTTTCAGGTCATTACATTTGATTTGTTTGGATTGTTTGAATTAAAATATATTAAACATATGTAAACTATTACTTAGTGTGGTGTGCTTGGACTTATTTATATATATGACTTAAAACATATGCAATTATGATACCTGGATTGGTTTGTTTACTTAGTATTGATTATTGTGATCATGAATTTAGGGGAAATGTTTTATGATTATAGGATATATATAGATTTAGGATTAAGGGGGAGTACTTTACTTTAGTATAGGAATTATTTATATAGTTATAAGATTTTAGGGGAGTATTTTTAGAGTTTCTTTTTGATAATGCCAAAGGGGGAGAAATTATAAAATATATACTTAGTTTATATGGAATATATGGGATTCATATAGACAGAGGGAGTATTAGAAGGATCATCATCAACGGGTATATACAGGTATGATATTTTATAAACTAAGGTTGTCATCATCAAAAAGGGGGAGATTGTTGGAGAATGGAGTTTTGATGACAACAACCTTATTTCAATATTAATTGATTATAAAATATATACTAATACCTTTATCTAGAATATATATATACACACACACGTACATATGCAGGATTTGTATACGGGAATTAATATTGAAGACTGTACAGTATAAGAGCTTTTAGAGATTCGGAATTCAGAAGATTCTGGACTCATGAGTAATCCAGATTTCAAGAGTTCAATAGCTCAAGATAAATATATTAATAGTGTTTAGTTTATATAAGACTCTGAATAGCACTCTAGGTTCAAATTCTGTTTTTTCAATTTTTGATTTTCAAATTTCAAAATTTCTATTTTTAATTTTTATTCCAAATAGGTTTCTCTATTTTACTTCTGATTTTAAACTCAAGTTTTTTTTTGGCAAAGCCGACGGGGTCGATTAAACTCAAGTTTTAAATTTTATAAGTTTGTATATATAGTTATATACTTTATATTTATATAGTTTTAAACTTTATAATTTTATAAATATATTTATATGAGTTATATTTATGATTTCATATGATTTTCTACTTTATAATACTTATTTATAACACTATGTTTTAATTCAAGAATTTCCAGAATTTTATATATATATATATATATATATATCAAAATGCTTGAAAAATACTCAAAATTCAAATTTATACAATGATATGTCGACATACATTTGTGGAAATGTTGACATATAACTGTCATATTTTTTATTTTGAAAGGAAGTGTCTTTTCACAATTTGTTATGTTCCAAAAGCCTTGCAACATTTCAAATCTTATAAATAGGGGCTGATTTCGAATTTTTTTCATCATTCTTCTTCTTTATCTTCATCCTTTTTTCATTACACCATTAATATTTCATATTTTTATGATTTCTACACTTATACTCTATCGATTTCAATTTTATTTATATAAAACTTCTCTTCTAACTCTCTACTCATTACTCTTTGAATCGAAGTGCTATTGAAGAATTATAGGGCTATTGTAATCATTTGAGAAGTGTTTGGGAAAAGGTGTGTTCCTTGTAGCCTTGAAATCAAGGAAAGGAATCAGCGGTAACCTTGTAGCCAATGAAATCAAGGGAAACATACTTGATCACGGGTCTTTGGAGTCGGCGGTAACCTCGTGTCCATGAAATCAAGGGGATTGTACTTGGATATTGATATAGTAATAAAACTCTACGCAATCCAGCATTGCGTGAGACTAGATGCAGGAGTAATCTGAACCAGTATAAAATCCGGTGTATTCTTTCCTTTTCTGCATTTTAATTTTGTTTATTTTTGTGTTTGTGTTTGATTCTGTGTCTATGATCATATCTATGGTGTATGATTCATATATTCGATCATATAAGTTTTAGATTTTCTTAAATTCTTTGAAAATGCTATTCACCCTCTCTCCAGTGTTATTTTTGCATTAACGATCCATTTCGCATTCCCTAACACATGGCTCCTAAGGAAAGGAGAGAGATTGATAGAAAAATCTTAGAATTGTTGCAGAAAGGGTTTATTCGTTTTAGTACATCTGAGGGGGGATGCACCAGTAGTGTTTTCTATAAGATATGGTGGATCTTTAAGGTTATGTGTGGATTATAGGTAACTTAAAAAATTGACTAAGAAGAATATATACCCTTTACTGAGGACTGATGATTTGTTTGACCATTTGGAAGGAGCCAAAATAGTTTCTCAATTAGATTTGGCCACCGGATGTCACTAGTTGAGGATTTCGGATGAGGGTATGCCCGACAACGTTTAGGACGCCGGATGGATTGTTTGATTGTGAGGTTATGTCATTTGGTTTAACTAATGCCCCCACTTTCTTTGTAGACCTTACGACTAGGGTATTTAGAGGCATACTCAACAAGATTGTGGTAGTATTTGTCGATGACATCTTATCTTTTCCAAGGAATTTAAGGAACATCAGGATCACTTGAAAAAGGTCCTAGGTATTCCAAGGGAGTACCGGCTTAACGAAAAATTCTTAAAATGCCACTTTTTGAAGAGAGAAGTCAAGTTTCTAGGGCATATTTTTTCGGGGAAAGGATTAGCGGTAGACCCCTCTAAGGTAGAAGCTGTCCAGAGTGGAGGATGCTCTACAATGTGACAAAGGTTAGGAGTTTCCTTGGGTTAACAGGCTACTATCAGAAATTTATTAAGGAATTTGTAAAGATTGAAACCCCTCTAAACCAATTGACAAAAAAGGATTATAAGTTTGTGTGGAGTGAGAAATTTGGACTTGCCTTCGAGAGATTGAAGGAATCTCTCGTAGTTGCGCTTATTCTTATTATCCTAGATGGAACAAAAATGTTCACAGTTTTTACGGATGCATGCTGAATCGGTTTAGGAGCGCTACTTATGTAGGAGTGTAGAGTAGTTGCCTACGCCAGTAGACAACTTAAGGATCATGAGAAACGGTACCCTATCCATGACTTAGAATTAGCAGCAGTAGTATTCGTGTAACACCCACACTTTTTTGTGCCTAGATTTCGACAAAAATCGAAACTCAAACACATCCAAGCATAGAGCGTCTAAATATGGTACATGCAAATAAATGAGCATGAGCATAATCAGAGCACAGTAAGATAACTCACAGCGGAAACAAAATAGGATAAACTAGTATTAACTCAAGCAACTACCTTTTTTAAGTAAGTCACTTTGCCAATACAGGGCATGAGAGATAACGAGAACCGAAAGCCAAACTTAAACACCTGTGAGACCCCGATGAGACGACCCGAACTTCCCCGGGAAGGAAAGCGCGGATAGAATTGAGGACAATACACAAAAGAACGCAGACGGAAGAACATTTCATTGCTATTACAACAATTCCATCAAATACAAGAATATACAGAGTATAAATGAATAAATTACACAGAAAATATCAGAGATTACAATAAATTACATAGCAGCGGAAAAATATATAAAACACAACTAGAAGTGATACACGGATACAGAGCTTTCCGAGCATCGGTCCAGCTGTAAATCAGGACCCTGTGAATATAAATCTGCAAAACCAAAACTACTAGCTGCCCATGTGGAAAATAGGGGCACCCAGAGTTTAGTTTAAAACAATAAACTCCAGGTCAGTCATGTGACTGGTGTGAGAACTAAAACAGTTATTAATATTGGTTTTAAAGTTTGGTAAATCAAGGGACCACGCCGTATAACACGGAATGGGTTTCCTCCCAAGAATACCAGTGCATAGAACAAACAACGCAATGCTAAATAAAGAAAAATGAAGCTGTTATAAGACCCAGGTCCCATCACACAATGCAACGCAAGCCGGAGGATAGGGTTTTCCCTTATAACAACCAAAGCATGCTTGATACGTTTAAAACACATTATTTGATACTATTATAAGTGTATAGTGTCAAAACAATTTCAATCATAAGTATCAATCATAGGCGGCATAGCTACCATCTACTATGTCGCCATACTGGGCTCTACAAATAAAACCGAAATACACGTATAGGAAATTGGATTCCATCATGAGTCGAGGCAAGGGGCAAGCTCCTCTCCGCGTTCGAGACACTCTAGCAAATGCCTCAGGACCCCACTATGATCCTTTAGAACCTCCAAGGCCGGTCCTCTCTTACTTTTGAGGATTAATTATTCCTGAACACACGTTTCCCGGTCCTTACAGACCTATATCCGAGGCGCCTCGTATCCAACAACCACACAGGTGAAAAGTATATAAATGTCATAGCTGGTAGGTCACTGACACCACCCTAGCTAGAAAGAAACGTCGTGCACTCCTTGGGTCCGTATCCCGTTTTTAACTCATACCGAGGCGTGAGGCTCGCGAATTCACGTTATACACAAAGCTACGCCACACAAGCCGTGCTTTGATCATCAACCACAAGACTTTGCTTTTCAACAGAAGCCTTGATCATTTGCCACTTACGCGTGCCACACTGGCAATTCACTCCATGCGACTGATGCCCATCGATATACAACGTCTATGCTCGTACGTCTCAGAGAAGGGCGTTAAGAAAGAGATTAAATTCTCCGCCGCCAAACAGATGTATATTTAATAGACATCAATCAACACAGAATAAAATCCGATGTCAGACACACAATCCATTTACAAGTTCGTTCTGGGTTTGAATGAAGCCGGAGGCACTTTCCTCGCACATCCATCCATCTCCAAGTACGTCTGGACGACCACCAACTGATTCCCTCATCCTGGGTGTACAGCCCAATCAAGATCATCGGTAATCACCCAAACGATGTGAAGACTTCTGGTCTTCAACCACCGTTTTCATCTTCGACATCCCGTCGAATCGGTTATCCAGAATGGGTATAACCCGGCCTTTCTGAATAACCCACGTATATAATAAACAAATGTTACACAAACACAACAAACGCCTCATTCCAATTCAAAATATCCTTTTATTCACAAAACCACATTTTTAGGGAAATATTCCCATTAATTTTATCCAAGATAAATTCTTCTAAATTTATCCTATAATCTTCCTTTGGATATCATTTCAAACCATTTTATGGTTTTCCAAACTAGTCGGGATTAGCGAACCACACCGAAATAATTATTTATTTTATTTCCCAATCCCAACCTATATATCCCATGGAGCGAAGCTGGTGATACTCCATTCCTAACACCACGGTGTTTTCGGTGAAATTAATTACCATTCCACGTTCAAATCTAATTAAAGATTTAACTATCGCTTTGGAGCAAGATGGTGATACTCCACTCTCGATCACTTTTCAGATTTGATAATTTAAATTATCAATTCACATTTTAATCTAATTAAAGATTCATTAAAACTCCACTTAGTTTTAATCTTTTCAAAAATCGATACGTCCTCTAAAACACGATTCACGATAAACCCAAATCACATTTGATATTAAATACAAGGCTCTGAATAGAAAATATATCGGCTTATATTCAATATTAAATTCTGAAACCAACATATATTGTATTGGAAATAACGATATTAAATATATCTTTCAAATTCCCATAACAATATCTGTATAGTCACGAAATCCAACATCGAAATATCCCGAAGATAATTTCGATTCAACTCCAGTCCAATCCACGTATTGGGAATATTGATTATTTTTAAAATCACTTTCCAATTCAATTTATTTATTTCAAAAATAAATTGATTTTAATTCTAGTTCAAAACTAGTTTATTTCAATAAAAATCTATTTTTATCTTTTCAAATGTGGAATTCTCCAGCTCAATTTTTCCCAAATCATTTCTTATGATTTTACACAAATTATAGATATTTTTAATAATTTTATCAAGGCCCGTACAGTCGATTTCCATCAACGGCCATCGAACTGCACTTACGGCGACCTTTTTCGAATTTGATTTGGACATAATTCCAAATCCAACCGTTAGATTTCAAAGTTCTAATATTCATTGGAAAGCTCTTTTCGATACGAACCCAACGGTTCTGGTTTTAGGAGAATCCGACGGTCGGATCTCCCGTAATGTCAATTTGAAGTCAATGGTCGAAATTCACGAACTGCCGCGGCGCGGCGCGTTCTATTCAGGCCATTATATATATAATATATATAATATATATATTTCATCGATTTCCTTTTTAAAACGTATTTTATAAATCGTTTTAAATTCGTTTTCAAAACCATTTCAACTTCTATATTCAATTTCAAATCGATTGGATTTCAATTCAACTCAAATTCATTTCAATTTTATTTAATTCGAATTTAAATTCGTTTCAATTCAAATTCTAATTCGTTTCAATTCAATTTAAATTTACCTTCTATTTGATTCAATTCGAATTCGTTTCAAATTGATTCAATAAAATTTCAATTTGAATTTTTATCTAATTCAATTTGAATTTCATTTCAAAATATTAGATTTTGAATTTCATTTCAAAATATTAGATTTTGAAATCACTTTTCAATATTCATGGTAAAACGAATAAAATCGATATAAATATCGTTCACGTCAAAATAGCGCATCTCTAATCCACACGGCTTTATATTTTTCAAAAACTTCTTTATTCTATTCAACAAATGAATATTTAATCTATTCAACACATGAATCTATATTTCTTTCAACGCACGACTATTTTTGTTATGTAAAATATTTTATAAAACTATGGTATCTATCGTTTGATTTTAATTAGACTCCATCGTAAAGTAATTCTAATTTTAAATATGATAAAGATGTGAATTTTATTATTAAAATATTTTACTCAACACATAAATATTTTCAACTTAGGAACATCGTCAACACATGACTATTTTTATATATTCAACACATGAATTTTCTTTTATAATATTCATTATTTTCCCGATTGGAATGAGGCCCAATCAATTACCATATAATGTTAATTATATGGATTCCATACAACACATGTATATAATAACATTGAAAAATAATCAGCCATCAACCAAAGTGCACTACACTGTATAAGCATCGAATATAGATATTTAACGCTTATAACAGCCTGTCAATCAATCGATCGACATATTTAATCAATCAGGATGAGTGAACTTCAAATTTCATCCCAACACCCGTGTGGGGTTTCAAACAATCAAACACAGATTTTTACTTGTGCAGCTGGGCGATGTGTAAAATTTATCGTCCCAATCAATGTCCTTCAAATAGGTGTACATAAACAAACCATCCGGTTTGTAAATGAATATTTTATTTTATTCACTTCACGTTAAAAATTATATTTTTAACGATAAAATATTTTATTTCAACAAATGAATTTCTATTCAGTTCAATTATTCAATAAAATGATATTTTTATTTTTCCAATTTATTTTTAGAAAATTTCGGCGGCATAACGGCACGATACTAGAAACGGGACGAGGCCTAGCCTTATCCCCGGTCTAGTGAAGGCCCACGCCATTCACACATCAATCAAATCCATTCAATTCACCAAATAATTCAATTCAAACCAAAAAATCTAACCAACTACACAACCAAACAATTTAACAAACAAGCCATTCATGGTCTGTGGATGACGGGTGTCGGGTGCTACTAAACACCATCTACATTCTAGTATATATATATATATATATATATATATATATATATATATATATAACTAGAAAAAGAAATTTAGAGTGAGAAATTCTCACCGACTAGCTATCCAACTTCACGACACTTCATTTATAGAAATCTTCATCGTTATCGCATCTTTGTCATCTTCGTTGCCCGTAGCCACTACATATACAAAAATCACATTTTTATTTGTTCACTTTCAATTTAAAAATCATATTTTTATAATCACTTCATATATTTAAAAATCGAATTTTTACTGTGTTATTCAATATATAAAAATCGAAATTTTTACTTCAAATCCATATGGATAAAAATCGCATTTCTATACTGCTACTATATAGATAAAAATTCTATTTTTACAACGCTATTCTCTATATAAAGATTTCGCCTTTTCAAATTTAAATGTCTAATCTTTTCATTTATAAAAATCTCGTCTTTTCAACTATAAAGATTTTACCTTTTCAATTTCATCACTATAAAAATCACATTTTTATTTTGCTACATATATAAAGATGATATTTTTAATATTCCTATCATGTAAAATTTATATTTTTAATTCTCTACATAAACAAAAATCATATTTTTACATCTTCTATATAGTAAAGATTATATTTTTAATACTTTAAAAATATAAAGATCATATTTTTAATACTTTAAAAATATAAAAATCATATTTTAATTGAATAAAAATCTTTTCTACCTCTTCCTTATATAAAAATCATATTTTTATAAATAAAAATATAATCTTTTCAATTTTAAAAATCAAATCTTTATATATACTTTATTTTCAGATTTTATAAATGCTAATTTATAATAAAAAAAACTAATTTTATAAATAAAAATATAATTAAAAACTTACAGCATTGGAGAAAAGAGGGTTTTCATCGTCGGGGTCGGCTGAGGGCGGCGCAGCACGTCGGGATGGCTACTGGAGGTTCGTCGGGTGGTGCGGAGGTCGGTTCAGGGTTGTTGGAGGGGGGGTTGCGCGCAGGGGGGCGGGGGAGCTGTGGCAGGGGCACGGCGGCTTAGGGTTTAGGGGGCGGCGGCGGTTCTATGCAGAAGAAGGAGGGGAGGAAGCTCGAACAGAGGGGGAGGCGAGGGGGCCAGCGCCGAGGTGGCGTGCCTGATGGCGCGGCGGCGCCCCGATCGGAGGAGCGACGGCGCTCCTCCCCCCTTCGTCTTCTTTTTCTTTTCTTTTTTATTTAATCTAATTCGGGGAAGAGAAAGAAGAGGGGGGGTATGTAAATGTTTATATTATTTTATTTATTTTTTAATTTTTAAATCCATAAAGGTTGACTTTTTCATACGACCTCTAAACGAGGCCCACCGCCTGTCGTCCATAGCGTATTACCCTCATTCCGAACACAATGGGATATGTATCGCAAGCTGATTCGATCGTTTCGATCAGTTTTTGTCAAAATCAACATATAACTCTATATATTGAATTTAAACGCGCGTTTCAATTTGTCGGGGTCACATACTAACTAGAAAAATTCCAGAATTTTTTTTCTAGCTTCGTATTAACGATACGGTCCTAACAAAACTAGTTTCGTCGAATTCTGAGACCGTTAGAAAAATGGCCATTTCCAGTCGATTAAAATCAACTGAAATTGGTCAAACGCGTTTTCCTTTGCCACGCTCACATATTGATTCGAAAAATTATGAAATTTGGAACCTAGCAATAATTTGACATTGCGGATCCAACAAAAGTGGTTTCGTCGAAATCCGAGGTCATTTGCAAAATTCCCATTTTTAAGGGCCTGAATTCCATAGCGACTATTCAGAATTTTCAACTGGACATATCTTTTGATTCCCGCTATGAAATTTCGATTTTTCGGATTCGTTGGAAAGATATAATCAAATATATCCTAATGTTTTTTGTTTCACTAAAATCCGGATTGTTTTGCACCCGGTACGTTCAATTGAAGTTTGAAATCGAATTATCGAACTACCGCGCCATTTTCAATTCCTTTTATAATTATATATAATTATTTATATTCTAACGACGACGTGTATAATATATACGTTCTAATCTATTCAAAATAAATTTCTCGTCGATTTTATTTAAAATAATCTATTTTAAATGTTCAAACTTCGCTAAAATTGACAAAATAAAAAATTTTAACTGGCCCAGATTTTCGGGTTGTTACAATCTCTCCCACTTAAAACTTTTCGTCCCTGAAAAGGAACAAAGTCGAAAGTGGTTTGATTAATCAACTCTACGTTCGATCTGGCTTCCATTCTCCAACTTTTCAGTTTCTGAGAATTTTCAAATTCTTCAAAAATTTGGCTAACACCCTAAATTTTCGAAAAATTTCTCCATAACCTCCCCTGCACCGGGAGCCACGGGAAAATCCCGAAATTGCCATATCGGCCTTCTGATCTCAAAAAGAAAAAGAAAAAGCCAAGCGTCTGGCCAATAGGCTCATAAAATCATCATCACCCAAACAAAACAGTAAATTATAGTAAACATGTACCTATTTGTCAGGCAAACAAATTTTATTCTTTGGCTCTAGCCTCCTTGCTATGACCTGTTCAATGCAAGTATATGTATATGGAAGTAAATGCGACCAATTTTCAATATAATTCAATATTCGGTTCAATTAGGCATAATGGTTCAAAATTATCAAACAAATAAACAAACAACAAAAACATCAATCAATTAATGAATTAGAGTTCCAAATTCATAATTTTGATATATATACAAAAAATCATGTTTTGATGCCAATTCACAACAATGTATTCTAGCTATATTTTGGTTCTCACACCAGTCTAATGGAAATATATAGATATCACACCTTCGAAACACGAACATAAATATTGATGATGCCATGGTCATTTTCAACATCATCTCCGGGCGACTAGAGCGTGATTCTATATCTATCCAGTATATTAAAACATCGAATATACGTTCATGATGCGTATATGCAAAACCTTTATATACTAGATCGTCCATATTCAAAATAAATAAATATTCAAATACGAATAAAACGATTTAAATTTTCAAAACAAAATTATTTTCATTTGAAAAATATACTCTTCACACTCGTTCTAGGATACTACCGATCCTATCTCTAACGAGTCATTCTAATTGGATATTACTAATCCAATATCTGATGAATTCTTTCGTTTGGTTCTAATGTGTCTTGTTCTCTGAGCTCTGTAAACCAAAGCTCTGATACCAAACTGAGACGACCCGAACTTCCCCGTGAAGGAAAGCGCGGATAGAATTGAGGACAATACACAAAAGAACGCAGACGGAAGAACATTTCATTGTTATTACAACAATTCCATCAGATACAAGAATATACAGAGTATAAATGAATAAATTACACAGAAAATATCAGAGATTACAATAAATTACATAGCAGCGGAAAAATATATAAAACACAACCAGAAGTGATACACGGATACAGAGCTTTCCGAGCATCGGTCCAGCTGTAAATCAGGACCCTGTGAATATAAATCTGCAAAACCAAAACTACTAGCTGCCCGTGTGGAAAATAGGGGCACCCAGAGTTTAGGTTAAAACAATAAACTCCAGGTCAGTCATGTGACTGGTGTGAGAACTAAAACAGTTATTAATATTGGTTTTAAAGTTTGGTAAATCAAGGGACCACGCCGTATAACACGGAACGAGTTTTCTCCCAAGAATACCAGTGCATAGAACAAACAGCGCAATGCTAAATAAAGAAAAATGAAGCTGTTATAAGACCCAGGTCCCATCACACAATGCAACGCAAGCCGGAGGATAGGGTTTTCCCTTATAACAGCCAAAGCATGCTTGATACGTTTAAAACACATTATTTGATACTATTATAAGTGTATAGTGTCAAAAAAATTTCAATCATAAGTATCAATCATAGGCGGCATAGCTACCATCTACTATGTCGCCATACTAGGCTCTACAAATAAAACCGAAATACACGTATTGGAAATTGGATTCCATCATGAGTCGAGGCAAGGGGCAAGCTCCTCTCCGCGTTCGAGACACTCTAGCAAATGCCTCAGGACCCCACTATGATCCTTTGGAACCTCCAAGGCTGGTCCTCTCTTACTTTTGAGGATTAATTATTCCTGAACACACGTTTCCCAGTCCTTATAGACCTATATCTGAGGCGCCTCATATCCAACAACCACACAGGTGAAAAGTATATAAATGTCAGGGCTGATAGGTCACTGACACCACCCTAGCTAGAAAGAAACGTCGTGCACTCCTTGGGTCCGTATCCCATTTTTAACTCATACCGAGGCGTGAGGCTCGCGAATTCACGTTATACACAAAGCTACGCCACACAGGCCGTGCTTTGATCATCAACCACAAGACTTTGCTTTTCAGCAGAAGCCTTGATCATTTGCCACTTACGCGTGCCACACTGGCAACTCACTCCATGCGACTGATGTCCACCGATATACAACCTCTAAGCTCGTACGTCTCAGAGAAGGGCGTTAAGCAAGAGAATAAATTCTCCGCCGCCAAACAGATGTATATTTAATAGACATCAATCAACACAGAATAAAATCCGATGTCAGACACACAATCCATTTACAAGTTCGTTCTGGATTTGAACGAAACCGGAGGCACTTTCCTCGCACATCCATCCATCTCCAAGTACGTCTGGACAACCACCAACTGATTCCCTCATCCTGGGTGTACAGCCCAATCAAGATCATCAGCAATCACCCAAACGATGTGAAGACTTCTGGTCTTCAACCACCGTTTTCATCTTCGACATCCCGTCGAATCGGTTATCCAGAATGGGTATAACCCGGCCTTTCTGAATAACCCACGTATATAATAAACAAATGTTACACAAACACAACAAACGCCTCATTCCAATTCAGAATATCCTTTTATTCACAAAATCACATTTTTAGGGGAATGTTCCCATTAATTTTATCCAAGATAAATTCTTCTAAATTTATCCTATAATCTTCCTTTGGATATCATTTCAAACCATTTTATGGTTTTCCAAACTAGTCGGGATTAGCGAACCACACCGAAGTAATTATTTATTTTATTTCCCAATCCCAACCTATATATCCCATGGAGCGAAACTGGTGATACTCCATTCCTAACACCACGGTGTTTTCGGTAAAATTAATTACCATTCCACGTTCAAATCTAATTAAAGATTTAACTATCGCTTTGGAGCAAAACTGGTGATACTCCACTCTCGATCACTTTTCAGATTTGATAATTTAAATTATCAATTCACATTTTAATCTAATTAAAGATTCATTAAAACTCCACTAAGTTTTAATCTTTTCAAAAATCGATATCTTGCCTTTAACTGGGTTAAAGAACCAATGTCCTCTAAAACACGATTCACGATAAACCCAAATCACATTTGATATTAAATACAAGGCTCTGAATAGAAAATATATCGGCTTATATTCAATATCAAATTCTGAAACCAACATATATTATATTGGAAATAACGATATTAAATATATCTTTCAAATTCCCCTAACAATATCTGTATAGTCACGAAATCCAACATCGAAATATCCCGAAGATAATTTCGATTCAACTCCAGTCCAATCCACGTATTGGGAATATTGATTATTTTTAAAATCACTTTCCAATTCAATTTATTTATTTCAAAAATAAATTGATTTTAATTCTAGTTCAAAACTAGTTTATTTCGATAAAAAAATATTTTTATCTTTTCAAATGTGGAATTCTCCAGCTCAATTTTTCCCAAATCATTTCTTATGATTTTACACAAATTATAGATATTTTTAATAATTTTATCAAGGCCCGTACAGTCGATTTCCATCAACGGCCATCGAACTGCACTTACAGCGACCTTTTTCGAATTTGATTTGGACATAATTCCAAATCCAACCGTTAGATTTCAAATTTCTAATATTCATTGGAAAGCTCTTTTCGATACGAACCCAACGGTTCCGGTTTTAGGAGAATCTGACAGTCGGATCTCCCGTAATGTCAATTTGAAGTCAATGGTCGAAATTCACGAACTGCCGCGGCGCGGCGCGTCCTATTCAGGCCATTATATATATAATATATATATATTATATATATTTCATCGATTTCCTTTTTAAAACGTATTTTATAAATCATTTTAAATTCGTTTTCAAAACCATTTCAACTTCTATATTCAATTTCAAATCGATTGGATTTCAATTCAACTCGAATTCATTTCAATTTTATTTAATTCGAATTCAAATTCGTTTCAATTCAATTCTAATTCTAATTCGTTTCAATTCAATTTGAATTTACCTTCTATTTGATTCAATTCGTTTCAAATTGATTCAATAAAATTTCAATTTCGATTTTTATCTAATTCAATTTGAATTTCATTTCAAAATATTAGATTTTGAAATCACTTTTCAATATTCATGGTAAAACGAATAAAATCGATATAAATATCGTTCACGTCAAAATAGCGCATCTCTAATCCACACGGCTTTATATTTTTCAAAAACTTCTTTATTCTATTCAACAAATGAATATTTAATCTATTCAACACATGAATCTATATTTCTTTCAACACACGACTATTTTTGTTATGTAAAATATTTTATAAAACTATGGTATCTATTGTTTGATTTTAATTAGACTCCATCGTAAAATAGTTCTAATTTTAAATATGATAAAGATGTGAATTTTATTATTAAAATATTTTACTCAACACATAAATATTTTCAACTCAGGAACATCGTCAACACATGACTATTTTTATATATTCAACACATGAATTTTCTTTTATAATATTCAATATTTTCCCGATTGGAATGAGGCCCAATCAATCACCATATAATGTTAATTATATGGATTCCATACAACACATGTATATAATAACATTGAAAAATAATCAGCCATCAACCAAAGTGCACTACACTGTATAAGCATCGAATATAGATATCTAACGCTTATAAGAGCCTGTCAATCAATCGATCGACATATTTAATCAATCAGGATGAGGGAACTTCAAATTTCATCCCAACACCCATGTGGGGTTTCAAACAATCAAACACAAATTTTTACTTGTGCAGCTGGGCGATGTGTAAAATTTATCGTCCCAATCAATGTCCTTCAAATAGGTGTACATAAACAAACCGTCCGGTTTGTAAATGAATATTTTATTTTATTCACTTCACGTTAAAAATTATATTTTTAACGATAAAATATTTTATTTCAACACATGAATTTCTATTCAGTTCAATTATTCAATAAAATGATATTTTTATTTTTCCAATTTATTTTTAGAAAATTTCGGCAGCATAACGGCATGATACTAGAAACGGGACGAGGCCTAGCCTTATCCCCGGTCTAGTGAAGGCCCACGCCATTCACACATCAATCAAATCCATTCAATTCACCAAATAATTCAATTCAAACCAAAAAATCTAACCAACTACACAACCAAACAATTTAACAAACAAGCCATCCATGGTCTGTGGATGACGGGTCTCGGGTGCTACTAAACACCGTCTACATCCTAGTATATATATATAACTAGAAAAAGAAATTTAGAGTGAGAAATTCTCACCGACTAGCTATCCAACTTCACGACACTTCATTTATAGAAATCTTCATCGTTATCGCATCTTTGTCATCTTCGTTGCCCGTAGCCACTACATATACAAAAATCACATTTTTATTTGTTCACTTTCAATTTAAAAATCATATTTTTATAATCACTTCATATATTTAAAAATCGAATTTTTACTGTGCTATTCAATATATAAAAATCGAAATTTTTACTTCAAATCCATATGGATAAAAATCGCATTTCTATACTGCTACTATATAGATAAAAATTCTATTTTTACAACGCTATTCTCTATATAAAGATTTCGCCTTTTCAAATTTAAATGTCTAATCTTTTCATTTATAAAAATCTCGTCTTTTCAACTATAAAGATTTTACCTTTTCAATTTCATCACTATAAAAATCACATTTTTATTTTGCTACATATATAAAGATGATATTTTTAATATTCCTATCATGTAAAATTTATATTTTTAATTCTCTACATAAACAAAAATCATATTTTTACATCTTCTATATAGTAAAGATTATATTTTTAATACTTTAAAAATATAAAGATCATATTTTTAATACTTTAAAAATATAAAAATCATATTTTAATTGAATAAAAATCTTTTCTACCTCTTCCTTATATAAAAATCATATTTTTATAAATAAAAATATAATCTTTTCAATTTTAAAAATCAAATCTTTATATATACTTTATTTTCATATTTTATAAATGCTAATTCATAATAAAAAAACTGATTTTATAAATAAAAATATAATTAAAAACTTACAGCATTGGAGAATAGAGGGTTTTCATCGTCGGGGTCGGCTGAGGGCGGCGCAGCACGTCGGGATGGCTGTTAGAGGTTCGTTGGGTGGTGCGGAGGTCGGTTCAGGGTTGCTGGAGGGGGGGGCTTGCGCGCAGGGGGGCGGGGGAGCTATGGCAGGGGCACGGCGGCTTAGGGTTTAGGGGGCGGCGACGGTTCTGTGCAGAAGAAGGAGGGGAGGAAGCTCGAACGGAGGGGGAGGCGAGGGGACCAGCGCCGAGGTGGCGCGCCTGATGGCGCGGCGGCGCTCCTCCCCCCTTCGTCTTCTTTTTCTTTTTCTTTTTTTTATTTAATCTGATTCGGGGAAGAGAAAGAAGGAGGGGGGTACGTAAATGTTTATATTATTTTATTTATTTTTTAATTTTTAAATCCATGAAGGTTGACTTTTTCATACGACCTCTAAACGAGGCCCACCGCCTGTCGTCCATAGCGTAATACCCCCATTCCGAATACAATGGGATATGTATCGCAAGCTGATTCGATCATTTCGATCAGTTTTTGTCAAAATCAACATATAACTCTATATATTGAATTTAAACGCGCGTTTCAATTTACCGGGGTCACATACTAACTAGAAAAATTCCAAAAAAATATTTTCTAGCTTCGTATTAACGATACGGTCCTAACAAAACTAGTTTCGTCGAATTCTGAGACCGTTAGAAAAATGGCCGTTTCCAGTCGATTAAAATCAACTAAAATTGGTCAAACGCGTTTTCCTTTGCCACGCTCACATATTGATTCGAAAAATTATGAAATTAGGAACCTAGCAATAATTTGACATTGCGG
The DNA here is from genome assembly GCA_030737875.1 of Allium sativum. Lineage (NCBI taxonomy): Eukaryota > Viridiplantae > Streptophyta > Magnoliopsida > Asparagales > Amaryllidaceae > Allium > Allium sativum. The sequence continues at coordinate 371,410,376 of CM060925.1, read as the reverse complement.
ATCCAAGAAAAGTGGTTTCGTCGAAATCCGAGGTCGTTTGCAAAATTCCCATTTTTAAGGGCCTGAATTCCATAGCGACTATTCAGAATTTTCAACTGGACATATCTTTTGATTCCCGCTATGAAATTTCGATTTTTCGGATTCGTTGGAAAGATATAATCAAATAGATCCTAATGTTTTTGGTTTCACTAAAATCCGGATTGTTTTGCACCCGGTACGTTCAATTGAAGTTTGAAATCGAATTATCGAACTACCGCGCCATTTTCAATTCCTTTTATAATTATATATAATTATTTATATTCTAACGACGACGTGTATAATATATACGTTCTAATCTATTCAAAATAAATTTCTCGTTGATTTTATTTAAAATAATCTATTTTAAATGTTCAAACTTCGCTAAAATTGCCAAAATAAAAATTTTAAACTGGCCCAGATTTTCGGGTTGTTACACCCGACCTTCTTTAAAAAACTGGATGGTTATAACAAGGAGGGGGGTCAGAAAAACAAGATTCTTGTGAACAGGAAATGGATGACACAAAATATAATACACAGATGTATCCCATTTGGTTCAATCCAAGATGTATGCCTACCAAGGTTAGTGATTCTAGCCTAACTTTGTAACTCTTTACGCATGACCCTAACCACAATTCTCAAGTAGAATTTTCCAAGATATGATACCGAGATAGAACATTTACGCATTTATTTGTGAAGCCATTATACTAGAACGTAGCTAGTTATTTAATTGAGGTTAGACCCCTAATTACGGAGTTGACACACATACACACTCACACACACGTTCGCTCATCCCTCATTATTTAATGCCTCACTATTAATGATAGATAGCATGGATTCTCCCAGATTGCTTAAGACCCTAGACGGACTTATTGGTCACTTATTATTCCTCGACAATTTATTTAACGTTAACATAAACTAGAGGGCACTAGCTACGGGCCCTACTAGTTAAGGCTTCTGTCAGACACACATTTACCCTTGCCTCATGTAAGGTGAGAGATGGTATTTTATCGCTCGCTATACCATCTAGCTAACCTTATTGCATAATCTCCTTACACTACGTCTCAAAGAAGGGCATTAAGCAAGAGAATAAATTTTCCGCCGCCAAATAGATATATATTTAATAGAAATCAATCAACATGGAATAAAATCCAATGTCAGACACACAAGCCATTTACAAATTCGTTCTGGGACTGAACGAAACCGGAGGCACCTTATTCCTCTCCCGTATGTCCAATACAGGAGATAGGCCCTCGCATATCCGTCGATCTCCAAGTATGTCTGGACGATCACCACTTATTAACTCGTCTTGGGTGTACAACCCAATCAAGACATCAGTAATCATCCAAACGATGTGAAGACCTCCAATCTTCAACCACCGTCTTTATCGTCAGCTTATCGTCGAACTAGTTATTCAGAATGGGTATAAACCCAGCCATTCTGAATAACTCGCGTATGTTTTATAATCAAGGGATATAAACACAACCTACGCCTCGTTCCAATCTAGAATATTCTTTATTCAAATATTCACATTCTTAGGTAAAGTTTCCCATTAATTTTATCAAAGATAAATTCTTTTAAATTTATTCTTTAATCTTCCTTTGAATATCAATTCAAACCATATTACGGATTTCCAAACTAGTCGGGATTAGCAAACCACACCAAAGTAATCATTTATTTAATTTCCCGATCCCAGCCTATTCATCCCATGGAGCAAAACTGGTAGTACTCCATATCTAACACCACGGTGTTATCTGTAAAATTAATTACCATTTCACGTTCAAATCTAATTAAAGATTTAACTATCGTTTGGAGCAAAACTAGTGATACTACATTCTCGATCATTTCAATCTAATTAAAGATTCATTAAAACTCCACTTAGTTTTAATCTTCACAAAAATTAATATTAATGATTATATAACTTGGGAAATCATATCCTGTCTTTAACTGGGTTAAAGAACCAATGTCATTTAAAACACGGTTCACGATAAACCCAAAATCACATTCCATCAGTCTCCAACCGTAAATTAGTAAGAGAACAATTCCCTAAGTGTTAATCCCGAAGGCCGAAACCAACATCAGATCAATACTCAGGAAACCATTCAACTTAACTAATCTCCAGTTAGTTTCTAATTTTCTTAACTCCATTGGATCTAAGAACAGTATTATTAAAGATACCATTCGCGACAACCCAAAATCTCATTCCATTGCTAATCGGGTTAAAGAACAGGTGTTATTTAAAACACCGTTCACGATAAACCCAAAAACCAATTTCAATTCAATTTCAATTCAATTCCAATTAAATATTAATTAATTGGTATACTTCGTTAAATCTAAATAAAAGATTTAATCTTTTCTCAACTGGGTTCAAAAACAGTGTTAGTGAAGACACAGGTCACGACAAACCCAAAATCCCATGTGATATTAAATACAAGGCTCTAAATAGAAAATATATCGGCTTATATTCAATATCAAATCCTGAAATCAACGAATCTTGTATTGGAATAACGATATATATATCTTCCAAATTCCTCCACAATATCCGTATAATCATGGAAACCAATATCGAAATATTCCGAAGATAATTTCGATTCAAATCCATTCCAATTCTTATATTGGAAATTCCGGTTATTTTTCAAACCATTCCAAATCCAGTTTATTTATTTAAAAATATTGGATTATAATTCTAGTTCATAACTAGTTCATTTCGATAAAAATATATTTTTATTTTTTCAAATATGGAATTTTTCATCCCAGTTCTTTCCAAATCATTTATTATGATTTTACCCAAATTATTGATATTTTTAATAATTTTATCAAGGCCCATACAGTCGATTTCCATAAACGGTCATCGAACTGCACTTACAACGAACTTTTCCAAATTTGATTTGGGAAAATTTCCAAATCGAACCATTAGATTTTAAATCTCTAATATTTGTTAGAAAGATCTTTTCGATACGAACCCAACGGTCCTGGTTTCAGGAGAATCCGACAGTCGGATCTCCCGTAACATCCATTCGAAGTCAATGGTCGAAATTCGCGAACTGTCGTGGCGCGTTCTATTTAGGCCATTAAAAATATATAATATACATATTATGTATATTTCATCGATTTCCTTTTAAAACGTATTTTATAAATCGTTTTAACTTCGTTTTAAAAACGGTTCCAACTTCATATTCAATTTCAAATCAAAATTGAATATTACATATCATTAATATATAAATGATAATATTTTCAAACATCAGATTTTGAAATCACTTCATTTTCAATATTCATTATAAAAATGAATAAAATCGATATATATATATATATATATATATATATATATATATATCGTTCACGTTAAAATGACGTTAATCTAATCAACACGGCTTTATATATTTAAATATATTCGTGTCCATCCCAAATCAGACATCAAAATTAGATTTTGATTCTTTATTGAATATTATTTTAAAATATTCCTTATTTTGCAATATTCGTTCTTTCTGAACTGGAATCAGACACAATCAATTACCATATAATGTTGATTATATGGATTTCATGCAACACATGTATATAAAAACCATGATAAACAATCAACCATCATCTAGCGTGCATTCTACACTGCATATGCATTAAATATAAATAATTAACGCTTACAACAGTCTGTCAACCTATCGATTGACATACAACTAAACAGCTGGGATTAGTGTACATCAAATATCATCCCAACACCCGTGAGGGGTTTCAATCAATAAACACTGAATATTATTTGTGCGGTTTGGCGATGTGTAAAATATATCGTCCCAATCAATATCAGTCAAATAAGTATACATAAACAAATCGTCTGACTTGTAAATGAATATTTATTCATTCATTTACGCGTTAAAATTATATTTTTAACGATAAAATATTTTTTCGGTTGATTTACACAATAAAAATGATATTTATATTGTTCTAACATATTTTAGAAAATTTTGGCTGCATAACGGCGTGATATTAGAAATGGGATAAGGTCTAGCCTTATCCCTCGCCTAATAATGGCGCACATCATACACAAACCAAATTCTAATCAGTTCGTTCAACCAAGCAACCAAATAATCTAATCTCCAAACCAAACAATCAAACAAGTCGCCCATGGTCTGTGGACGACGGGGAACAGTTCATATATGCAGTTATAAAATAAATAACTATATAAGAAAATATGGTGAGGAGTTCTCACCCATAAGCTTAACCAAACACCGCGACTCTTCATCTATAGAAAATCTTCGCCGTGTTTCCAATGAGATCTGTTTCACGCGGTATATGTTAAAAAATCATTTTTTTTTAACATCGCTATTTATATAATTAAAAATCACATTTTTATCCTTATATCGCTCGTACAAAAAATCGCGTTTTTGTTTCAATGTTATCTTTATAAAAATTTTATTTTTATATCGATGTTTATATTTTAAAAATCATATTCTTACATTGCTATTATATAAATAAAAATCATATTTTTATTTGTACTTCATATATAAAAAATATCGAACTTTTCTTTATATAAAAATATAGTCTTTTCTCATTTCAAAAATCAAATCTTTTTACTTTTAAAAATCACTTCTTTTCTTTTCTAAAGATCTAATCTTTTCGTTTCTAAAGATCTAATCTTTATATTAATAAAAATCAAACTTTTTATAATTTAAAAAATCAAACTTTTTTACTATGAAGCCTTTTATATAAAAATCAAATTCTTATACAGCTAAAAATCGAAGCTTTTATATTTCTACTATATAAGTAAAAATTACATTTCTATTTTCAACATTGTATAGCTAAGAATCTCATTTTCAATTCGCTATTCATATATTAAAAATCACATTTTTCTTCACTATTTTCTATGTAAAAATTACATTTTTATTAACATAAATAAATTAAAAATAAAAATAAAAACTCGCATGAGGTCTGGGTAGCGGAGGATGCTCGGGGTGATGATGACGATCGATGGCGGGACCCTCGGTGGCAGGAGGTGTGGTTTTGGGGAGGGTTAAATCGGGTTAGGAGAGAGGAGAGAGGGAGAAGGAGTAGGGGCGTAGGGGGGTCCGGATGGTCGGGAAGGCGGTCAGGTGGCGGCGGCTGGTCTATGGTGGGCGGTGGTGGCGTTCTAGGGTTTGGGTCTTCAAACAAGAGGAGAGGGAAGGAGGACGAGTGGAGGAGAGAGGAAGGAGGGGTGTAGGGCTGTAGTTATAGGCAGAGAAGGGGGTGCACGCCGAAGGCGGATGCGGTCCTTGCCGTGGGGCAACGGGGATAAGTGTGGGGAGAGGGGGATAAATCACGATTTGGAGAGATGGTGGGGGTCAACGGTTTGACTGGGAAATGGGAAGTGGAGAGGGTTTTTTTATAAATTATCTAATAATTATATTATATTATTTTTCTTCTTTAAAAAGTAGGGTTTTTATTCGTACTCCAAACGAACTCCACCGACTATCGCCCCTAGCTAATCACCCTCATTCCGAACACATTGGGATATGATTCGTAACCCAATTTGGCTGTAACGATCAGTTTCCGTCAAAATCAAAATATAAATCTATATATTGAATTTGAACGCACATTTTAATTTACCGGGGCCACATACTGATCCCAAAAATTCCAAAAAAATAAATCTGGCTATGTTTTGACGATACGGTCCTAAGAAAACTTATTTCGTCAAATTTGAAAACCTTTTGAAAAATGGCCATTTTCTGGTTGATCCAAATGGACTGAAACTGTCAAAACACGTTTTAATTCGGCGTGCTCACATATTGATTCCAAAAATTATGAAAATTGGAATTCAGTAATAATTCGACATCCCAGATCCAAAAAAAGTGGTTTCGTCGAAAACGGAGGTCGTTTGCAAAATGGCTATTTTTAAGGGCTATATATATATATTAAAATATATAAAAATTTCACAACGACTTTTCTGAATTTTAAACTGGACATATCTTATCATTTATAAAACGAAATTTCAGTTTCTTACATCCGCTAGAAAGATATAGTTAAACAGATTCGAATATTTCTTGTTTCGTCCAATTCTGACTTATATTGAATCTTGTATATTCGTTTGAAATTTGAAATCAAATTTTCGAACTGCTCCGCCATTTCAGGCTTGAATTATAATTAAAATAAATTTATTCGTTTTAACTTCGTCAGAAACAAATTTTTCGTAGTTATTATTTAAAATAAATCATTTTAATATTCAAAATTCATTAAAATTACCAAAATAAAATTTTTAAATTGGTTCTGATTTTCTGGGTTGTTACACAAAACATACTGTGTCAGTCCATCGTATTCAAGTGTTTATAAACTCCTACCGATACAGTAGATCAAACGGATCGATTAGATCACATAAACAACTCGACCAATAAATCTCCATAATATAAAACAATTTTATATTGAATAACAAATATACGCTCATATATACACACTCAACTCAATCTATGGTATTACTAACCCCATTTCTACTAAGTCACGCCACAGAGCCAAGGTAATTACTTAACCTTCAGCTCCGATACCATTGTAACGGCCCGAGGAAAAATGGCAATCCTGATTATCGACCGAATACGATGTCGACTAACCAAGCACCCAAAATTTACCGGAACGTTAATGACAGAAGTTAGAGGGTGATAATAGATAAGATAGAAAATTAGAATAGAAGAAGAAGTATACACAACACATTAGAGTAACACGAATTTCACAGTGGAACGAATAAAATATAACATAACTTTGAAATAAAACAGCATATACATACAATAACATTATCAGAGTACAACACTTACAACACAACGGAAAATAACAATAGATAACTAACGTTGAAGCCTCCTGCTCCAAGCTCTCCAAGTATATCTGTAAAGACCTGAACTACTTGACTACCCATACAAATTTGGGCACCCAAGAGTTAAAGGTAAAACAAAACAAAATAAACTCTAGCTCAGTCATGGGACTGGTGTGAGTAAACTCCAACCACTTGGTTTAACTTTTAAAATTGTTTTTAAAAGAAAGGATAATCGTAAGACCGATCCACACATAAACACAGATGGTTTTTACCTTACGATAACCCAAAGCATTCTTTGAAATCAATATTCGTCTGATATTATAATAATGTCTAAATCAAGTAAATAACAATCTAGCAGAACGCTTGCATCTCACGCTCTACATATATAGTATATAATCAAAATTGTGGGCTCTTATCGGATAATGGATTCCAACTGGCAAGGTATGGGACGACCTTCCGACAATATACCTCTAGAGAGAAATACACCGGGTTCAACAAGAATATCTTGCAACCCAAGCTAAACATGACCGGTCCCTCACTTAGCTTGAGGGTATCGAATGTATTATCACCAACGGTTGGGATCAGCAACCGTTTCCCGAAATGGACAGCAACAATAGATTTTAGAAGCAAAAGGAATTTCTCTAGATCAGGTGACAATACATCCTACTTGGCAGCCAACCACTTGTGTAACGCCCCGAATTTTCTGTGAACATAAGAGAATCAAATCTAATCGATAGTCTACGCCAAAGGAGCGTTATTCAGTGTCAGGACACAGATTCCAGAATACAAGAATTGTTCCCTCTTTGTGAGTATAGTTATTTTCAGATATAAATTTTTATTATGATCTTGGCATGGTTATAAATCTGAATCTGAGGTTATGCCTATTCTTATCTGTCAGATCTGTTTTTCTGTGACTATTATGTATCTCCTTTTTATTTCTGTTCTATAGCCAGGCTACTACGAGCCTATGCCAAATCTCATTAACAGATTAACGCATGAACGCTAATTTTGGGACAAATAATGAATATTGCATATGTAACACCCCACGTCCATTAATGTCACTCACAAAGGGAATGCATTAACTTCCATGGAGGTTTTAAGTGAATATAGAACAGTAAAATTACAACAAGACAGATATAAAATAGTACTTGGAAATTCAAAAACTTTATTTCATTGTAGCAGAAGTCAAAACATGTTTGATTACATCATAATACCATATTCAATGTCAAGTACAATATCTATCTTGATAAAACAAGTACATAATCCCATTACATGAATAGCCATTAAAAAGAAAGATAACAAGCTGGACTTTACTTCAGCAGTCCAAGCTTTCCAGAAGATAAGCGATCCAACTAGACTCCACTAGAACTTGGCCCAACCTACGGACCTGAAGGGAGAAAAAGGATGGAAAAGAGGGGGTCAGACATAAAGTCTGGTGAATATGATAATTCTACAATACTATTACCAAAATAACTGGACTAAGGCATAAGCTGGAAAACAAGAAAGTGTCTATGAAGAGCAGATTAAGGACATAGGCAATCGCTAAAGGCAACGTTATAGGCGCTCCTAAATACTAAAGGATAAACACTATACTGCACCACACCAGTCACCCTAAAGATTCATCCCACTTAGCTTCACTTAGAAACTTTCCCAATGGCTTTACGTACCCCTAGCTGACTACATAGGTGCCGCCTGCCCCTATCTCCACTAGGTGTACCCTACTTCCCATTATTCGATCGGCTCCCTAACTCGTAGATACCCGTGCTGACCCCACAGTGGGGTGTATCACTCCCTTAAAGTGGCAACCTGATACAACGGACATGCACGGCTTATACCTACACGATGCAACAACGTCTTACGTACCAGCCCGGGTCCACACACGCATATGAAACCCGTTGGACTTGCGTTGCCACCGCTCCCTGTTTTGGCCTCTTATAGTCAAACCCAGTATGCGTGTCCCGTCCTCGACTTGGGTCGAGCCCACAAAGATACGTTTTGGGATACTGGTTGAAATGGGCCCCCACTATTTACCACAAGCATTCCACCTAAGCTTGTCCCCATTAGTCCATCCCACTTAACCCACTTAGTCATGTTCATTTACATGTGTGTTTGGTTAAGTCTAATCGTATTTCAAATGCCTCTAAAGGCAACCACCAGATTCCTCATGCCACCCAAGGCACCTACTTAACCCCCATGTCCCCACCTTACATGATTATCTGGTTAAATATTTCTTAGTTCATTAAGGCCATAACCTCATAAAGACCTCTCACATTAGACTGGCATTTATGGCAGCTGGATTTGCCGGGCGGGTCCGGGCAGTCTTACACCATAAAAGAGTCTAACCTCGTGTCTTTACAACTGTTATGCTTTAGTTTGGGCCTAGGACCTCTCACATTGGGCCGACATTTGTGACTACTGGATTTGCCGGGCGGGTCCGGGCAGGTTTACATCACAAAACGGGTCCAACCTCGTGTCCTAAGCATTGATTATTAATAATAATCCACTTTCCCCCAATTTTAATAATTCCCTACTTGAATTATTAATTACTTCCAATTTTTAACAATGTCCATAATTGACTCAATTATGGACATCCATTCATGGTATGCAAAATCTTACAAAATTGCACCCAATTTATTAATTCCTAATATTACCCCTACCCCACGTTTGAACGTTTATTCGCAAAATATATGTTAGACTCGAATAGCCTAACTCATAGCATAAAAGAGATTATCATAATAACAACATGTATATGTGACCAAATGAATCATAATAAGGGGTGAAACTTGCATATGTCCAACTTGCATAGATTATACATGTCATGGACCTAAAGGTGTCAACTTGTTCAAAATTCACCTAATATAATCTCAATCAATTTTCATAAACTTACATATGAACATGTGTGAATCAACATCATCTAATTTTTTAACAACATGGTTTTATATGGGTACACCTAACTCAATAGGCAAATTCCCATAATCAAGTTTTATTTATTTATAGTTTCAAGTTTATGGGTACACCTAACCTAATAGGCAAATTCCCATAAACAAGATCCATTTAAATTAAAAAAAACATAACTTTAAGCATGTTCCAACAACATCATGATTTTACAACATAATATAGCATGATTTATAACATGGCATAGTATGATAGTATAACATAGCTTGACATGATTCTCAACATAGCACGACATAGCATAAGAGAATTTACAACATAGCATGACATAGCATATATAATTTACATCATACAACAACATAATAACATAATAAGAGATCCACAATATATAGAATTTACAATTACAAATCACATCACTTTCTTGTGATCCATTCATAACTGAGTCAAATTAGTTTGTAATAGTCTTGTGAGAATCATCATACTCACCAACAAAAGAAAAGAATCAGAGAAAGAGAGATCTTTTGATTTGATTTGTGTAGATTTAGTTGTAGATGATTAGGCTTCCTCTTCTTAGTTTGTGACGGCTATGCTGAACTCCATGGCAGCAGCATGACGGTAGCTTCTCTAATTTTACAAGTGATTTAGGTCTAGGGTCTACCCACTTATTTATAGATTTTAGAATTCATTTAGGCCATTAGATTTAACCTAGAAATAACCGCAGCCGTTCAGACAAGATGGGGTTTATCTTGTTGACTCAGCAATGAGTCAGAAGTGACTCAGCAAACACTCAGCATATTAATAAACTTCTATTCATGTCATAAATATATATATTTTTTCTACAATGTACATATTAGATACATCCCCCTTTACTTATTATTGTTTTTATATACATATTAGATACATCCCCTCTCTCACACACTTATTAATATTTTTATATTCATATTAGATACATCCCCTCTCTTACACACTTATTAATATTTTTATATTCATATTAAATACATCCCCTCTCTTACATACTTATTAATATTTTTATATTCATAATAGATACATACCCTCTTCTACACACTTATTATTATTTTAGCAACTTTAGTGTTAATAGAAAATTCGGGGTGTTACATTCTCCCCTCCTTTTAGGATTTCGTCCCCGAAATCTTCAAGTCTGGAAGAATGTATATCCTACCATCCAAACGTCCATCTACTCATCCATCATACACAGGCATCCATTGTCCTTACAGACTTCTAATGCTTTATGATAATATGCAAGTGTGTGTACATGTCCTTACCTAATGCGAAATCAGGCAGTCTACTGATTCAGTTGACCTCCTTAATGCAAATTATGTAAGTGTCATGAATCCATTATGTATGCAAAAGATCCTAATTGCTTACATACTACTTCTATATGCGTGCACACCCATTCAACCGAATGCAGAATCCATATGATGGTACAACCATTATACATCCATTATACTAAATACATCCATATATATCCAATATGCAATATGAAGTGACTGAGCCGATCTAGTGCCTAAAGTGTGTGTATATATGCATCCACGAGCAACCACTAGCAAACACTTGCATCCATTTTGCATCCATCATACATAACATGTCTCAAACACATGTTTCAACCATAGGATTATCCTAACTAAAGGTCAAAGATACTAATGAGAGGACATACTAAAGATAAGATAAGATAAGCTAAGCGATAAAGGAGAAATTAAAAGACATACCCTCAAAAAGAAAAGGGTACAACGAACGCATCTTCTCTTCTGTCTCCCAAGTTGCGTTGCTCTCATCATCTCCCCATTGCACTTTAACCAGTCTGACCTCTCGATTCCTCAACTTTTTGATCTCCGACCCAAGAATGCATGTAGGAGCTCGTCTAATTGTTGCATCACGCTCTATTTCCACCTCTTTAAGCAAGCTCGGCTCTACCACCTCCGCGGTCTTGTGCAAACACTTCCTTAAATGTGATACATGGAATACGTCGTGTACTCCACTAAGTTTCTCAGGCAACTCCACCCTATATGCCATCTTCCCATTCCTGTTTTTTACAGGAAACGGCCCTACAAACCTTGGTGCTAATTTCCCCACGGACCCAAAGCGAACAACATTCTGTAACGGAGATACTTTGATAAAAACCATGTCCCCAATGTCAAACTCAAGATCTGTCCTCCTCTTATCAGCATACGATTTTTGCCTATCTTGTGCTGCTTTCATCCTCCTTCGAATCAACTCAATCTTCTCCGAGGTTTCCCTAACCATATCGGGCCCAAGTAGGATTTTATCGGTAGATTCCCACCAACATGTAGGCGAACGGCAAGGCCTTCCATAAAGAGCTTCGAAAGGTGCCATGCCAATACTAGACTGAAAGCTATTATTATATGCGAATTCTACTAACGGAAGGTGCTCTTCCCATGTACCCCCAAAGTCTAGGATACAAAGCCTTAAAAGATCCTCTAGAATGCGATTCACCCTCTCGGTCTGGCCGTCTGTCTGAGGATGATATGCGGTGCTCAAACATAGCTGAGTCCCTACCGCCTCTTGTAAACTCTTCCAAAATTCGCTAGTAAAGATGGGGTCACGGTCGCTTACTATACTAGAAGGAATACCGTGCAAACGAACTATCTCCTTAATGTATACAGAAGCCAACCACGGAGCAGTCCTCTTACTTTTCACGGGAATAAAATGGGCGCTTTTAGTAAGTCTATCTACTATAACCCAAATCCCCGTGTTACCCTTCCTTGATCTTGGTAATCCATCCACAAAATCCATTGAGATGCTTTCCCATTTCCATAGTGGAACTTCTAATGGGTGAAGCAACCCACCGGGTTTCTTTTGTTCTGCTTTAACTCGTTGGCACACCAAGCATCTAGCGACGTACTCGGCCACATCCTTTTTCATACCGGCCCAAAAGAAAACCCGCTTCATATCTTTGTACATCTTATCCCCGCCGGGATGAATGGTCATTTTTAAGCGATGAGCATCATCAAGAATGGCCTTCCTTAAGTGTTCGTCTTGTGGTACACAAAGTCTATTATCCCTTCGTAACCAACCCTTATCGTCTAGGGTATACCTACGAAGATGGCTTGACGACTCCCCCCCCTTTGAGCTTTTCTACTATCTCAACCAACTGTGGGTCGTCTCGCTGTGCCTCACCAACCCGTCCTAGAAGTGTAGGTCTAACCTCCAAGGATGCTAACAGACCGGGTACTAAGTCAACGGAGGGTCTAAAGTCAAACATAGAGATGAATTCTAAGCTTTGTCGTTCAACAAACAACGGACTCAAGGACAACCTTTTCCTACTTAAGGCGTCTGCCACCACGTTACCCTTGCCCGGGGTATATGCTATTTCAAAATCGTAGGAGGCTAAGAATTCCATCCACCGTTGCTGCCTTAAATTCAAATCCTTCTGAGAGAATAAGTATTTTAATGATTTGTGGTCAGTGAACAGTTCGAATTTCTCACCAAGAAGATAGTGATGCCAAGACTTAAGCGCGAAAACAATTGCGGCTAGCTCTAAGTCATGCGTGGGGTAATTCTTTTCATGAACCCTCAACTGCCTTCCACCATAGGCTATTACTCTTCCCTCTTGCATGAGGACCGCGCCAAGTCCCGTCCCACAAGCATCAGTATAGATGGTAAACGGTTTATTCCCGTCTGGCAGCACTAAGACTGGGGCTGAAGTTAAGGCTCTCTTTAAACGTTGGAACACATCATCGCAATCTTTGTCCCACGTAAAAACCAGGTTCTTCTTCTTTAACCGAGTTAATGGAGCTGATATTTTTGCGAAGTCTTTGATAAACTTCCTATAATAGCCAGCCAACCCCAAGAAACTTCTTACTTCGGTTGCATTTTTAGGGACCTTCCAATCTTGGATGGCCACCACCTTTGCGGGATCCACTGCTATCCCTTCTTTGGAAACCACGTGCCCTAAGAACCGTACTTCCTTCCTCCAGAAGTGACACTTAGAAAATTTTTCCTTAAGGTTATGCGCTCGAAGGGTTTCCAACACTTCCCTAAGATGTAGGGAGTGCTCTTCTTTATTCTTAGAAAAGACTAAGATGTCATCCACAAAGACTACCACGAATTTGTTAAGGTATTCCCTAAAAACCCTACTCATCAAATCAACAAAATATGCAGGGGCGTTTGTCAAACCAAAGGGCATCACTAGCCATTCATAGAATCCGTCAGGAGTCCTAAAAGCAGTCTTATCTATACTATCCTCAGCCACTCTCAGTTGATGAAAGCCAGTGGCTAAGTCCAACTGCGAAAACACTGAGGCGCCAACTAACTGATCAAAGAGATCGTCAATCCTCGGCAGTGGGTGTCGGTTCTTTTTAGTAAGCTTGTTTATTCTCTATAGTCCATACAAAGTCTAAGAGACCCATCCGCCTTTGTGGCAAAAACTACTGGAGCACCCCACTCCGATATACTACTTCTTATGAACCCCTTCTCAAGCAACTCCTTTACTTGCTTATTGAGTTCCCTCCTTTCACGAGGAGCCATGTGGCGCACTGGCAAAGATACGGGTTTAGCATTATCCACAAGATAAATTCGAAAGTCTATCTCCCGCTTTGGAGGTAAGCCCTTCACCTCCTCAAACACATCCGGATATTCCCGGACCACTTCAACCGATCGCAGGTTCTCTACAGACGCGTCAAGCGATTCAAGATAACTTAGCATAACGGAATTTATGGGATTACAAAAGATGTCGAGAGCATTACCAAGGCGAGTCACAAGCCTAACTACTCTCCTTTCACAATCAAGAATGGCCCTATTTCTAGACAACCAATCCATTCCTAAAATTAGCCCATAGCCCGTGAAGCCCAATACATAAGCATCACATCTAAATTCAACGCTAAGTATAGAGATTTTCAAATCCAAACATATCATGGTCAAATGAGCCGAACCCACAATTGGATTTGAAACGACCAAGGGATCCTCTACTAAACTGGTGTTCAAGTGCAGTGATTCAACTAATGATGCAGAGATAAACGAATGAGATGCGCCAGAATCGAATAAGGTACGGACAGGATGATCAAACAGAAAAACTAAGCTTTCAACAGAAATTGTTCTACCTCTTTCTTGCAGCGGTGGGGCCGCAATAGCCTGAACTTGCCCCCTTGCCTGCCCTGGTGCCATAAGAGCCTGCACCTGTCCTCCCGAGGTAGACCCTGCCCTCTGCCCCTTCTTTGGACAGTCCTTCACTAAATGTCCCGCATCTCCACAATGAAAACAACCAGTCTTCTTTTTCTTTCTACAATCTTTGCTGAGATGGCCAGGCGTCCCACAATTGAAGCATTTCTTCTTCCCTTTGCCATTATTGTTTTTACCACCCTTCTTATTTTGCTGTTGGGGTTTCTTCTGATCCCCTTTCTTTTCAACTGCCTTATCCTCATGCATAAGTGCCATTTCTACTAGCTTTTCAAAGGTGGCTCCCATAGGGATGTGGGTCATAGCCAACCCTTGCAACGGTTCATTCAAGCCTCTAACAAACCTCAAAGCTTTCTTCTCTGGCGTGTTCACCAACTCCAAGCCAAACCTTGCTAACTGATTAAATTTATTGACATATTCCTTTACAGATGAGCTCCCTTGCTTTAGTGCCAGGAATTTTTCCATATTTAAGTTCTCCTCTGCCCTTGAAAGAAACTTTGCCTCAAACCTTCGTCTAAAATCCGCCCATGAATCAACTGGACGTTCCCCGTTAGTGACCTCCCACCAAAACGAGGCCTCTCCCTTCATTAACCAAGCAGCTAAACGGACTTTCCTCCCATCTTCCACTTCAAAGATATCCAACAATTCCTCAGTCTCCTTAAGCCAATCTCTGGCCTCCACAAACGTCTCAGTCCCTTGAAAAGTTTTTCCTCCCATAGCCTTGAATTCCTTGCACGTCTTTGCAAAAGTGTCAACACGAGGAGGAGGAGGAGGAGGAATGGGTGCAACTAGGGGTAGAGGAGTATCCGCTGGGCCTGCAGTGGTGGCCCTAGCCTCCAAGTATCTCCTAAACCACCCTGGAATCGTCACACCTTCTGGGAGATTAAGATCTTCAGCCATGCTGAAACGAAAAAGGAAAGATTCAAAATGGAGAATTCGAAAGATAAAGATAAGGATGTGGCTATTTGGGATTATGTTTTTCATAAAAACTCTCTTTAAATAACATGTTTTTTTTTTTTTTGAAAGCACTTCTTCCAAAAAGACTTTAGAAAAAAAAAATATTTTTCTAAAAAAAAATTATCTGTTCTGGTAACCTTATGCTCTGATACCACGTGTAACACCCCATGTCCATTAATGTCACTCACAAAGGGAATGCATTAACTTCCATGGAGGTTTTAAGTGAATATAGAACAGTAAAATTACAACAAGACAGATATAAAATAGTACTTGGAAATTCAAAAACTTTATTTCATTGTAGCAGAAGTCAAAACATGTTTGATTACATCATAACACCATATTCAATGTCAAGTACAATATCTATCTTGATAAAACAAGTACATAATCCCATTACATGAATAGCCATTAAAAAGAAAGATAACAAGCTGGACTTTACTTCAGCAGTCCAAGCTTTCCAGAAGATAAGCGATCCAACTAGACTCCACTAGAACTTGGCCCAACCTGCGGACCTGAAGGGAGAAAAAGGATGGAAAAGAGGGGGTCAGACATAAAGTCTGGTGAATATGATAATTCTACAATACTATTACCAAAATAACTGGACTAAGGCATAAGCTGGAAAACAAGAAAGTGTCTATGAAGAGCAGATTAAGGACATAGGCAATCGCTAAAGGCAACGTTATAGGCGCTCCTAAATACTAAAGGATAAACACTATACTGCACCACACCAGTCACCCTAAAGATTCATCCCACTTAGCTTCACTTAGAAACTTTCCCAATGGCTTTACGTACCCCTAGCTGACTACATAGGTGCCGCCTGCCCCTATCTCCACTAGGTGTACCCTACTTCCCATTATTCGATCGGCTCCCTAACTCGTAGATACCCGTGCTGGCCCCACAGTGGGGTCTATCACTCCCCTAAAGTGGCAACCTGATACAACGGACATGCACGGCTTATACCTACACGATGCAACAACGTCTTACCTACCAGCCCGGGTCCACACACGCATATGAAACCCGTTGGACTTGCGTTGCCACCGCTCCCTGTTTTGGCCTCTTATAGTCAAACCCAGTATGCGTGTCCCGTCCTCGACTTGGGTCGAGCCCACAAAGATACGTTTTGGGATACTGGTTGAAATGGGCCCCCACTATTTACCACAAGCATTCCACCTAAGCTTGTCCCCATTAGTCCATCCCACTTAACCCACTTAGTCATATTCATTTACATGTGTGTTTGGTTAAGTCTAATCGTATTTCAAATGCCTCTAAAGGCAACCACCAGATTCCTCATGCCACCCAAGGCACCTACTTAACCCCCATGTCCCCACCTTACATGATTATCTGGTTAAATATTTCTTAGTTCATTAAGGCCATAACCTCATAAAGACCTCTCACATTAGACTGGCATTTATGGCAGCTGGATTTGCCGGGCGGGTCCGGGCAGTCTTACACCATAAAAGAGTCTAACCTCGTGTCTTTACAACTGTTATGCTTTAGTTTGGGCCTAGGACCTCTCACATTGGGCCGACATTTGTGACTACTGGATTTGCCGGGCGGGTCCGGGCAGGTTTACATCACAAAACGGGTCCAACCTCGTGTCCTAAGCATTGATTATTAATAATAATCCACTTTCCCCCAATTTTAATAATTCCCTACTTGAATTATTAATTACTTCCAATTTTTAACAATGTCCATAATTGACTCAATTATGGACATCCATTCATGGTATGCAAAATCTTACAAAATTGCACCCAATTTATTAATTCCTAATATTACCCCTACCCCACGTTTGAACGTTTATTCGCAAAATATATGTTAGACTCGAATAGCCTAACTCATAGCATAAAAGAGATTATCATAATAACAACATGTATATGTGACCAAATGAATCATAATAAGGGGTGAAACTTCCATATGTCCAACTTGCATAGATTATACATGTCATGGACCTAAAGGTGTCAACTTGTTCAAAATTCACCTAATATAATCTCAATCAATTTTCATAAACTTACATATGAACATGTGTGAATCAACATCATCTAATTTTTTAACAACATGGTTTTATATGGGTACACCTAACTCAATAGGCAAATTCCCATAATCAAGTTTTATTTAATTATAGTTTCAAGTTTATGGGTACACCTAACCTAATAGGCAAATTCCCATAAACAAGATCCATTTAAATTAAAAAAAACATAACTTTAAGCATGTTCCAACAACATCATGATTTTACAACATAATATAGCATGATTTATAACATGGCATAGTATGATAGTATAACATAGCATGACATGATTCTCAACATAGCACGACATAGCATAAGAGAATTTACAACATAGCATGACATAGCATATATAATTTACATCATACAACAACATAATAACATAATAAGAGATCCACAATATATAGAATTTACAATTACAAATCACATCACTTTCTTGTGATCCATTCATAACTGAGTCAAATTAGTTTGTAATAGTCTTGTGAGAATCATCATACTCACCAACAAAAGAAAAGAATTAGAGAAAGAGAGATCTTTTGATTTGATTTGTGTAGATTTAGTTGTAGATGATTAGGCTTCCTCTTCTTAGTTTGTGACGGCTATGCTGAACTCCATGGCAGCAGCATGACGGTAGCTTCTCTAATTTTACAAGTGATTTAGGTCTAGGGTCTACCCACTTATTTATAGATTTTAGAATTCATTTAGGCCATTTAACCTAGAAATAACCGCAGCCGTTCAGACAAGATGGGGTTTATCTTGTTGACTCAGCAATGAGTCAGAAGTGACTCAGCAAACACTCAGCATATTAATAAACTTCTATTCATGTCATAAATATATATATTTTTTCTACAATGTACATATTAGATACATCCCCCTTTACTTATTATTGTTTTTATATACATATTAGATACATCCCCTCTCTCACACACTTATTAATATTTTTATATTCATATTAGATACATCCCCTCTCTTACACACTTATTAATATTTTTATATTCATATTAGATACATCCCCTCTCTTACACACTTATTAATATTTTTATATTCATATTAAATACATCCCCTCTCTTACATACTTATTAATATTTTTATATTCATAATAGATACATCCCCTCTTCTACACACTTATTATTATTTTAGCAACTTTAGTGTTAATAGAAAATTCGGGGTGTTACAGCATAATTGGACATGACTGATCTGTGACTGATTTGAGAAATGAACATAGGTTGTAAATTAAGATCTAAAATCAGTGCATGCTATGTATAAAAGACTATGATTTGGAAGAAGAATTATTATATGATAGCATATGACTTGGGATTTGGAATATAATGCATATTATAATGCAAGATCTGGTTTTGAGGACTTAATACATGATTAAAATTTAAAATCTAGATTTTTGGGCATATTTTATATCACGATCTATGACTTGAAAAGAGAAAAAAAGATATATATGACTTAGGCATAAAGATCTATATTAAAATAGGATAACTATTGATGTAAATGCGCCTAAATATGGATTTTAGGATATTTGGCATCATAGGCTATAATTTGGCATAATTCATATTATTTGGGACTTTTTAGAGAATATTCTGTACTATGCAAAGTTTAATTAAAATTTGGGGCATATGTCGTATTATGAATTATGACCATGATTTAGGCATGTAAATTTAGGCAAGATATGTAAATAGAACTTTAAGAAATATTTAGTCCGTTGAATCTGTTGAATTGCCTAATCTGCTAAATCTGTTATCTGCTTAATCTGTTGAATTGCCTAATCTGCTAAATCTGTTATCTGCTTAATCTGTTGAATTGCCTAATCTGCTAAATCTGTTATCTGCTAAACCTGTTGAATTTCCTAATCTGCTGAATTGCCTAATCTGCTAAAATTGTTATCTGCTGAATCTATTGAATTGCTTAATCTGTTGAAAGCTAAATGATTGTAATTTGTATATGAAAATCCGTAGGCTCGATCTAAGATTGAGTAAAACATGTTAATTTGATTAATCTGCTGCAACTTGAAAAGAAGTTGAATCTGTTAAATGGACATAATTAGTCTGATATTTGTATAATTTGTAATGGAATAAACTGGGTATAATAAAAATGCTGAGACATGAAGTTAGACTCATGTTTGCGGTAGAAGCCTACCCGGACCCAAACGGCTTAACCAGCAACCGCAAACTGCTAGTCTAATGTGAGAGGTCGTAGGCATAACTAAAATATGCTTAGACACGAGGTTAGGACTGGCCTATGGCAGAAGTCTGCCCGGAACCGCCTGGCATATCCAGCGGCCACAAGCTACCGACCTAATATGAGTGGTCTGCGCATTAATATTTAATTAATGCAAATCTGAGACAAATATGATGTCTAAAACGTGTTGGGTGGATAGGGCTAAACCAACTGGACTGATGAATTTAATAAACCTGATTCGTGAATCTGTAGGCCCAATATAAAGTTAGGCAACCTGTAAGTCTGTTAAAACTGTACATCTGATCCGTTGGTCTGAAAACCTATTAACTTGATTTTCTGATTTGTGAACTAGTTGATCTGAACTCTGTAGGTCTGAAAACTTGTAAAGAAGTTAATCTGAAATCTGTTAGTTTGGGGACACAAGGTTAGGAGGGAAAATACTTGTGTCATCTGTTGTTTGGGACCCATATTAGTCAGTAACCCTTTCTGGTATCAAAACTATGACCCAACAGTAGGTAGGGTCCGGGCACGCTTATTGAACTAATTATAAGCGGTTCATTCTGATAATGGCGAGAGGTGTTGATGGTGTGTTCCAACCGGGTCATGCGCGTGCATGGATACTGGTCTGCCCCTGAGGATGTAAGACGGCGTGACATCTGTAAATAGGTCTGTGTCATTCAAAGGTTTCCACTTTAGGGAATGATACACCCTTCTGCGGGGCTGGCACAGAGTATTTATGTGTTAGGGAGCCGATCGCTTGGGGTAGATTTAGGGTACACTTAGTTCTGTCTGTTTCCATTGGGGTACCGTCTGTTTCTGTTGGGTGGTAACACCTGTCTGTTTCTGCGTGGTACTGTCTGTTGGGGTCGTAAAGGCCCATTTACTAGTGTACACCTTATTCTAGAATTCTATTTCCGTAGGGATTGTTCTATTTCCATCTCTGATTCTGTTTATGTACCTTCTGTCTGTTGGGGTGGTAAATGCCCATTATTAGTATTCTACTTCTGTACCTTCTGTCTGTTCGGGTGGTGAAGGCCCATTACTAACATTCTGTTTTTGTAGAGATTATTCTGTTTCCGTTTCAGTTTATACATTAGGGTAACACCTAATCCTGTTATACTAGTATTAGTGCAGAGAAGTGAAGACTAAGTAAGAAGCATAGCATAGTCTTTATCATTCTGTTAACCTACTATTCCTGTTACGTTTATCTCTCATCCAGTTTTATTTACATGTCATAATACTATTATTTTTTTATATACTGAAAGTCACTGGACTCACCAGACTAATGTCTAACCTAGTTTGTTTCACCTCTTTTCTTTCCGCCCTCCCACCAAGTGCGTAGGGTGGATACGTAGGAGATTGATTCAGATTCTCTCTGCTTGAAATGTTTGTAGTATTGCTTGGCTTGGGCTCTATCTTTCCATGGCAGTTTATGTTAGGGATTATGACTTTAAAAACTATGCATTCTAAAGGCTTTTGTACTAGACCGATATTTTGTACTTGAATTCAGATATTGTGATTTGAAAAGATGTTACCAAACTTATTTTTTCTGTTTCTATTGGAATAAAGTTATAAATTTTTTCAAGTACTGCTTTATCTGTCTTGTAAATTTCTGTTCTGTCTACTAAAACGCTCCATCAAAATTAAAGCATTCCCTTTGTGAGTGACCTTAACGGAAGTGGGGTGTTACACTTTGTATCAGAGTTGAAGGTTACTAGATTTGATAAAAAGTTTTGAAAACTATTTTCAAAAAGGTTTTTAAAAAGGAAGTATTTTCAAAAGTAAAGTTTATTTTGAAAAACATAATCCCCAAAGCCATAGCCTATCTTTTTATCCTTTGTTTTGAATCTTTCCTTTTCTTTCGTTTCAGCATGTCTGGGGATCTTAACCTTCCGGAGGGCGTACCGATACCTGGCTGGTTCAGGAGGTACCTAGAAGCTATGGATAATGATGCGTGCCCAACAAACGTCCCTCCTCCCCAAGCTGCAGCGGTTCCTCCTCCACCTCCTCCTCCGCGCGTGAATACTTTCCCGAAGATATGTAGAGACTTTCGAGCCATGGGTGGGAAGAACTTTAATGGAACTGAATCCTTCGTGGAGGCAAGGAACTGGCTCAAAGAAACTGAGGTTTTGTTCATTATCTTCGAGGTGGATGATAGGCAGATGATACAATTGGCGGTATGGTTGCTTAAGGACGAAGCTTCTTTTTGGTAGGAGGTCATAATGGAGAGCGTCCGGTAGAGAGATGGATGGATTTCAGGCATAGGTTCGAGATGAAATTTCTCTCGCGAGCGGAAGAGTGTTTATACGTAGAGAGGTTCTTAGCATTGAAGCAGGGGAATTTATCAGTGAGAGAGTATGTCAACAAATTTAATCAGTTGGCAAGATTCGGCTTAGATTTGGTAAATACACCGCATAAGAAAGCACTAAGGTTTGCTAAAGGTTTAAACAAGCCGATACATGGATTGGCAGTGTCCCACATTCCTATGGGGGCTACCTTCGAGAAATTAGTTGACATGGCATTGATGCATGAAGAGGAAACCAAAAGCGAGAAGAAAGAAGAAAAGCTTGAAGGACCACAGAACAAGAAAGCGGGGCCCAAAAAGGAAACACAAAAGAAGGATGAGAAGTCTGAAGACAAGTAGGAGAAGAAGTGCTTTATTTGTGGAAGCTCGACCCATCTGAACAAGGATTGCAGAAAGAGGAAGGGCACTTGCTTCAACTGTGGATAAATGGGGCACTTCACTAGGGACTGCCCAAAGAAACGAGGGCAAGGATAGAGGGCAGGACCAACTTCTGGAGGACAAGCGAATACCCTCGAGGCTCGTGGATAGGATAGAAATAGGAAAACTTTCTGTAGAGGGATTAATCTCCTTATCTAATTGTGGAGTTAAAAACTCTTTCTGATTCTGGCATTTTGATTCTGTAATTGAAACTCTGCACTTTAATACTAGTCATGTTTCTAGTTCTGCTATAGTCTCAAACCCCATGAGGGTTACGACGCATCTGTTTGTGATAAGTTGGGTTTTGAGGGTATCCGTGTTAGGCGTTAAGTTGTCTTTGATGCGTATATTCTAGGTTTTTATCATGCTTAGTTTCCCAATAAACATTTGGTAATCTGATCTGTATCAGTAGTCTGTAGGTATCTGAATATTTCTGAAAAGTATAGGAGCTTTTACTCAAAGCGTGAAATAGATTTCCAGTTGGGCATTTGTTTAATGGGAGTGATTCTCTGAGTGTTAATCTGATGTTGATTTCAGTCTTAGGGGTTGATACATAGGGGGTTATTCTTGTAAACCGATGTCTAATAGGAACCTAGCTTTTGTTTTAATTATACTTGCTTCTATCACTCGACTTTATCCTATTGACCGAGTCTTCGACCTTTAGGTAGGAACTAATGGGTGTAAACATGTGTTTGAGACATGTTATGTTTGATGGTTGCAAGTGGATGAAATTGGTTGCTAGTGGTTGCTCGTGGATGCATATACACACATTAGGCACTAGATCGGCTCAAAAACACTCTCATATTGCATATGGATATGTGTGCATTTTTTTTATTGGATGCAAAATGGTTGACTCAGCACATGGATGTTGCATATGAATGAACGGTTGTGCACTCATATAGAAATGATATGTATCAAATAGGAAAATTGCATACATGTTGGACTCATGGCACTGACATAATTCGCATTAAGGAGGTCAACTGGATCGGTGGACAGCCTAATCTTTGCATTAGATAAGGAACATATACATACACTTTTGCATATGTTCATACAACATTAGAAGTCTTCTAAGGACAATGGATGCTTGTGGATGATGGTTGAGTAGATGGGTGATTGGATGGTAGGACACATTCTTCCTAACTTGTAGATTCCGGGGACGAAATCCTTTAAGGAAGGGAGAATGTAACACCCCGAATTTTCTATGAACATAAGAGAATCAAATCTAATCATTAGTCTACGCCAAAGGAGCGCTATTCAGTGTCAGAACAGAGATTCCAAAATACAAGAATCGTTCCCTCTTTGTGAGTACAGTTATTTTCAGATATAAACTTTTATTATGATTTTGTCATGGTTATAAATCTGAATCTGAGGTTATGCCTATTCTTATCTGCCAGATCTGTTTTTCTGTGATTATTTTGTATCTTCATTTTCAATCTGTTCTATAGACATGCTACTACGAGCCTGTGCCAAATCTCATAAGAGATTAACGCATAAGCGCTAATTTTGGGACAAATAATGACTATTGCTTAATTGGACATGACTGATCTGTGACTGATTTGAGAAAAGAACATAGGTTGTAGATTAAGATCTAAAATCAGTGCATAGTATGTATAAAAGACTGTGATTTGGAAGAAGAATTATTATATGATAGCATATGACTTGGGATTTGGAATATAATGCATATTATAATGCAAGATCTGGTTTTGAGGACTTAATACATGATTAAAATTTAACATCTAGATTTTTGGGGCATATTTTATATCACGATCTATGACTTGAAAAGAGAAAAAAAGATATATGTGACATAGGCGTAAAGATCTATATTAAAATAGGTTAACTATTAACGTGAATGCGCCTAAATATGGATTTTAGGTTATTTGGCATCATAGGCTATAATTTGGCATAATTCATATTGTTTGGGACCTTTTAGAGAATATTCTGTACTATGCAAAGTTTAATTAAAATTTGGGGCATATGTCGTATTATGAATCATGACCATGATTTAGGCATGTAAATTTAGGCAAGATATGTAAATAGAACTTTAGAAATATATAATCCGTTGAATCTGTTGAATTGCCTAATCTGCTAAATCTGTTATCTGCTTAATCTATTGAATTGCCTAATCTGCTAAATCTATTATCTGCTTAATCTGTTGAATTGCCTAATTTGCAAAATCTGTTATCTGCTTAACCTGTTGAATTGCCTAATCTTCTAAATCTGCTGAATTGCCTAATCTGCTAAAATTGTTATCTGTTGAATTGCTTAATCTGTTGAAAGCTGAACGACTGCAATTTGTGTATGAAAATCCGTAGGCTCGATCTAAAATTGAGTAAAACATGTTAATTTGATTAATCTGTTGCGACTTGAAAAGAAGTAAAATCTGTTAAATGGACATAATTAGTCTGATATTTGTATAATTTGTAATGGAATAAACTGGTTATAATAAAAATGCTGAGACACGAGGCTAGACTCATGTTTGTGGTAGAAGCCTGCCCGGACTCAACCGGCTTAACCAGCAACCGCAAACTGGTAGTCTAATGTGAGAGGTCGTAGGCATAACTAAAATATGCTTAAACACGAGGTTAGGACTGCCTTGTGGCAGAAGTCTGCCCGTAACTGCCCGGCATATCCAGCGACAACAAGCTACCGACCTAATGTGAGAGGCCTATGCATTAATATTTAATTAATGCAAATCTGAGACAAATATGATGTCTAAAACGTGTTGGGTGGATAGGGCTAAACCAATTGGACTGATGAATTTAATAAACATGTTTCGTGAATCTGTAGGCCCAATACAAAGTTAAACAATCTGTAAGTCTGTTAAAACTGTACATCTGATCCATTAATCTGAAAACCTGTTAACTTGATTTTCTGATCTGTGAACTAGTTGATCTGAACTCTGTAGGTTTGAAAACTTCTAAACAAGTCAATCTGAAATCTGTTAGTTTGGGGGCACAAGGTTAGGAGGGAAAATACTTGTGTCATCTGTTGTTTGGGACCCATATTAGTCAGTAACCCTTTCTGGTACCAAAACTATGACCCAACAGTAGGTAGTGTGCGGGCACGCTTACTGAACTAATTATAAGCGGTCCATTCTGATAATGGCGAGGGGTGTTGATGGTGCATTCCAACCGGGGCATGTGCGTGCATGGATCCCGGTCTGCCTCTGAGAAAGTAAGACGCCGTGACATCTGTAAATAGGTCTGTGTCATTCAAAGGTTGCCACTTTAGGGAATGATACACCCTTCCGTGGGGCTGGCACATGGTATTTATGTATTAGGGAGCCGATCGCTTGGGGTAGATTTAGGGTACACTTAGTTCTGTCTGTTTCCATTGGGGTACCGTCTATTTCTGTTGGGTGGTAACACCTGTCTGTTTCTACATGGTACCTTCTGTTGGGGTGGTAAAGGCCCATTTACTAGTGTACACCTAATTCTAGAATTCTGTTTCCGTAGGGATTGTTCTATTTCCGTCTCTGATTCCGTTTATGTACCTTCTGTCTGTTGGGGTGGTAAAGGCCCATTATCAGTATTCTACTTCTGTACCTTCTATTTGTTCGGGTGGTAAAGGCCCATTACTAGCATTCTGTTTTTGTAGAGATTATTCTGTTTTCGTTTCATTTTCGGTTTAGACATTTGGGTAACACCTAATCCTATTATACTAGTATTAGTGCAGAGAAGTGAAGACTAAGTAAGAAGCTTAGCTTAGTCTCTATCATTCTGTTAACCTGTTGTTCCTGTTACGGTTATCTCTCATCCAGTTTTATTTACATGTCATGATACTATTATCTGTTTATATACTGAAAGTCACTGGACTCATCAGACTAATGTCTGACCTAGTTTGTTTCGCCTCTTTTCTTTCCGTTCTCTCCCCCCACCCTCCAAGTGCTTAGGGTGGAAACGTAGGTGCTTGATTCAGATTCTCTCTTCTTGAAATGTTTGAAGTATTGCTTGGCTTTTGCTCTATCTTTCCATGGCAGTTTATATTGGGGATTATGACTTTAAAAACTATGCATTCTGAAGGCTTTTGTACAAGACCGATATTTTGTACTTGAATTCTGATATTTTGATTTGAAAAGATGTAACCAAACTTATTTCTGTTTCTGTTGTAATAAAGTTATAAATTTTTTCAAGTACTGCTTTATTTGTCTTGTAAATTTCTGTTCTGTCTACTTGTAACACCCCGAATTTTAGTAAATACTAAAATTCACTAATTACAGGATAAATAATCTCAGATGTGGGAATTGGGGGTAACGGGCTGCGTCATTGCGTTCGTCTCGGAAAAATACGCGAAATAGAGTCCGAGTTTTCGAAAATCGGAGTCCGTATGGCCCAGTTAAGGCCCAATGAAGTTTGCAGAAAATTTAAAGATAAAAACAGATTTAATAATTTAAAACCAGATTTTAAAATTGAGTAAGCGGGGCCAGGCGGGAAGATTCCCGCCCTACCCATGTCGACAGGGCTGTCGACAGGCCTGTCGACAGGGGGGTCGACTTGCCTGTCGACAGGGGGAGCGACGCCCAGTAAAACTGGGTGCACCAGTTTAGGTTCTTGGGCTGGCTTGGAGGGCTGGTTCTGGAAGCTTCTTGGATCTGATGGGTCTAAACCAATCTAGGGTTAATCTAAGGGTCTAAAATGCAACCTAATCCTATAAATAAGACCCTAACCCTATCCTAATTCATTCATAATTAGATCTTGTAACTAAACTATGGCAAAATGAAACTTGATCATGGCCACCACAAATCAATGAAGAGGAAAGCAAGCTAATCAACCTCTCTAATCAACCTCTAATCCATTCTAAGCATCTTAATCTTCTTCATTTGGAGTGCAAATTGCTAGTAGTGAGTTTCTATCACTTTAACATCAATTGTTAAAGCAAGTAGATTAGGTGTAATGAGACTTATGGTCTTGAATGCGGATTAGTGAGTTTGAATCATTTGTAATGATATGTTACTCTATGTTTTTCTATGTTTATGCATATTGAATAAGTTGGTTTATGCATATTTAATAAGTTGGTTTATGCATATTTAATAAGTTGGTTTATGCATACTTGATAAGTGGATTTATGCATGATTAATAAGTTGGTTTATGCATGTTTAACAAGTGGGTTTATGCATGTTGAGTATGTAAGTTTATGCAAGTTTAGTATGATGTATGTTATGTTTACATGATGCTAAATATGCAAGTTGTGGACTATGTGATCATATACATGTTATGCAAGTTCATGAAGATATGCTATGAAAGTTACATGTATGTTAATATGCAAGATATGCTATGCAAGTTACATGTATGTTAATATGCAAGATATGCTATGCAAGTTACATGTATGTTAATATGCAAGATATGTTATGCAAGTTACATGTATGTTAATATGCAAGATATGCTATGAAAGTTACATGTATGTTATGCTATGAAAGTTACATGTATGTTAATATGCAAGATATGTTATGCAAGTTACATGTTTGTTAATATGCAAGTTCATGATGACACATTATGCAAGTTTAAGAGTTAATATGCAAGTATGTGAATGCTTATGCAAGAATGTGAATGCTTATGCAAGAATATGAATGCTTATGCAAGTTATGTGTATGCTTAAATGCATGTTTAACATATTATGCAAGTTGTGAGGATGCTTATATGCAATATGTTATGCAAGTCATGTGAATGCTTATATGCAAGATCAACATGTTATGCAAGATATGTGTATGATAATATGCAAGTTTGGGTTATATGTAGTTGGGTTAATATATGCTCATATATGCAAGTTGACATCCTCTTAACCCATGACAAAGTTGTATGCTAAACCCATGATATTTGTGATGATCTTCCCCTTATTTATGTCATGAAATGAGAACGATTTACGTGGGGAACGATGGGGTTGGTAAATATGTTAATAAAAATATGATTGGGTATGATTAAGCATACCATAAAAATAAATTACCATAAGTGGGAATTTACCTATTGAGTTAGGTCTACCCCATGGGAATTTACCTATTGAGTTAGGTCTACCCATGTTATGGAAAATTTGATATTAATTAGGGATAATTAATATGGGGGTGATTAATTAGGTGTAATTAATCAACTAAGACACGAGGTTGGACCCTTTTGTAGCGGAAGTCTGCCCGGAACCGACCGGCCATCCAGCGGCTACAAATGATTGGCCCAATGTGAGAGGTCTTAGTCATAAATTAAATACATGATTAAAGTAAAGACACGAGGTTAGACCCTTTTGATGACAGAAGTCTGCCCGGAACCAACCGGCATATCCAGCAGTCATAAAAGACGGTCTAATGTGAGAGGTCATTATGAGGTCATGATCTTAATTAATGAATTAAGAAACACTTAACCATATTAGCATGTAGTGGGACATGAGGGGTTAAGTGGGTGCCTTGGGGTGGCATGATGAGACTAGTGGGTTGCCTTGGGTGGCAATAGAAAAATACGATTAGAATACTTAACCAAAGTGAAACATGTAATTAAACATGATTAAAGGGTTAAGTAAGTGCCATGGGTGGCATGTGAAAATACGATTAGAATACTTAACCAAAGTGGAACATGTAATTAAACATGATT
Source organism: Allium sativum (assembly GCA_030737875.1). Classification (NCBI taxonomy): domain Eukaryota; kingdom Viridiplantae; phylum Streptophyta; class Magnoliopsida; order Asparagales; family Amaryllidaceae; genus Allium; species Allium sativum. The sequence goes on along the minus strand of CM060925.1, from coordinate 371,381,112 downwards.
AAAGGGTTAAGTAAGTGCCATGGGTGGCATGTGAAAATACGATTAGAATACTTAACCAAAGTGGGACATGTAAGTAAACATGATTAAAGGGTTAAGTAAGTGCCTTAGGTGGCATGTAGGAATCTAGTGGGTGCCTTAAGGGGCAATTGAAATATGATTAGATGACTTAACCAAAACTTAACATGTAAGTGGGCATGATTATAAAGAGGGGTTAAGTGGGATGCACTAGATAAAATTGCAAGCTTAGGTGGTAGCTTGTGGGGGCCCATTTCAACCAATATCCCAAACGTATCTTTGTGGGCTCGACTCAAGTCGAGTGATGGGACACGCATATTGGGCTTGACTATAAGAGGCCAAACCGGGTTAGCGGTGGCAACGCGGGACCAACGGGTTTCATATGCGTGTGTGGACCCGGGCTGGTTGGTAAGTCGTTGTTGCATCGTGTAGATATAAAGCCGTGCACTGTTGATATTATTTGGTAGCCACTTTAGGGGAATGATACACCCCAATCGTGGGACCAGCACGGGTATCTACGGTAGGGAGCCGATCGCTGGGGAGTAGTGGGAACACCTAATAAAGATAGGGGCAGACGGCACCTATGTAGGGGTACACGAAACTACTGGGTGAAATTACTAAGTACACCTAGTGGAGATAGGGGCAGACGACACCTATGTAGTGGGCTAGGGGTACACAAGACTACTGGGGAAATTTTCCAAGTCCTTGGAAGTGATCAACCTTTAAGTAGGAATGACTGGTGTGGTGCAGTTAGTAATTATCCTTGGGTGGGTAGATGCGTCCTTACGGTTATCCTAGTTTATCCTAAGTTTACCAAGCTGCTTAGTGTAGCCATTCATCCCCAGATATTACCGTAGGTCAAGTTTATGTCTTCTCTGGTTACTTTAATGATTGTATTGTTAAAGTTATAGGGCTCACTCAGACTTATGTCTGACCCCGTTGTTTTTATCTTTTTCCCAACCCTCAGGTCCTACGGTGGATCCTAGCGGTAGTAGAGCTTGATCGGATTGCTGTTCCAGTCTTTAGGAGCTTGGGTAGATGTAAATCTCCAGTTATCCAGCTATCTTTTCTTTTGTTATGGCTATTGTATGAGAGAGTGGGATTATGTACTTCTTTATTTTGATGGATATTGTACTTGACTGTTATCGTGGTTTTATGATGTAACCAGACATGTTTATTTCCGCTGTTGTGAGATGATATTTTTAAATTTCAAGTACTAATTATATCTGTCTTGTTTGTAATTTTTCTGTTCTATATTCATTAAAATACTCCATCGATGCTATGGCATTCCCTTAGTGAGTGACCATAGCGGGCGTGGGGTGTTACACGTGGTATCAGAGCAAAGGTTACTAGAACAGATAAAATTTTTAGAAAACTATTTTTCTAAAAACATTTTTGGAAGAAATATTTTCAAAAACATGTCTTTAAAGAGAAAAGTTTTTGAAAGAAAAGCATAATCCCCGATAGCCATATCTTTATCTTTCGAATTCTCCGTTTTGAATCTTTCCCTTTTTCGTCTCAGCATGGCTGAAGATCTTTATCTTCCGGATAGTGTAGCGGTACCAGTATGGTATAGGAGGTTGTTAGAGGCTAGGGTCACCGCTGCAGGTCCAGCAAATGTTCCTCCTCCACCCGTTGCACTCGTTCCTCCTCGCACAGATACTTTTGCTATGACTTGTAGGAAGTTTAAGGCTATGGGAGGAAAACCTTTTGTGGGAGCTAGGGATTGGCTTAATGAGACGGAAGAATTGATGGAAATTTTGGAAGTAGAAGAGGGAAAGAAAGTCAAGTTAGCCGCTTGGTTAATGGAAGGAGAGGCCTCGTTCTGGTGGTAGGTCACTAATGGAGAACGCCCTTTTGACTCTTGGGTGGATTTCAGGCAAAGGTTTGAGGCAAAGTTTTTCTCAAAAGCGGAAGAAAATATGCACGTGGAAAGGTTCTTGAACTTAAAGCAAGGGAACTTGTCAGTGAAAGAATATGTTAACAAGTTTAACCAGTTAGCGAAGTTCAATATAGACTTGGTAAACACACCGGAGGAGAAGGCTTTGAGGTTCGTTAAAGGCTTGAACGAACCGATGCACGGATTGGCTATGTCTCATATCCCTATGGGGGCCACTTTCGAGAAGCTAGTGGACATGGCACTTATGCATGAGGAAGAGAAGGGTCCCAATGCTAATAAAGCACACGAGAAGAAAGGAGATCAGAAGAGACCTCAACAGCAAAACAAGGGTGGGAAAGGCAATGGTGGCAAGGGAAAGAAGAGGTGCTTCAATTGTGGGACACTAGGCCACCTAAACAAAGACTGTCGCAAGAAGACTAAGACTGGTTGCTTCCACTGTGGCGAAGCAGGGCATCTGATGAAAGACTGTCCAAAGAAGGAGCAAAGGACGGGGTCTACCTCAGGAGGACAGGTGCAAGCTCTTGTGGCACCAGGTCAGGCTAGGGGGCAAGTACAGGCTCTCGCGATTCGGGAAAGAGGTAGAACTATTTCTATTTAAAGTCTAGTTTTTCTAATCGATTATCCTGTCCGTACTTTATTTGATTCTGACGCATTGAGTTCTTTTATCTCATCGTTAGTTGAGTCACTGCACATAAACACCAGTTTGGTTGATGATCCCTTAGTTGTTTCAAACCCAATTGGGGCTCCACGATGTGTTTGGGTTTGAAAGTTGCTATACTTAGCATTGAGTTTAGATGTGATGCTTGTTGGGCTTCACGGGCTATGGGTTAGTTTTGGGCACGGACTGGTTATCCAGTAGGGGTACCGTTCTTAATTTTGAAGGGAGAGTTGTAGGCTTATGACCCGCTTGGGTAACACTCTCGAGATCTCTTGTAATCCCATAGAATCTGTTATGCTAAGTTATCTAGAGTCGTTTGACACGTCGGTCGAGAGTTTGCACTTTATAGAGTGGTCCGGGAATACTCGGATGTGTTTGGAGGAGGTGAAGGGCTTACCTCCGGAGCGGGAGATTGACTTCCAAATATATCTGGTAGACAATGCCAAACCAGTGTGCCACGTGGCTCCTCGTGAGAGGAGGGAACTCCATAAGCAAGTAGGCAATTTGCTTGAGAAGGGGTTTAGAAGACGAAGTATATCGGAGTAGGGTGCTCCGGTAGTTTTTTCCACAAAGGCGGATGGGTCCCTCAGACTTTGTGTAGGCTAAAGAGAGCTAAATAAACTCACAAAGAAGAATAGACACCTATTGTCGAGAATTGATGATCTCTTTGATCAGTTAGTGGGCGCCTCAGTATTTTCGCAATTGGACTTAACCACGAGGTTTCGTCAGTTGGGAATGACTGAGGATAGTATAGAGAAGACTGCCTCTAGGACTCCGAATGGTTTTTTTTATGAGTGGATGGAGATGCCATTTGGTTTGACGAACGCCCCCGCATGTGATGAGAAGGGTGTTCAGGGAGTACCTAAATAAGTTCGTGTTGGTCTTTGTGGATGACATCTTGGTCTTTTCTAGGAGCGAAATAAGTTTTCGTATGTGCTCAATAGGGTGAGCAAAGCCAGTTAGGGAAAAACGGTGGTGTTGGAGTAAGACTGGCGAGGACATCCAGGGTTGGACAAGGGGCTTAATTATTTAGCCATTTTTACTAGTATCATCTCACGTAGGTCGCCTGAACTCGAAGGAGATATCCCTTGGGTGTTTGTCTGATATTGGTTTAGGCCTTTGGGGCTTGCATTTGGGGGACATCGAGCTCGACTAGGGTTGTCTGCGTGAGAGATGGATAGTTGTGACGATTTTGCATGGGAAAAATATCCCGATTTTCTCTAGGAGTAGAGAAGAACCTGCCCTACATCTTAGGGAAGTATTGGAGACTCTCCAGGCGCATAGTCTTGAGACGGCAAAAGTGAATAGGATTCTTAGCGTCCTATGAGTTTGAGATAGCGTACACCCACGGCAAGGGTAACATGGTAGCGGACGCCTTAAGTAGAAAAAGGTTGTCCTCGAGTTTGTGGTTCGTTGAACGACGGAGCTTAGAGTTTATTTCTATGTTTAACTTAGACCTTCCGTTAACTTTGTACCCGGTTTGCTAGCCTCCTTGGAGGTTAGGCCTACTCTTTTGGGGCAAATTGTAGAAGCACAGAGGGACGACCCACAGTTGGTTGAGTTGGTGGAGAAGCTCATAAGGGGGGAGTCGTCCAGCCATTTGAGTAGGTACACCCTAGACGATAGGGGGTGCTTGCGTAGAGACGGTAGACTTTGTGTACCGCAAGACGAGGATTTGAGGAAGGTTATTTTTGATGATGCACACCGTTCTAGGATGACCATTCATCCCGGTGGGGACAAGATGTACCAAGACATGAAGCGAGTTTTCTTTTTGGCCGGTATGAAGAAAGACATGGCCAAGTATGTCGCTAGAGGCTTGGTGAAAGCGGAGCAAAAGAAACCAAGTGGGTTGCTGCACCCATTGGAAGTTCCGCTAAGGAAATGGGATAGTGTCTCAAAGGATTACCGAAATCAAGGAAGGGTAATACGGGGATTTGGGTTTGGTAGATAGACTTACTAAGTGTACCCATTTCATACCCGTGAAGAGCAGGAGGACTATTCCATGTCTAGCTTCAGTTTACATTCGAGAGATTATTAGATTACAGGATGTACCTTCCAGTATGGTGGGCGATCGAGATCCTATCTTTACTAGAGAGTTTTGGAAGAGTTTGCAAGAGGCGGTAGGGACTCAGTTGTGTTTGAGTACCGCATATCATCCTCAGATGGACGGCCAGACCGAGAGGGTGAATCATGTTTTAGAAGACCTTTTTGAGACTATGTATCTTGGATTTTGGAGGTACATTGTAACGACCCAGAAAATCTGAACCAATTTAAAAATTTTAAATTGGCTAAAATAATGGATTTTAAATATTTAAAATAAATATTTTAAGTAATGGCGATGAAAACTGAGTTGAATCGACATTTGAAAACCAATATAATTAAATATAATTATATATAGAATTGAAAATAGCGCGGTAGTTCGAAAATTCGATTTCTAATTTCAAATGAATATACAGAATTCAATATAAGTCAGAATTGAACGAAACAAGAAATATTTGAATCTGTATAACTATATCTTTATAACGAAGTTAACAAACTGAGATTTCATCTTAGGAATGATAAGATATGTCCAGTTTGAAATTAGAAATAGTCGCTGTGGAATTTATATATATAAGGCCCTTAAAAATAGCAATTTTGCAAACGACCTCGGATTTCGACGAAACCAGTTTTGTTGGGTCCGTGATGTTAAGTTATTGCTAGATTTCAAATTTCATAATTTTTCGAATCAATATGTGAGCGTGGCAAAGGAAAACGCGTTTGACCAGTTTCAGTTGATTTTAATCGACTGGAAATTGGCCATTTTTCAAACGGTCTCAGAATTCGACGAAACTAGTTTTGTTAGGACCGTATCGTCAATACGAAGCTAGAAAATATTTTTCTGGAATTTTTCTAGTCAGTATGTGGCCCCGGTAATTTGAAATGTACGTTTAAAATTCAATATAGTGATTTAAATGAAAATTCAAAAGGAAACCGATGGTAACGATCAAACCAGCTTGCGATACATATCCCATTGTGTTCGGAATGGGGGTAAAACGCTATGAACGACAGGCGGTGGGCCTCGTTTCGAGGTCGTAAGTAAAAGTCAACTTTTTGAATAATTAAATAAAAAAAAAATATAATATTTTAAATTCCCTCCCTCCCCTTATCTTCTGCTTGCCCCCCCCCCCCCCCCCCGTTCGTTATAAAACATAACAGAAAGAAAGAAAAAAAAAAAAAAAAAACCCCAAACCCTAAACCTAAATCGCCAGCCTCTTCCCGACACCTCGACGCCGACGACCCATCGCGGAGCATCCCCCCCCCCCTTCGAAGCTGCCGCCGACGTCATCGAAGCCGCCCACCTCGAAAGCATCGCGAGCCCCCCCCTTGAAGTCAACACCTCCCTGAGCCACCGCGCCCCCCCTCGAAGCCGCCGCCGACGAGGACGAGTCGCCCCCCCCCCTTTTTGCAGGTACGTTTTTATTTTATTTCATTTTTATTTTTAATATAAAAATTTCGATTTTGGGTATAAAAACAGATTTTTTATAAGGGTTTAAAACAGATTTTTTTATAAGGATTAAAACTGATTTAAAAAGATTTTAAAAACAGAAATTTTTAAAAGATTTTAAAAACAGAAATTTTTAAAAGGGATTTTAAAACAGAATTTTTAAAAGGGATTTTAAAACAGAATTTTTAAAAAGGATTTTAAAACAGAATTTTTAAAAGATTTTAAAAACAGAAATTTTTAAAAGATTCTAAAAACAGAAATTTTTAAAAGATTCTAAAAACAGAAATTTGTAAAAGAATTTTAAAACAGAATTTTTAAAAAGGATTTTAAAACAGAATTTTTAAAAGATTTTAAAAACAGAAATTTTTAAAAGATTATAAAAACAGAATTTTTGAAAGAATATAGAAAACAGAAATTTTTATAAAGTAAAAACTGAATATTTTTAAAAGTATAAAAACTGAAAGTTTTAAAAGTGTAAAACAGATTTTTATAAAAGAATTTTAAAACTGTTTTTATAAAAGAATTTTAAAACTGAAATTTTAAACAATATAAAAACTGATTTGGTTTTTAAAAATTAAAAACTGAATTTCTTTCAAAAGTAAAAAATCATATTTTTTATATGTGAAAGCAAAAGTAAAAACCATATTTTTATTTAGTGAAAGTCGAAGTAAAAATCATATTTTTATATATTGAATAGCGAAGTCAAAATTCGATTTTTACATATGCAGAGAATACGGGTGAAAGCGACAAATAGGCGAAGATTTCTATTAAGAAGAGTCGTGAAGTTGGATAGCTATTGGTGAGATTTCTGATTTAAAATTATATATATATGCGTGAAAATGAAAGTGAATTGCTATATATTAATATCTATATATATATATATATATATACGCCCCTCGTCCACAAACCATGGACGATATTTATTGATTGAAATGGTTGTGATAATTGGTTGATAACGAATGGTTGTTTGGGATTGTTTGTGATTGATATTGGTTGATTGTGGTTGAAAAATACCCATTTGTGGTTGAGAAATATTTGGTTGAAACCACATAGGATTAGTTTGTGGAAATGAAATAAATATATATACATGCCGCCTGCGTGCGAACTAGATGCATGTTTCCCATTGTCAAAAACCGCGAGGTTTTAAGGTAGAGCGAGGAGCCGTACTAGGGACGGTGCCGGTGTAACTACCCTGCCGTTATGCTGCCGAAATTTTGAATAATATTTGTGTGTTTGAATTATTTTCATATGCTTAAACTATATTTATTCCTTATATAGAAAACATTCATGTGTTGAATTGATATTCATTCGTTGTTTAGAAATTCATGTGTTGAATGGTATTCATATTTTGAAATAAATTGTTCGATAATAAAAATCACATTTTTATCTATATATAAAAACTATTGAAAACATTCATGTGTTGAATTGATATTCATTCGTTGTTTAGAAATTCATGTGTTGAATGGTATTCATATTTTGAAATAAATTGTTCGATAATAAAAATCACATTTTTATCTATATATAAAAACTATTGAAAACATTCATGTGTTGAATTGATATTCATTCGTTGTTTAGAAATTCATGTGTTGAATGGTATTCATATTTTGAAATAAATTGTTTGATAATAAAAATCACCTTTTATCGACTATATGAACTATATAGAAAAATAGTGTTTTGAAATGAATTGTTTTACAATAAAAATCACATTTTTATTGTATGCATAAATCGTTGAAATATGAAGTGTTAAAAATAGCCACTTGTTCAAAATAAACATATATGAGTTGAAATATTCATTAATTAGCTAATGAAATGATTTGCACCTATTTATGTAACATTAGAATGAATGGAGTTTTTAAACCAAATAGAAATCGAATATGAAATCGAATAGAAAATGAAAAATGATATGAACTGTATATATATGTACATGCAATATTCTTTGAACAGGTTATAGCAAAGGGGCTAGAGAAGAGGAATAAAATTTTGTGCCCGACAAATAGGTACACATTTACTGATTTGTTTGGGTGATGATTTTGAGCCTATTGGCTAGCCGCTTGGCTTCTTCTTTTTCTTTTTGAGATTAGAAGGACCGGGACGCTATTTGCGATTTCCCGACGCTCCCGGTGCAGGGGAGGTTATGGCGAAATTTTTCCAAAATTTAAGGTGTTAGAAAAATTTTTGAAGTGAAAACGATATAGAAATCCTTGAATGAACTATATTTATATAACTATATAAATATAAATAAAATTAAAACGAAACGAGGCCGTGCAGTTCGTATTTCGAAACCGTGATTTCAAACGACTAGTACGGGAAATCCGACCATTGGATTTTCCCGAAACCTCAACCGTCGGGTTCGCCTTGGAATAATCTTTTCAACGGCACCAACCTTGTAAAAATCCAACGGTTGGATTGTCTGGAATGTTTAATTCAAATCTGAAGAAAAACAGCGCCAGAAACGATTGTATTTATTTATATATATAAATAAAATTATATTTAATCGAATAACGACGCTGCAGTTCGTATTTTGAAATCGAAACTTCAAACGATTGTACCGGGAGATCCGACCGTCGGATTTTCCCGAAACTGGAACCGTTGGATTCGTTTTGAAAAGACCTTTCTAATGAAGTAAATTTTGTGAAGATCCAACGGTTAGATTTTCAGATATGTGTAAATCAAATCTGAAGAAAAACAGCGCCACGGCCGCCTTATGGCCCGAAGCGTCGTTTTGAATAAAATGGCTATTTTAAAATAAATAAAAATAGCGATAAATAGTTATAAAATATCGTAAGCGATATGGAATGGAAATAAACTGAATTTGCTTGATTTATGTGATGTTTGATGGTTGAATGTGTTTGGTGTGAAAACTATATAAAGAACACAATTGGTGTTGTCGAATAATTTAACCATTGAAATAAATCGATTTGAAATTCTAAATATACGTGAATTATTTGAAAAGGCCGAGTTAATTCTCATTTCGAATAATCGACCGACGATTGAAATTCGAAGATGAAGACGATGGTCGAAGACCGGAGATCTTCACCTCGTTTGGATGGTAACCGAGGTCCTGATTGGGAGGCATCCCGAAATACGGATAATGAGTGGTGATCGTCCAGACGTACGTGGTGATCAAAGGGTTTGCGAGGTATTTAGTGCCTCCGGTTTCGTTCAGACCCAGAACGGACTTGTAAATGGACTGTGTGTCTGACATAGGATTTATTCTGTGTGGCATGCTAAGATGCAGAGATCAGGACTTCTGTTGAAAAGCAAAGTCTTGTGGTGATGATCAAAGCACCGCCTGTGTGGCGTAGCTTTGTGTATAACGTAGATTCGCGAGCCTCACACCCCGGTATGAACCTAAAACGGGAGAAGGACCTCAGGGAGGGCATGCGTTTCCTTCTAGCTAGGGTGGTGTCAGTGACCTACCAGCCCTGACATTTATATACTTTTCACCTATGTGGTTGTTGCTGTTGCGAGGCGCCTCGGTTTGATCGGACGATCCGGGTCCGATGGAGTCATTCGTTGGCTCGTTGACGCCCCAAAGGGCGGGGAAACGTATTGTTCAGGCATAATAATCCACATCGGTGGACCGGCCCTGACGATCCAAGGCTTGCCTGCGCGCTTGCCTGAGACACGGGCTAGAGCGTCTCGAATTCGGTAAGGACTATCTTTTGCCTTGGTTCAGGACGGAAATCCAATTTCCAAATACGTGACGATGCGATTTCAGTTGTATATATATATATATATTTGGCGACATAGTGGCATGGGACGCTCATGTCGTCTATGATTGATAGTTATGATTTGAAATTGTTTTCAAAACATATAAACACTAGCAATAATATCAAATGCCTTTGTTTTATTCGTATCAACCATATTTTGGCCGTTATAAGGTAAAAACTCTATCCTCCGGTTTGCGTTGCATTGTGTGATGGGAACTGAGTCTTATAATGGCTTCATTTTTATAAAAAAACATAGCGATGTTTAAAAGAAAGATTTGTTTTAAAGCACTGGCAATCCAATGGAGTAAACCCGTTCCACGAAAGTGGCGTGGTCCTGTGATTAGCCAATTATATATGTGTTGAGTGGATTTCTCATACCAGTCCCATGACTGACTCGTAGTTTGTTTCACTCTCAAACTCTGGTGCCCCTTTTTCTACACGGGCAGCCTTGTATTCAGGTTTAGCTGGTTCTTTCTGGATAGCTGGAGCTGAAGATGGATTCTATCATTTATTTCTTTTTATGCTGTTCAGCTCCCATTGTATATATTTTGTTTATTTCCGCTGTAGACATTTATGTATAGCTGAACTGTATTTGTACTAAGTAAGATCCTGTATACTGTGTAACTCTGATGATTACTTTTATCCAGTATATTTTGTTATTCATTCTGGTGTATTTATTTAATTCTGTTCTGCTATTATATGTTTCTGTGTTATATTCCAAAAGATAACCTTGTTTCCGTGAGAACGGGAAATCGGGTCGTCTCAACGTGGTATCAGAGCTTTGGTTAAGCTTAGTTCTGGAATATAACATGTGAACGAACTCGTCAGAAATAGAACCAGTAGTGTTCTAGGACGGGCAACTCTATACAGATAGGATCAGCAATATCCTAGTATGAGTAAAGCAGAATGAATACACTTCGATAGACACATTTACACTTCAAGTATTTGTCTCTATATTTTAAAATACCTTTTCTGTGACCTGACACTTGATCTGCTATTTGCAGAAGAACTAGAAAATGAGTGCCAGGAATAGAAGAAGTAGTACTGACCCGGATATAGAAGCTCTATTCATGAAATATAGAAATCTGGGTGGAAAGCCGTTCTCGGGCGAAGAATCTATTATGAGAACACAAGCTTGGATTCGTTCGGCTGAGAAAATCTTCGAAGCCTTAAAACTGAGGGATGACCAGAAAAGATTACTGGCCTCCTGGGCACTTGAAGATGAAGCTTTGTTCTGGTGGGATTCTGTTGTTAAGAATAATCCAGAAGGTGATATCACCTGGGACAGATTCAAAGTTATTTTCTTGGAAAGATTTACTCCTCCCGAAGCAACCGAACGACTATGTGATGAATTTTCTTATCTAATACAAGGTGACATGACCATTCCCGAATATCATAAGAAATTCAATGAACTTTCTCACTTTGCTCCTCACCTAATTCAAGACCCAAAGAGGAAAAATCTGAGATTTATTCATGGCCTTCAAAGGAAATACCAGAATAAAGTATTGGGGCATGTGAAGCTTCCTTTTTCAGAAATGATTTATATGGCTTATCAATATGAAGATCTTCATAAGAAAGGAATGTTATGCGACGAAGAAGAAGTCAGTTCTAGTGACATAGCAGAGTCGGAAACTGATATTCCTGAAGCCAGTGCAAGGTCTGAAGTCAATAAGAAGCCCAGTGCCAAGAGAAAAAGGGCTGAATCTGGGAAAGAACCGGTAACGACCACCGTATGCAATAACTGCCATCTGAAAGGGCATTTGTCGATAAACTGCGGGCCTTTAAAGAAACAATTAAGAGGTAGACTTCGATCCAAAGAAGGATCTCAAGCGAATAGAAAATGCAATCTCTGCCATCAGTCCGGTCATATAAAGCGAGATTGCTGGCTGTTAAAAAGGGCCAAAGAAACTCAGGTAAATGAAGTGGCCGAATTGCCTGCATCTTCGTCTGATCAGGAAAGGGCTGATGTTTTAGAAGGCACGCTTACTGTCAAAAACATTCCAGTCAAAGTACTGTTTGACACAGGCGCGTCACGAAGTTTCATTGCCAAAGATGCAGCTAAGAAACTGGATTTGAATTTGAAAAAGCTCAAGGAACCAATGACTGTCCAGAATCCAGTTGGGGGTTCCATTGATCTCAGTTGGGTTTGCGGAGTGCCGGTTTCTTTCTCTCGTTATCGGTTTCCTACCATCGCAGTCGTCATGAATTTCAAAGAGTTTGATCTTATCTTGGGGTTAGACTGGTTGACCAAATATGAAGCTGAAGTCAAATGCGCCGAGAGAGTCGTAAAGGCAAAGATTAAATCAGGTGATTATATAACCATTCCCTGTGAAGGTCAGAATGCTAATAGAAAAGACTTCTGGGCAGCTTTGAATGTTTCTCCAGCCCAAGTAGAAAATATCCCTGAAATCACTGAAAATATTCCTGACCTCATTAAAGATATTCCTATCGTCAAGGATTATGCGGATGTGTTCGAGGAAGTTGTTCGCTTACCTCCGCAGAGAGAAATAGATTTCAAGATTGCTTTAGTTCCCAATGCAAGGCCGGTAGTTCACGCTATTCGAAGAATGTCCTTGAAAGAGAAGGAGGAATTAGACAATCAAACACGACAGCTAGTATGGAAAGGTCTGATCAGGCCTAGTTTCTCTGACTGGGGTGCAGCAGTGGTATTTGTCCCAAAATCTGACGGTACTCTACGGCTATGTGTGGATTATCGTGATTTAAACAAGCAGACTATAAAGAACAAATATCCATTGCCGCGGATTGATGATTTGTTGGATCGATTAAATGGAGCACAAGTATTCTCACGAATGGACCTAGCTACAGGTTTCCATCAACTTCGAATTGCCGAAGAGTGTGTTCCAATGACAGCGTTCAGAGGCCCCGACTTATTCTACGAGTGGTTAGTAATGCCGTTCGGCTTATGTAACGCTCCAGCTTACTTCGTCGATCTAATGAACCGAGTATTTAGGGGAGTATTGAATAAATTTGTTCTGGTTTTTATTGATGATATTCTAATCTTCTCTAAATCAAAGGCCGAACATGAAAAGCATCTGGAACAAGTGTTAGAAATCCTCAGAAGGAATGTATTGAAAGCCAAGTTTTCCAAATGTATATTCTGGCAAGATGAAGTGAAATTTCTGGGCCATGTCGTATCGAAAGAAGGAATCGCTGTGGATCCAAGCAAAATCACAGCTATTCAGAATTGGAAACAGCCCAGTACTCCCACTGAAGTCCGCAGTTTTCTTGGATTGGCTAGCTATTATCGAAAGTTCGTTAAAGACTTTTCGAAGATATCTGGTCACTTAACGAAGCTTACAAAGAAGCATTCTAAATTCAAATGGACTTCAGAAAATGAGGAGGCTTTTGAAGAGCTAAAGTTGAGATTAACAACTGCTCCAGTGTTAACCATCATCGATGGCAACCAAGATTTAAAAGTCTGGACTGATGCTTCTAGAGAAGGCCTTGGAGCAGTGTTAATGCAAAGAGGCCAAGTAATTGCTTATGCTAGCCGTCAACTGAAGCCACACGAGAAGAACTACGTAACTCACGATCTTGAGTTATTGGCTATCATATTCTCTTTGAAAATCTGGAGACACTATCTTCTGGGCGAGAGATTTGAACTGTTTACGGATCACCAGTCGTTAAAGTATCTGTTCACTCAGAAGGATTTAAACCTGAGGCAGCAACGTTGGCTGGAGTTTCTTGCAGCATATGACTTTGAAATTATATATACTCCAGGGAAAGCCAATGTCGTGGCTGATGCGTTAAGCCGAAAGAATGAAATGATCGCCAGTTTCATCATTGCGACTTCGTTGATTGATAAGATATCGGCTCTCCAAGAAGACGACCAATTTATCAAAGGAATAAGTCAGCGAATTCGTGAAGGCAATGCTTCGGATTTCCAGTTAGACAGCGAAGGGATTCTGAGGTTAGAAGGACGAATTTGCGTTCCAGAAATTCCTGAACTAAGAAGAGAGGTGCTTGATGAATGTCACAAATCTAAGCTCAGTATCCATCCAGGCGTGAATAAAATGTATAACGACATCAAACGCACATTCTGGTGGAAGTCGTTAAAAAGAGACATCTCAATATATGTTAGCCGATGCCCTACTTGCCAGCTAGTTAAAAGCGACCAACAGAAATTGGCTGGATTATTACAACCACTAGAAGTTCCTGGCTGGAAGTGGGAACATATTTCTATGGATTTTATTGATGGTCTGCCCAGGACCAGAAAGGGAAATGACAGTATTTGGGTGATCGTGGATCGCTTCACGAAGACCGCCCATTTCATACCTGTCAAATCAAATAGAACCGCTCAGAGTCTGGCGCAGATATACTTCAGGGAAATAGTTAGACTGCATGGAGTGCCGCTCAGTATAGTAAGTGATAGAGATACAATATTCACTAGCAAATTCTGGGAAGCATTTCAAGTCGAGCTAGGAACGAAGTTGAACTTGAGCACCGCTTATCATCCTCAGACAGACGGTCAGACTGAGAGGGTGAATCGCATTCTAGAAGATCTATTGCGGGCTTGTATTATAGATTTCGGTGGATCATGGGAAGACCATCTACATTTGGCTGAATTCTCTTATAACAACAGCTATCAGGCAAGTCTGACAATGTCGCCATTCGAAGCATTGTATGGTAGACCGTGCCGATCTCCTGCTTGTTGGGTCGAGCCTGGAAATAGACTTGTGTTGGGCCCTGATATGATTCGAGAAGCTGCCGATAAAGTCGATTTTATTAAGAAGCGATTACTCGCCGCTCAAAGTCGACAAAAGAGCTACGCCGATAAAAGAAGAAGAGATATATCCTTTGAAGTTGGCGACTATGTATATTTGAAAGTATCGCCGATGAGAGGGGTTATCAGGTTCGGTAAAACTGGAAAGTTAGCGCCTAAATTCATTGGTCCGTTTCCTATTCTGGAACGGATTGGAACTCTCGCTTATAGGGTCAAACTGCCTGACTGGTTGCCTGGAGTTCATGATGTATTTCACATATCTCAACTTCGAAAGCACGTTCATGATCCAGACTTGATCGTGGAAGAAGCAGCTCAGCAGGATATTGAAATTACTCCAGAACTAGCTGTGAGGCGTGAGCCGCTAAAGATCATCGGCAAAGAAACCAAAGAGCTGAGGAACAAGAAGGTTCGCTTAGTCAAAGTGCAATGGAGTGGAGATCCCCGAGATTGTACTTGGGAAACTGAGGAGAGCATTCAGAAAGCTTATCCTAGATGCCGAGTGGATATCTCTGATTGACTCTGGTGCAAGGTACATTTAACCTACTTTGCATTACCTTATAATTCTCTATTCTATTCTGTTGCTATTTTCTTCCCATGGATGTGTATTGTTTATTCTATACTCTGAATATTAAAAACAAATTGGTTGTTGTGATGGGTGATCGTAGATTTATCAAACCACTTTCGACTTAATTCCTTTTCGGGGACGAAAAGTTTTAAGTGGGGGAGATTGTAACGACCCAGAAAATCTGAACCAATTTAAAAATTTTAAATTGGCTAAAATAATGGATTTTAAATATTTAAAATAAATATTTTAAGTAATGGCGATGAAAACTGAGTTGAATCGACATTTGAAAACCAATATAATTAAATATAATTATATATAGAATTGAAAATAGCGCGGTAGTTCGAAAATTCGATTTCTAATTTCAAATGAATATACAGAATTCAATATAAGTCAGAATTGAACGAAACAAGAAATATTTGAATCTGTATAACTATATCTTTATAACGAAGTTAACAAACTGAGATTTCATCTTAGGAATGATAAGATATGTCCAGTTTGAAATTAGAAATAGTCGCTGTGGAATTTATATATATAAGGCCCTTAAAAATAGCAATTTTGCAAACGACCTCAGATTTCGACGAAACCAGTTTTGTTGGGTCCGTGATGTTAAGTTATTGCTAGATTTCAAATTTCATAATTTTTCGAATCAATATGTGAGCGTGGCAAAGGAAAACGCGTTTGACCAGTTTCAGTTGATTTTAATCGACTGGAAATTGGCCATTTTTCAAACGGTCTCAGAATTCGACGAAACTAGTTTTGTTAGGACCGTATCGTCAATACGAAGCTAGAAAATATTTTTCTGGAATTTTTCTAGTCAGTATGTGGCCCCGGTAATTTGAAATGTACGTTTAAAATTCAATATAGTGATTTAAATGAAAATTCAAAAGGAAACCGATGGTAACGATCAAACCAGCTTGCGATACATATCCCATTGTGTTCGGAATGGGGGTAAAACGCTATGGACGATAGGCGGTGGGCCTCGTTTCGAGGTCGTAAGTAAAAGTCAACTTTTTGAATAATTAAATAAAAAAAAAAAAAAATATTTTAAATTCCCTCCCTCCCCTTATCTTCTGCTTGCCCCCCCCCCCCCCCGTTCATTATAAAACATAACAGAAAGAAAGAAAAAAAAAAAAAAAACCTAAACCTAAATCGCCAGCCTCTTCCCGACACCTCGACGCCGACGACCCATCGCGGAGCATCCCCCCCCCTTCGAAGCTGCCGCCGACGTCATCGAAGCCGCCCACCTCGAAAGCATCGCGAGCCCCCCCCTTGAAGTCAACACCTCCCTGAGCCACCGCGCCCCCCCTCGAAGCCGCCGCCGACGAGGACGAGTCGCCCCCCCCTTTTTGCAGGTACGTTTTTATTTTATTTCATTTTTATTTTTAATATAAAAATTTCGATTTTGGGTATAAAAACAGATTTTTTATAAGGGTTTAAAACAGATTTTTTTATAAGGATTAAAACTGATTTAAAAAGATTTTAAAAACAGAAATTTTTAAAAGATTTTAAAAACAGAAATTTTTAAAAGGGATTTTAAAACAGAATTTTTAAAAGGGATTTTAAAACAGAATTTTTAAAAAGGATTTTAAAACAGAATTTTTAAAAGATTTTAAAAACAGAAATTTTTAAAAGATTCTAAAAACAGAAATTTTTAAAAGATTCTAAAAACAGAAATTTGTAAAAGAATTTTAAAACAGAATTTTTAAAAAGGATTTTAAAACAGAATTTTTAAAAGATTTTAAAAACAGAAATTTTTAAAAGATTATAAAAACAGAATTTTTGAAAGAATATAGAAAACAGAAATTTTTATAAAGTAAAAACTGAATATTTTTAAAAGTATAAAAACTGAAAGTTTTAAAAGTGTAAAACAGATTTTTATAAAAGAATTTTAAAACTGTTTTTATAAAAGAATTTTAAAACTGAAATTTTAAACAATATAAAAACTGATTTGGTTTTTAAAAATTAAAAACTGAATTTCTTTCAAAAGTAAAAAATCATATTTTTTATATGTGAAAGCAAAAGTAAAAACCATATTTTTATTTAGTGAAAGTCGAAGTAAAAATCATATTTTTATATATTGAATAGCGAAGTCAAAATTCGATTTTTACATATGCAGAGAATACGGGTGAAAGCGACAAATAGGCGAAGATTTCTATTAAGAAGAGTCGTGAAGTTGGATAGCTATTGGTGAGATTTCTGATTTAAAATTATATATATATATGCGTGAAAATGAAAGTGAATTGCTATATATTAATATCTATATATATATATATATATATATATATATATATATATATATACGCCCCTCGTCCACAAACCATGGACGATATTTATTGATTGAAATGGTTGTGATAATTGGTTGATAACGAATGGTTGTTTGGGATTGTTTGTGATTGATATTGGTTGATTGTGGTTGAAAAATACCCATTTGTGGTTGAGAAATATTTGGTTGAAACCACATAGGATTAGTTTGTGGAAATGAAATAAATATATATACATGCCGCCTGCGTGCGAACTAGATGCATGTTTCCCATTGTCAAAAACCGCGAGGTTTTAAGGTAGAGCGAGGAGCCGTACTAGGGACGGTGCCGGTGTAACTACCCTGCCGTTATGCTGCCGAAATTTTGAATAATATTTGTGTGTTTGAATTATTTTCATATGCTTAAACTATATTTATTCCTTATATAGAAAACATTCATGTGTTGAATTGATATTCATTCGTTGTTTAGAAATTCATGTGTTGAATGGTATTCATATTTTGAAATAAATTGTTCGATAATAAAAATCACATTTTTATCTATATATAAAAACTATTGAAAACATTCATGTGTTGAATTGATATTCATTCGTTGTTTAGAAATTCATGTGTTGAATGGTATTCATATTTTGAAATAAATTGTTCGATAATAAAAATCACATTTTTATCTATATATAAAAACTATTGAAAACATTCATGTGTTGAATTGATATTCATTCGTTGTTTAGAAATTCATGTGTTGAATGGTATTCATATTTTGAAATAAATTGTTTGATAATAAAAATCACCTTTTATCGACTATATGAACTATATAGAAAAATAGTGTTTTGAAATGAATTGTTTTACAATAAAAATCACATTTTTATTGTATGCATAAATCGTTGAAATATGAAGTGTTAAAAATAGCCACTTGTTCAAAATAAACATATATGAGTTGAAATATTCATTAATTAGCTAATGAAATGATTTGCACCTATTTATGTAACATTAGAATGAATGGAGTTTTTAAACCAAATAGAAATCGAATATGAAATCGAATAGAAAATGAAAAATGATATGAACTGTATATATATGTACATGCAATATTCTTTGAACAGGTTATAGCAAAGGGGCTAGAGAAGAGGAATAAAATTTTGTGCCCGACAAATAGGTACACATTTACTGATTTGTTTGGGTGATGATTTTGAGCCTATTGGCTAGCCGCTTGGCTTCTTCTTTTTCTTTTTGAGATTAGAAGGACCGGGACGCTATTTGCGATTTCCCGACGCTCCCGGTGCAGGGGAGGTTATGGCGAAATTTTTCCAAAATTTAAGGTGTTAGAAAAATTTTTGAAGTGAAAACGATATAGAAATCCTTGAATGAACTATATTTATATAACTATATAAATATAAATAAAATTAAAACGAAACGAGGCCGTGCAGTTCGTATTTCGAAACCGTGATTTCAAACGACTAGTACGGGAAATCCGACCATTGGATTTTCCCGAAACCTCAACCGTCGGGTTCGCCTTGGAATAATCTTTTCAACGGCACCAACCTTGTAAAAATCCAACGGTTGGATTGTCTGGAATGTTTAATTCAAATCTGAAGAAAAACAGCGCCAGAAACGATTGTATTTATTTATATATATAAATAAAATTATATTTAATCGAATAACGACGCTGCAGTTCGTATTTTGAAATCGAAACTTCAAACGATTGTACCGGGAGATCCGACCGTCGGATTTTCCCGAAACTGGAACCGTTGGATTCGTTTTGAAAAGACCTTTCTAATGAAGTAAATTTTGTGAAGATCCAACGGTTAGATTTTCAGATATGTGTAAATCAAATCTGAAGAAAAACAGCGCCACGGCCGCCTTATGGCCCGAAGCGTCGTTTTGAATAAAATGGCTATTTTAAAATAAATAAAAATAGCGATAAATAGTTATAAAATATCGTAAGCGATATGGAATGGAAATAAACTGAATTTGCTTGATTTATGTGATGTTTGATGGTTGAATGTGTTTGGTGTGAAAACTATATAAAGAACACAATTGGTGTTGTCGAATAATTTAACCATTGAAATAAATCGATTTGAAATTCTAAATATACGTGAATTATTTGAAAAGGCCGAGTTAATTCTCATTTCGAATAATCGACCGACGATTGAAATTCGAAGATGAAGACGATGGTCGAAGACCGGAGATCTTCACCTCGTTTGGATGGTAACCGAGGTCCTGATTGGGAGGCATCCCGAAATACGGATAATGAGTGGTGATCGTCCAGACGTACGTGGTGATCAAAGGGTTTGCGAGGTATTTAGTGCCTCCGGTTTCGTTCAGACCCAGAACGGACTTGTAAATGGACTGTGTGTCTGACATAGGATTTATTCTGTGTGGCATGCTAAGATGCAGAGATCAGGACTTCTGTTGAAAAGCAAAGTCTTGTGGTGATGATCAAAGCACCGCCTGTGTGGCGTAGCTTTGTGTATAACGTAGATTCGCGAGCCTCACACCCCGGTATGAACCTAAAACGGGAGAAGGACCTCAGGGAGGGCATGCGTTTCCTTCTAGCTAGGGTGGTGTCAGTGACCTACCAGCCCTGACATTTATATACTTTTCACCTATGTGGTTGTTGCTGTTGCGAGGCGCCTCGGTTTGATCGGACGATCCGGGTCCGATGGAGTCATTCGTTGGCTCGTTGACGCCCCAAAGGGCGGGGAAACGTATTGTTCAGGCATAATAATCCACATCGGTGGACCGGCCCTGACGATCCAAGGCTTGCCTGCGCGCTTGCCTGAGACACGGGCTAGAGCGTCTCGAATTCGGTAAGGACTATCTTTTGCCTTGGTTCAGGACGGAAATCCAATTTCCAAATACGTGACGATGCGATTTCAGTTGTATATATATATATATATATTTGGCGACATAGTGGCATGGGACGCTCATGTCGTCTATGATTGATAGTTATGATTTGAAATTGTTTTCAAAACATATAAACACTAGCAATAATATCAAATGCCTTTGTTTTATTCGTATCAACCATATTTTGGCCGTTATAAGGTAAAAACTCTATCCTCCGGTTTGCGTTGCATTGTGTGATGGGAACTGAGTCTTATAATGGCTTCATTTTTATAAAAAAACATAGCGATGTTTAAAAGAAAGATTTGTTTTAAAGCACTGGCAATCCAATGGAGTAAACCCGTTCCACGAAAGTGGCGTGGTCCTGTGATTAGCCAATTATATATGTGTTGAGTGGATTTCTCATACCAGTCCCATGACTGACTCGTAGTTTGTTTCACTCTCAAACTCGGGTGCCCCTTTTTCTACACGGGCAGCCTTGTATTCAGGTTTAGCTGGTTCTTTCTGGATAGCTGGAGCTGAAGATGGATTCTATCATTTATTTCTTTTTATGCTGTTCAGCTCCCATTGTATATATTTTGTTTATTTCCGCTGTAGACATTTATGTATAGCTGAACTGTATTTGTACTAAGTAAGATCCTGTATACTGTGTAACTCTGATGATTACTTTTATCCAGTATATTTTGTTATTCATTCTGGTGTATTTATTTAATTCTGTTCTGCTATTATATGTTTCTGTGTTATATTCCAAAAGATAACCTTGTTTCCGTGAGAACGGGAAATCGGGTCGTCTCATACATGGGAGGAGCATATTCCATTGGTGGAGTTGCCCGACAGACTTAGTGGTGTACATGATGTATTCCAGGGGAGGAAGTGCCTACATGAGACCGCAGAGGTGGTAGAGCCAAGTTTGCTTAGAGAAGTGGAAGCAGAGCGTGATGCGATGATTCGACGAGCTCCTACTTGCATCCTTGGGTCAGAGATTTGGAAGATGAGAAACAGAGAGGTTCAACTAGTCAAAATACAAAAGGGAGATAAAGAGAGCGATGCTACTTGGGAGACGGAAGCGAAGATGCGTTCATTGTACCCATTTCTTTTTGAGGGTATGTCTTTACTTTCTCCTTTATCGCTTGTCTAGTACTTATCTTATCTTCGGTATGTCCTCTCGTTAGTACCTTTGACCTTTAGATAGGGAAAACCTATGGTTGAAACATGTGTTTGAGACATGTTATGGTTTATGGATGCAAGTGGATGCAAGTGTTTGCTAGTGGTTGCTCGTGGATGCATATACACACACTCTAGGCACTAGATCGGCTCAGTCACTTCATATTGCATATTGCATAAAATTGTGTGTAGGAAAATATATTTATGGATGTATAATGTTTGTGTTATCACATGGATGATGCATTTTGGTGAATGATTGTGCACTCATGTAGATATTGTATGTGTCGATAGGGTTTTCTCGCATACATAATGGATGCATGGCACTATCATGGTTTGCATATGTTCATACATTAGATAGGGAACATATACACACACTGTTTGCATATGCTCATACATCATTAGAAACTGTTTAAGGACAATGGATGCCCGTGGTTGATGATTTGAGTAGATGGTTGTTTGATGGTAGGATATGCATTCTCCTTAGCTTAGAGATTTCGGGGACGAAATCCTTTAAGGAGGGGAGAATGTAACACCCCGAATTTTAGTTAATACTAAAATTCACTAATTACAGGATAAATAATCTCAGATGTGGGAATTGGGGGTAACGGGCTGCGTCATTGCGTTCGTCTCGGAAAAATACGCGAAATAGAGTCCGAGTTTTCGAAAATCGGAGTCCGTATGGCCCAGTTAAGGCCCAATGAAGTTTGCAAAAAATATAAAGATAAAAACAGATTTAATAATTTAAAACCAGATTTTAAAATTGAGTAAGCGGGGCCAGGCGGGAAGATTCCCGCCCTACCCATGTCGATAGGGCTGTCGACAGGCCTGTCGACAGGGGGGTCGACTTGCCTGTCGACTTGCCTGTCGACAGGGGGAGCGACGCCCAGTAAAACTGGGTGCACCAGTTTAGGTTCTTGGGCTGGCTTGGAGGGCTGGTTCTGGAAGCTTCTTGGATCTGATGGGTCTAAACCAATCTAGGGTTAATCTAAGGGTCTAAAATGCAACCTAATCCTATAAATAAGACCCTAACCCTATCCTAATTCATTCATAATTAGATCTTATAACTAAACTATGGCAAAATGAAACTTGATCATGGCCACCACAAATCAATGAAGAGGAAAGCAAGCTAATCAACCTCTCTAATCAACCTCTAATCCATTCTAAGCATCTTAATCTTCTTCATTTGGAGTGCAAATTGCTAGTAGTGAGTTTCTATCACTTTAACATCAATTGTTAAAGCAAGTAGATTAGGTGTAATGAGACTTATGGTCTTGAATGCGGATTAGTGAGTTTGAATCATTTGTAATGATATGTTACTCTATGTTTTTCTATGTTTATGCATATTGAATAAGTTGGTTTATGCATATTTAATAAGTTGGTTTATGCATATTTAATAAGTTGGTTTATGCATACTTGATAAGTGGATTTATGCATGATTAATAAGTTGGTTTATGCATGTTTAACAAGTGGGTTTATGCATGTTGAGTATGTAAGTTTATGCAAGTTTAGTATGATGTATGTTATGTTTACATGATGCTAAATATGCAAGTTGTGGACTATGTGATCATATACATGTTATGCAAGTTCATGAAGATATGCTATGAAAGTTACATGTATGTTAATATGCAAGATATGCTATGCAAGTTACATGTATGTTAATATGCAAGATATGCTATGCAAGTTACATGTATGTTAATATGCAAGATATGCTATGCAAGTTACATGTATGTTAATATGCAAGATATGCTATGAAAGTTACATGTATGTTATGATATGAAAGTTACATGTATGTTAATATGCAAGATATGTTATGCAAGTTACATGTTTGTTAATATGCAAGTTTATGATGACACATTATGCAAGTTTAAGAGTTAATATGCAAGTATGTGAATGCTTATGCAAGAATGTGAATGCTTATGCAAGAATATGAATGCTTATGCAAGTTATGTGTATGCTTAAATGCATGTTTAACATATTATGCAAGTTGTGAGGATGCTTATATGCAATATGTTATGCAAGTCATGTGAATGCTTATATGCAAGATCAACATGTTATGCAAGATATGTGTATGATAATATGCAAGTTTGGGTTATATGTAGTTGGGTTAATATATGCTCATATATGCAAGTTGACATCCTCTTAACCCATGACAAAGTTGTATGCTAAACCCATGATATTTGTGATGATCTTCCCCTTATTTATGTCATGAAATGAGAACGATTTACGTGGGGAACGATGGGGTTGGTAAATATGTTAATAAAAATATGATTGGGTATGATTAAGCATACCATAAAAATAAATTACCATAAGTGGGAATTTACCTATTGAGTTAGGTCTACCCCATGGGAATTTACCTATTGAGTTAGGTCTACCCATGTTATGGAAAATTTGATATTAATTAGGGATAATTAATATGGGGGTGATTAATTAGGTGTAATTAATCAACTAAGACACGAGGTTGGACCCTTTTGTAGCGGAAGTCTGCCCGGAACCGACCGGCCATCCGGCTACAAATGATTGGCCCAATGTGAGAGGTCTTAGTCATAAATTAAATACATGATTAAAGTAAAGACACGAGGTTAGACCCTTTTGATGACAGAAGTCTGCCCGGAACCAACCGGCATATCCAGCAGTCATAAAAGACGGTCTAATGTGAGAGGTCTTTATGAGGTCATGATCTTAATTAATGAATTAAGAAACACTTAACCATATTAGCATGTAGTGGGACATGAGGGGTTAAGTGGGTGCCTTGGGGTGGCATGATGAGACTAGTGGGTTGCCTTGGGTGGCAATAGAAAAATACGATTAGAATACTTAACCAAAGTGAAACATGTAATTAAACATGATTAAAGGGTTAAGTAAGTGCCATGGGTGGCATGTGAAAATACGATTAGAATACTTAACCAAAGTGGAACATGTAATTAAACATGATTAAAGGGTTAAGTAAGTGCCATGGGTGGCATGTGAAAATACGATTAGAATACTTAACCAAAGTGGGACATGTAAGTAAACATGATTAAAGGGTTAAGTAAGTGCCTTAGGTGGCATGTAGGAATCTAGTGGGTGCCTTAAGGGGCAATTGAAATATGATTAGATGACTTAACCAAAACTTAACATGTAAGTGGGCATGATTATAAAGAGGGGTTAAGTGGGATGCACTTGATAAAATTGCAAGCTTAGGTGGTAGCTTGTGGGGGCCTATTTCAACCAATATCCCAAACGTATCTTTGTGGGCTCGACTCAAGTCGAGTGACGGGACACGCATATTGGGCTTGACTATAAGAGCCAAACCGGGTTAGCGGTGGCAACGCGGGACCAACGGGTTTCATATGCGTGTGTGGACCCGGGCTGGTTGGTAAGTCGTTGTTGCATCGTGTAGATATAAAGCCGTGCACTGTTGATATTATCTGGTAGCCACTTTAGGGGAATGATACACCCCAATTGTGGGACCAGCACGGGTATCTACGGTAGGGAGCCGATCGCTGGGGAGTAGTGGGAACACCTAATAAAGATAGGGGCAGACGGCACCTATGTAGGGGTACACGAAACTACTGGGTGAAATTACTAAGTACACCTAGTGGAGATAGGGGCAGACGACACCTATGTAGTGGGCTAGGGGTACACAAGACTACTGGGGAAATTTTCCAAGTCCTTGGAAGGGATCAACCTTTAAGTAGGAATGACTGGTGTGGTGCAGTTAGTAATTATCCTTGGGTGGGTAGATGCGTCCTTACGGTTATCCTAGTTTATCCTAAGTTTACCAAGCTGCTTAGTGTAGCCATTCATCCCCAGATATTACCGTAGGTCAAGTTTATGTCTTCTCTGGTTACTTTAATGATTGTATTGTTAAAGTTATAGGGCTCAGTCAGACTTATGTCTGACCCCGTTGTTTTTATCTTTTTCCCAACCCTCAGGTCCTACGGTGGATCCTAGCGGTAGTAGAGCTTGATCGGATTGCTGTTCCAGTCTTTAGGAGCTTGGGTAGATGTAAAGCTCCAGTTATCCAGCTATCTTTTCTTTTGTTATGGCTATTGTATGAGAGAGTGGGATTATGTACTTCTTTATTTTGATGGATATTGTACTTGACTTTTATCGTGGTTTTATGATGTAACCAGACATGTTTATTTCCGCTGTTGTGAGATGATATTTTTAAATTTCAAGTACTAATTATATCTGTCTTGTTTGTAATTTTTCTGTTCTATATTCACTAAAATACTCCACCGATGCTATGGCATTCCCTTAGTGAGTGACCATAGCGGGCGTGGGGTGTTACACTACTCAAACACTCCTTCAAAGTTAAGGCATTCCCTTTGTGAGTGACCTTAACAGAGGTGGGGTGTTACAACTTAGCCATGCGACCTACTCGATTTTATACCATTTCCCGGTTGTAAGGCTAGAGGTTAAACGTATCCTTTGATAAGCCACGTCTTCATTCACTTTGAATGTCACATCGTCATATCCGCCAAATCACAAATTGAATTTGCCAAACATACTATGGGTATACAACTAAGAGAAAAGAATTCCTCCTCCACCAAATGTAAATATGTTTGAAAAGATCAACTTATGCAATTCATTAGATATACTCTGTCAGGCATTCACCCATATAAATTTGTCTTGGGACCGAACAAACTGAAGGCACTATTATGTAAACCGGATAGACCTTGCATAACACCATCTTCAATTGTCTTCATCATATTTGATCGCAACGCTAATGCCCATAAAGAGTTGTTTTCAGATAATGAATCTAATCCCAGTCTCTCCGTATTGACGACGTAAAAATGGTCAAAAACTTCGATAGTCGGTGATTTAACTATCAAAGAAAAACATGTGTGCAAACAACGATATTATTTCCAGATGGAAATTCTATCGATCAATCATCATTCATTTATCTCTTAAATTCACTTATCATTAATTTATTCATTTTTCCATTTCATGTTTCCTTATATCCATAATTTCTTATTTTCTAAATCTAGAAAATATACGTTATTACTCATTGGAAAATGTTTTCATTTCTTATTCACGTATCACTGTCATTTCAGTATTCCTTATCAACTAAACATTTCATTTTCTATGCTTAGAAAACATATCTGATTTTATTTGGAAAATGTTTCCAAAACTCAATTTTATGTGTTTCAAATGAACGTTGTATAAAACATCGTTACACCCGCTCAATCCATTTATTGCTTAATTCTTAATGTATCTTTAATCAATCTTCACCATCGAACTCCAACTATTCCTTAGTTAGTTACGAAGTCAATCAAGTTGGGGTATAATTACCTCTCAGACCTTAACTGAATAACGTTCTTAACCTTGCAACAGATAAAGCTCAGCACTCTAGTTTTAACAATCATTTCTTATGCAAACTCTTGGATTTCATTTACGACTTTCCTTCTTTGATAAAATATTGGTTATAACGATAATGTTATAAACCTTACTTCCGAAATATCTAACTTTAAAACTATAACTTTTATTTCTTAATTTTAAAAAATATTTATTTAGTAAATAAATCTTGATTTAAAAACTGGAAAGTAAATAGTACTTTCCCAAATTCGATATAATTGAATTTGACGTATAACTCTCTTTCGAGTAATCTCTATTTGATTAACTCTTCTTCGAATAACCTATATTCGATTAACTCGCTTCACATAACTAATATTCGATTAATTCGCATATATTCAATTAATTCACTTTTGAATAACTTATATCCGATTAACTCTCTTTCGAATGACTTACATTCGATTATTTCTCTTTCGAATGACTTATATCTGATTCACTCTCTTTCGAATGACTTACATTCAGTTAACTCACTTCGAATAACTTATATTCGATTAACTTATTTTCGAATAGCTTATATTCGATTATCTCTCTTCATTTAATATTCACTGCTGAATTTACAATTTTATTTTATCCATTGATAATTGTATTTTAATTCATTTATAAACATTGTTTATAAATCACAACACTTGTTTTCATTGTTACACAAGTTATTTATCTCTAGCCATTCGA
Organism: Allium sativum; assembly: GCA_030737875.1. Classification (NCBI taxonomy): domain Eukaryota; kingdom Viridiplantae; phylum Streptophyta; class Magnoliopsida; order Asparagales; family Amaryllidaceae; genus Allium; species Allium sativum. The sequence goes on along the minus strand of CM060925.1, from coordinate 371,353,768 downwards.
ATTTCCATTTCTATTTTAAATTCATGTTTCAAAAGTCCAATTTCCTTTACAAATGTTTTTATTTGCAAAATCTTTACTTAATTTCATTATTCACATCGAATGTGAATAATATTTCCTTTTTATAATCCATTTAGTTTGATTTCGTATTTAAAATAATATCTTGTTTCCAAATTCTAGTTATACTTCTAATTATAGAATTATTCATACGAAATCTCCTTTTTCATCTTTAACACTAAAATCTCATTTATAAATCTCTTTATAAATGTTGAGTTCACATTTTATTTAAAATATCGGTGTTATACCGATTTCTACTCCTCTGTATAAGTTCGTACTTATATATTCCATTTATCAAACGATAAATATTTTATTTAATTTATAAATGTTATTTATAAATTAAACGTCTCCATTTATTTGATTTCCAAATATTTCATTTTGATATTCTATTCACTTTATAAAGATTTCCTCTTTACATCGTTTTAATTCACTTTATAAAGATTTTCACTTTTATAGCGTTTTAATTCACTATATAAAGACTTCATTTTTATAGCGTTTATCTTGCTTTATAAAGACTTCATTTTTATTACATTTATTCCAAAATATTTCCTTCTTATAACATTCTATTCATTTTATAAATGTTCTCTTTTATAGAATCTATTCTTTTTATAAATATTCTCTTTTTACAATGTATATTTATTTCATATAAATATTTTATTTTCAATCTACTTTAAAAATCTTCTTTTTACATTCTAGTGTTACTTATGGTGTTTAACATACCATATAACAATGATCATTATCATTCAAACATACATTATCAACAATAGTCTAGATATCACATCGTATATCACAATATACGAAAAACGGTAGAATAAATGATGATGAATCCAGTTGGATCCCTCCAACCTGTTTCCCTGCATCCACAGATGTTACACAATATAATTCACAACAATTTCAGTTCAATATGTACTATTCTGATAAACAGAATAAATGTTTGTTTAACGATATGTGTATATATCGTTAGCTGCAATTTCAAACAACAAACAACAATTCAACCAAACAATCCTCACACAGAAATAAATCATCGTTTATCAACACTAGACTATATTTATAAAAATATAAGTAGAATAGAGTTAGTGAGTTTTACTCACATTGGGCGTTCATTGTTAAATATCGATAACTGTCGGTTGATTCAGACAGACAATTTATTTCGCTATAAATTGTAACGAGCTCCAGCTCACTCCCAATCAGTTCCATTTTGTAGGCACCGTCCATACGATCCCAAAGTGACTAGTTCCGTACAATTCTGTTGACATTTGACCAATTTATAACATTTTAGAGTTATATATATTTTAAACTTAATAATTTTTCTCTAAATAAATCGTTAGTCACACTAATTACTTTATTAGTTGAACTAAGGCCGATTAATTTCTTTCACTTGCTTCTCATATAAAAACCCTCCTCCTTTGATTGATCACCGACAGTGCCTGAAACAGCCGGCCTTCCCCCACTTCAACCAGTTCAAGCCCTGACCTTCCTTGCTCGTTCCGCCTGCTACTCTCTGTTCAAAAATTAGGATACACAACAGCTCACATTCTTCACCAATCATCCTTTGCTCTTCGTTGCTACAAGCTTGTTCAACTTTCCTCACTAATACAAAATCAACAACCGCTCATATATCACTGCCACAACCGATCACATTCGGAAACTTCCCTACCATCACTTTAATTGAGCAATCCTCACCAGTTCTGAAAAGAAACGCTCATCATCCATCCCAATGATAACTCAAACATACCACTTTCCAGAAATTCAAATAGTTCATTACCCTTTAAAGCCCAACTCGCCAAAATCATCTCTTCTTCTCCGATCAGACAGAAATCCCGCTCCCAAAATCATACCCATTTACGCAATTTCCTCCCATCATCTCTCCCTTTTCACTCCACAAAAAAATAAACTAAAATCACTATAATTCCCATTGTCTACTCCTCTTCTACCTCATCCTCAAATTAAACAGGTCGCACCCCTCTTTCTGAATGTGTCTCCGACCTCGCATCTGCAGCGACACTTTCTTGCTCGGAATCCACCCAAAAATCTCACGTGACCTCCACTCTACCTCACAAATGCAAAACCCACTTCGAATTGAACTAAAACTCCCTGTATCTCGATCGAACTCCAACCCTAGAACAAAACCCTAGAACAAAATGACGAGCGCTGGAATTTATCGGACACCGCAAACTCGCATCACACCTCTTAAAACCGACAATAACTTGAAGTTCTCCTCTTCACGAGTATAAAGATATACATATTTAACTTACAGACTTTTCTTTGATTTTATGAGGATTTTTAAAGTTAACGTTTTGGTTTTGGGTATGAATAACTGGCGGCGAAGATTCATTTTGACCAGAGAAAGTGGAGTTTAGGGTTAATGGATATAAAGGGGTATATATAGGTTAATTATGATATTTTTATATTCGATTATTATATTTAATTTTAATCAACTACTATTTGTATTTGATGTTTAAAATCCGTATAATTACATAAGATATCCAAAAATGATAAAAATGGGCATGCAGATACAGTTCGACATTACGGACCCAATAAAACTTGTTTCATCGAATTCCGAGTTCATATGCTCACATAGCGTATTTTTAAAGACAAATTATCGACTTTTTTTCACATTAAAATTCCGCACGACCACATACTGACTCCAAAAATCACAAAAATTGAAATCTAGCAATAATTTAATATTCTGAATCCAACAAAATTAGTTTCGTTGAGAACGAAGCTCATTCGTAAAAATGGCTATTTTTAAAGCTCTAAATAAACCAATTTAAATATTAATATATTTAAAAATAATTAAATTAAATATTAATAAATTAATATTATCATATATATTCATATTAGAGTATCATACAACTCCAAATAAATATATCAGGATTTATAACTCGATATTTCAAAGTTCCCAGTTATATCGATATCCAATTTATATTAAAAATCCATTTATAATATAAATAAATCGTTATAAATTATAAAGGAATTCCATAGCGACTTTTCGAAAATTTGATTTGAACATAAATCAAAATCTACCCAATGAAATCCTGAATTTTCTCTTTCATTAGAAAATATACTTCACCTGCTCCGAACGTTTCTTGTTTCACAGAAATCCGGCTTAAAACGGATTCTGTATATTCGTTTAAAGTTCGAATCGCCAAATTACAAACTGTCGCGCCATTTCGAGCTCGATTATAATTATAATATAATTGATATGTTCAACCGTCGATTATTTAATATATTCGTTATTATAATTCAATTTCAAACTGAATTATATATTTTAAATTGTCCAATTCACATAATATTGCGAATTCTGTTATTTCCGATTATTTCAAAAATAAATATATTATTATACAATTTATATTAATTAAATACTCAATATTATTTAATTAAATAACCATTTAAATTCTAAATCACAATTTAAATAATTAAATAAATTGATTATTACACCGTAAAAATACGGGACATTACATAAGGATAATCATTGGAATATAACACATAAACAGTAATAACAGAACAGAAATATATCATTACACCAGATAATGTACATTAAAATACACTGGAAATAGTATAATCATCAGAGTTACACAACATAATAGGATCATACTTAGTACATAATACAGTTTCAACATAATATAAAATGTCTACAGCGGAACCGAACATAATATACATAACGAAGTCTGAACAGCATAATAGAAATGATACAATTCATCCTCAGCTCTATAGCTATCCAGAATGAGTTTGCTAAAACCTAAATACAATGCTGCCCATGTAGAAAATAGGGGCACCCGAGTTTGCAAAGTCGAACAAACTACGAGTCAGTCATGGGACTGGTATGAGAAATCTACTTAGCTTCTTTAATAATAAAGCTAATCTCAGGGCCACGCCGCTAACGCAGAACGGGTTTACTCCGTTCGATTTCCAGTGCATAAATAAAGTAAATCATTTAAACAATGCAATGCTTTTTATAGAAAATGAAGACATTATAAGACACAGGTCCCATCACACAATGCTACGCAAGCTGAAGGATAGAGTTTTACCTTATAATGGCCAAAATATGCTTGATATGTATAAATCAAAATCATTTCATATTATTACTAGTGTTAATATGTTTCAAAAGAAATTTCAATCATAGACGGCATGGGTACCATATGTTATGTCGCCGTATATAGGTTTACAATCAAAACCGCACATGTCGTATTGGTAGTTGGATTTCCATCATGAACCAACACAAGAGATTGTCCTTACCAACTTCGAGACAATCTAGCCTACCATGTCTTAGGGAAAGTACTCAGTCAAGCCCTTAGGAAAATGCAGGGCCGGTCCACACTAAGTGGATTAATAATCCCTGAACAATACGTTTCCCCGCCCTATGGGGCGCAAGTCTGGTCAGTATGTTGACCATATCATCCATCGGCCCTGTAGTAACCAATATATCCGAGGTACCTCGCTTTCCATCATCCACATAAGTAAAAATGTCTGGGCTCCATACCATGACACCACTTATAGCTAGTAAGAAACACATGTCCTCCATGTCGTCCTTCATCCCGTTTCTGGTTCATACCGGGGTGTGAAGCTCGCGAGTTAATGTTATACACAAAGTTATTCCCTTTAAGGCTGTGCTTTGATCATCAACCACAAGACTCTGCTTTTCAACAGATGTCTTGTTCATTTGCATCTCAGCATGCCACACAGGCAATTCACGCCATGTGACTGATGTCTATCGATATATAACCTCTAAGCTCATACGCCTAAGAGAAGGGCGTTAAGCAAGAGAATAAATTCTCCGCCGCCAAACAGATACATATTTAATAGAGATCAATCAACACAGAATAAAATCCAATGTCAGACACACATCCATTTACTAGTTCGTTCTTGGTCTGAACGAAACCAGAGGCACCTTATTCCTCGTTTCATATGTCCAATATGGAAGAGAGGCCCTCGGACATCCAAACAATCAACAAATACGTCCGGACCACTACCACTATAACCCCTTCATGGGAGCTAACCAATCCAAGGCATGAGTAGTAATCCTTTCGATGTGAAGATCACCAGTCTTGCACCGCCTTCATATCTTTGACTTTTAATCGTCGACCAATTATTTAAAATGAGAATTAACTTGGTCTTTTCAAATAATTCACGCATACATAGAATTCAAATTAATTCTTTCCATAGTTCAATATAATAATTTCATGTCAAATACATATAACCATTCAAATATCCAATAAACCAAGTAAAATCGGTTCATTTCCATTCCATATCGTTTATAATATTTTATAACGATTTATCGCTATTTTTATTTTTATAAAAGTAGCTCATTTTAATTAAATGGCGTTTCAAGTCTGCACGCGGCATTGGCGTTGTTTTCTCTTAGATTTGAATTACACATTTCTCAAAATCTATCTGTCGGATCTTAACAAACTTAATATCGTTGGAAAGATCTATCCGAAGCGAACCTAACAGTTCCAGTTTTGGGAAAATCCGATGGTCGGATCTCCCGCTATAATCGTTTAAAATTACGATTCCAAAACGTGAACTACCGCACGCGATTCATTTTATTTTAATTTATATACATATATATATATATATATATATATATATATATATATATATATAATTCGTTCGACGCTTTCCAAACCGTTTATTTCTCAAATAATTGGCTAATGCCTTTAAATTTTGGAAAAATTCACTACAACCTCCTTTGTACGGGAAGGTACAAAAAATCGCACCTCGCCACACAGGGCTCTCATAAATCAAAAGAAAAGGCCAAGCGGCTTGCCAATCGGCTCATAAAATCATCAAACCCCAATAAATACATTAAACATGCACCTATTTGTCAAGCCTATAATTTTATTCCTCTTCTTAGCTTCCATGCGATGACCTGTTCAACAATGTGTATATATGTGTATTTCTAAGCTAAAAAAAATATTTTTAGCAAACAAATATTCCATTCCATACATGACAATTTTACTCACTTCATTAGCGTGTTAAAAATAATATTTTTAACTAACAAACATTCATTCCAACACATGGTTATTTTTAACACTTCATACATATGATAAAAATGATATTTTTATCGTTCAAAAAATTTATTTAACACATGAATATTTTTATTTGTTCATACATACAATAAAAATGTGATTTTTATTGTTCTAAATATTTATTCAACACATGAATATGTTTAGTAGTTAATACATACAATAAAAATGTGATTTTTATTGTTCTAAATATTTATTCAACACATGAATAGGTTTAGTTATTCATACATACAATAAAAATGTGATTTTTATTGTTCTAAATATTTATTCAACACATGAACATATTTAGTAATTCATACATACAATAAAAATGTGATATTTATTGTTCTAAATATTTATTCAACACATGGATAGGTTTAGTAGTTCATACATACAATAAAATTTTGATTTTTATTGTTCTAAATATCTATTCAACATATGAATCTTTTTATTAGTTCACATACATGGTAAAAATTGTATTTTCATTGTTCAAAGAATTTATTCAACACATGAATATTTTTAATAGTTCATATACACAATAAAAATGTGATTTTTATTGTTTAAGGAATTTATTCAACACATGAATATTTTTAGTAGTTGATATACATGATAAAAATGTGATTTTTATTGTTTAAAGAATTTATTCAACAAATGAATATTTTTAGTAGTTGATATACATGATAAAAATGTGATTTTTATTGTTTAAAGAATTTATTCAACACATGAATATTTTTAGTAGTTAATATACATGATAAAAATGTGATTTTTATTGTTTGAAGAATTTATTCAACACATGAATATTTTTAGTAGTTGATATACAAGATAAAAATGTGATTTTTATTGTTTAAGGGATTTATTCAACACATGAATATTTTTAGTAGTTGATATACTCAATAAAACTGTGATTTTTATTATTTAAGGAATTTATTCAACACATGAATATTTTTCAACACATGAATATTTCAGAAAATTTCGGCATTATAACGGCAGGATAATTAAAACTGGCACCGTTCCTAGCACGGCTCCTCTGCTATCCAAGGCCTTGCGGCGCTTGCAAGGGTTTCATTTTAATAACTTCCACTATATCTTTCATTTTCACAACACAATTAATATACCACAAGCACAACCAATTTTGTTGCAACCACAATCAATCATTCCCAATCACCATCCAAACAATTTATAACGTCCATGGTCTGTGGACGAGGGGAATATATATATATATATATATATATATATATATATATATATATCAATTCTATTTCAGTTCCATTCAACACATATATGGTTTATACAACGTATATATAATTTATACATCGTATATAAAATTTATACAACGCTTGTATGTGAGATATACAACGCTTATATAATTTATACAATGCGTATCCATTCCAATTTGAATTTAGAAATCCCACATTGGTTTTGACTTCGCCTAAATTTGTAGATGGCACTAAAATTCTCCTGGTCTCTTCTAGAATGTAGACGTCGTCATGAATCCAATGTCTCTTGTTTCACTGGATTTGGACAAAATATGAAAAAGATATGATTTTTATAATTTAGTCGAACTTTGCAACACTTTAAAGTGTTATAACCTTTTAAATATATACATAGTTGTTACCTCCCTAATCCGTTCGAAACTAGGTTTCAAATTTTCGCGAAATCAGAAGCACTTGAAGATGATTGGGTTATGCCATGTGGAAGAGCTCCGAACGGCGCTGCAAGGGGTTGTGGTCACGACGAGATCGACGCTGGTATGGGTGCCCGGCAGCGCTTCGAACGGGGTGATTTTGAGGGCGTGGTTCTCGAGAAATACAGCACGATGGAGGGTGCAGTTGGTAAGGATTTGAAGAGGAGAAGGACATCTACAAAATCCTCAACTGTCTCGTTTGATTTTTTCTGTGGATTGGCTGGAATCGAGTAGAGACGGTTGGAAGTGGAAGCCGCCATCGATACTGAAGGGTTACGGTTTTTTTTTTTTGGGAAAATATAATTAATGAAAGGAAAAACATGATTGGCCGTTATATATATTTATTTCAAAAATAGTGTTTTCTTATCCGAACTCCAAATCAAACCCAACGATTGCTACTCATAACTAAATACCCCCATTTTGGACACGATGGAATATGTTTCGTAAGCCCATTCGACTGTTTCAGTTAGTTATTCTTCAAATTAAAATATAAAACATTCAATTTTATATTTGAATCTACATTTTAATTTACCAGGGCTGCATACTGATTCTAAAAATTCCCAAAAAATAAATTTAGCTATGTTTGGACCATACGGTCCCAACAAACTAATTTCGTTGAATTTGGAGACCGTTTGAAAAATGGCTTTTTTCTGATTGATCCATTTTGCACTGTATTTGCAAAACACGTTTTCCTTTGCCACGCTTAAATATTAAGTCCAAAAATTATGAAATTTTAAACCTAGCAATAAATTGACATTCTGAATCCAACCAAAGTGGTTTCAGCGAAAATGGAGGTCGTTTGCAAAATGGCTATTTTTAAGGGTTGTGTTATTATTTAAAAATGGAATTTTTAAATTTTGATGTATTTTATGCCGAAATTACTCGAAATAAATTTTTTAAATTGGTTCTGATTTTCCGAGTTGTTACAAACTTTAAAACTGCAACTAGTATCACAGGGCCCTCATCAATCCAAAAGAAAAAGAAAACGCCAATTGGCTCATAAAATCATTAAAACCCAATAAATTAGTAAACATGTACCTATCTGTTGGGCATACAATTTTATTCCTCTTCTTAGCTTCCCTACTGTGACATGTTCACACACACACACACATATATATATATATATATATATATATGTACATGTATGCAATTTCAAACAATTTTCAATTCAGTTCAAAATTTGACTTAATTTGGCTAAATTTTCATTCATTCTCTTATTAGTTTTATTAGTTGAATTAATAATCAAACATCACAACCATCAATTAATTAGTTGATTAATGTTTTAAATTCATAATTTATATACCCAAATATCATGTTTTTGATGCCAATTTACAACAATAACCATATCTAAGGTTTTGGTTCTCACACCAGTCAATTGGAAATATATAGATATCCCCTTTTGAAACTCAAAAATAAACTACTGATGCTGTACAGTCAACAGTAGAATCATCCTCGGGCGACTACAGTGTGATTCTATATCTATCCAGTGTATTTAAGGCTTCGTGTATACGTTCATGACGCGTATATGCAAAATCTTAATATACTCGATTGTCCAAATTCGATAAAAAATAATATACTCAAATACGTATAATTAGATTAAATTTTCAAAACTAAATTTGTTTTTTTTTAATTTTTAAAACAACACTCTATACACTCGTTCTAGGATACTACCGATCCCATCTCTAACGAGTCATTCTTATTGGATATTATTAATCCAATCTCTGATGAATTCTTTCATTCGGTTCTAATGTGTCTTGTTCTCGAGCTCTGTAAACCAAAGCTCTGATACAACGCTGAAACGACCCAAACTTCCCCTTATGAGAAAGCCCAGATTGAGTTGAGAACATGACGCATCAGAACACAAACCGAAGAACATTTCATTGTTATTACAACAATTTACACTAGAACACAAGAATATTCCAGAGTATGAAAAAATGATATACATCAGAAAAACATCAGAGATTTAAAATACACAGCAACGGAAAATAATAACTGACACAACTGAAAGAGATATACGGATGCAAAGCTTTCCGAATATAGCTCCGGCTGTAATCTAGGATCCTGTGAAAAGAAATATCTGCGAAAACCAAAACAACTGACTGCCCGTGTGGAAAATATGGGTACCCAAAGTTTAGGTAAAAACAATAAACTCCGAGTCAGTCATAGGACTGGTGTGAGAACTAAAACAGTTATTTAATCTTTACTTTAAAATATGGTAAATCATGGGACCACGCCATATAACACGGAACAGGTTTACTCCAAATGAATCGCATTTTAGGAATAAAACAATGCAATAATTTTTGAAAAATGAAGGTATTATAAGACTCAGGTCCCATCACACAATGCAACGCAAGCCAGAGGATAGAGTTTTCCCTTATAATTAGCCAAAATGCTTGATACGTATAAAGCAAATCATTTTGATATTACTATAGTGCATAGTGTCAAATTCAACTTCAAATATAAATGTATCAATCATAGACGGCATGGATGTCATATATCATGTCACCATACTAGTTCTACAATCAAAACCGCACGATGTCGTCTTGGAAGTTGGATTTCCGTCTATGAGTCGAGGCTAGGGATCGTCTTCACCGAATTCGAGACACTCTAGCACGTGCCTCAGGATACAGCAGCAGCAACACCTAGATCTTCAGAGTCGGTCCACACTTACTTTAGTGGATTAGTAATTCCTGAACAATACATTTCCCTGCCTTATGGGGCATAAAATCTGATCCACTAGGGACTCAATATCCGAGGCGCCTCATCCCATCATCCACATAAGTAAAAATGTCTAGGTTCCATATACCATGACACCACTTCTAGCTAGAAAGAAATGCATGCACTTCCTACAGTCACTATCCTGTTTTTGACTCATACCTGGGTGTGAGTCTCGCGAATTAATGCTATACAAAAAGCTATGCTAATTAAGGTTGTGCTTTGATCATCAACCACAGGACTCTGCTTTTCAACAAAAGCCTTGATCATTTGCATCTTAGCATGCCACATTGACAATCCATGCCATACGACTGATGTTTATCGATATATAACCTCTAAGCTCGTACGTCTCAGAGAAGGGTGTTAAGCAAGAGAATAAATTCTCCTCCACCAAACAGATATATATTTAATAGAAATCAATCAACATAGAATAAAATCCAATGTCAGACACACATCCATTTACAAGTCCGTTCTGGGTCTGAACGAAACCGGAGGCACCTTATTCCTCACCCCATATATCCAATACAGGAGAGAGGTCCGCGCATATCCGGTTGATCTCCAAGTACGTCTGGACGATCACCACTTGTTACCTTGTCTTGGGTATACAGCCCAATCAAGACATCAGTAATCATCCAAATGATGTGAAGAACTCTGGTCTTCAACCACCGTCTTCATCATCGACTTTTAGTCGTCTTATTAATTATTCATAATGGGTTAAACCCGGTCTTTCCGAATAACTCGCGTATTTATAATCAATAATCAAGTGCTATAAAAACACATCATACGCCTCATTCCAATTCAGGATATTCTTTTATTCTAATATTCACAATTTTAAGGAAAGGTTCCCATTAATTTTATCAAAGGTAAATTCTTTCAAATTTATTCTTTAATCTTCCTTTTGATGTCAATTTCAAATGATTTTATTAACTAGTCGGGATTATCGAACATTATCGCCATAATCATTTATTATTTTCCAATCCCAACCTATTCATCTCATGGAACAAAACTAGTAACACTCCATATCTAACGCCCACTGTGTTCTGGGTAAAATTAATAACCCTTTTTACGATCAAATCTAATTAAAGATTTAACTATCACCTGGAGTAAATCTGGTGGTACTCCATTCTCGATCATTTCAAGAATTCGATAAATTTAATTATCTCATTCCCATTTCAATCTAGTTAAAAATTTATTAAAACTCCAATTTGGTTTTAATACCAAAAATCATTACTTTATGATTATTCAACTTTAAGGAATTAATCTCATCTTTAACTGGGTTAAAGAACCAATGTCATTTATAATACAGTTCACGATAAATCCAAAATCATCTACCATCAAAATGGAGTCTACTCGGAAATCACAACAGTGTATAATCAATATAAATTCCCGTATCAGACTAATAATATAAATGGAATAGCGGCAAGACCTTTTAAATTCCATATATAGTGACGGTCTTCATTCATAGAAGCTCACCTCGATTATTACCAAATCGAATTCCATTCAATTCCAATTTAATATATTAAATTGGAAAACTTTACTTTCAAAATTTTCCATTAAATCTTAATAAAAAGATCTATAAATTCCAACTCGTATCTTCACTGTTAATTGGGTTAAAGAACAAATGTTATTTAAAACATTGTTCACGATAAACCCTAAAACCGAATTTCAATTCAATTCTAATTAAATATTAATTAATCGGTAAAATTCTCTAAATCTTAAATAAAAGTTTTTTTCTCAATTGGGTTTAAGAACAGTGTTATTAAAGACACCATTCACGACAAACCTAAAATCCAATTCGATATTAAATATAAGGTTCTGAACAGAAATTATATCAGCTTATATTCAATATCAAATTCTGAAACCAACAAATATTGTATTGGGAATAACGATATATATATCTTCCAAATTCCCCACAACATTTGTATAATAACGGAATCCAATATCGAAATATTCCGAAGATTAAATCCATTCCAATTTATGTATGGGAAAATTCTGGTTATTTCAAAACCATTTACAAATCCAAATTATTTATTTAAAAACATTGGATTATTATACTAGTTAATAACTAGTTCATTTGGATAAAAATATTTTTTTTATCTTTTCAAATTTAGAATTTTTCTTCCAAAATCTACCTAAATTATTAATTATGCTTTTACACAATTTTCCCATATTTTTAATAATTTTATTAAGGCCCTTACAATAGGTATCCAATAACGGCCACCGAAATACATTCATAACGACCTTTTTCAAATTTGATTTGGACATAATTCCAAATCTAACCGTTCAAATTTAAATCTCTTATACTCATTGGAAAGGTCTTTTCGATACGAGCCCAAAGGTTCCTGTTTTAGGAGAATTCGACGGTCGGATCTACCGTTACGTCCATTTGAAGTTCGCGAACAGTCGTTGTGACGATCCCAAAACCCCGTGACACGGTGTTAAGGATAATCATTGGAATATAACACATTAATCATCATTAGCAGATCACAGATAATAGCGTAAACAGAAATTAGAATAATTTACGCACATATGACAGCGGAATCATATAGATATCATCACATCAGAGAAACACAGTACAGGATACAACTTAGTGCATAATGATACATAATCAGTCACCATCGCCTGAGGCGGAATCATACATAAAGAGTACACAAAATAATTATCAGTCTACATCGCCGATGGCGGAATCATAATATAGATACAATAATGGTGGAGAAAATCCAAGTCAGCACGGTGTAGTCAAGCCTCGCCATGAGCCAAAAGGTGCGTCAGAAACCTGTAACTAGGCTGCCCGTGTGAAAATGAGGGCACCCGAGTTTGTAAGGTGAAACAAACTACGAGTCAGTCATGGGGCTGGTATGAGAAATCTACTTAACTTATTAACAACAATAATAAGGCAAATCAAAGGACCACGCCACTTTCGCGGAACGGGTTTACTCCAATGAGTGCTAGTGCATGAAATAAAGTAAATGATTAAATCATCGCAATGCTTTTCATAAAATGAAGCCATTATAAGACTCAGGTCCCATCACACAATGCAACGCAAGCTGGAGGATAGAGTTTTACCTTATAATGGCCAAAAATGCTTCATACGTATAAAACAAAAGTGTTTGATATTATTACTAGTGCATATATGTTTCAAAAGCAAATTCAATCATAAATATCAATCCTAGATGGCATGGGTACCATATATCATGTCGTCATACTAGTAATACAATCACATTCGCATATTTCGTATTGGAAATTGGATTCCTTCATGAGTCGAGACAAGGGGCAAGCTCCTCTCCATTCGAGACACTCTAGCAAATGTCCCAGGACCCCACTATGATCCTTGGAATCGGCTGGGCCGGTCCTCTCTTACTTTTGAGGATTAGTTATTCCTGAACACACGTTTCCCGGTCCTTACAGACCTATAATTGAGGCGCCTCGCATTCCAACAACCACACAGGTGAAAAGTATATATAATGTCAGGGCTGGTAGGTCACTGACACCACCATAGCTAGAAAGAAACGTCGTGCTCTCCTAACGGTCCGTCTCCCGTTTTTGACTCAGACCGAGGTGTGAGGCTCGCGAATTCACGTTATACACAAAACTACGTCACACAGACCATGCTTTGATCATCAACCACAAGACTTTGCTTTGCAACAGAAGCCTTGATCATATGCCACTCAGGCGTGCCACACAGGCAATCCACTCCATGCGACTGATTTCTATCAATATATAACCTCTGAGCTCGTACGTCTTAGAGAAGAGCGTTAAGCAAGAGAATAAATTCTCCGCCGCCAAACAGATATATATTTAACAGAGATCAATCAGCACAGAACAAAATCCAATGTCAGACACACAGTCCATTTACAAGTCCGTTCTGGGTCTGAACCAAACCGGAGGCACCAATTCCTCGCATATCCGTACAATCAACAGTATGTTTGGACGACTACTACTTCAGCTCCTTCATGGTAGCTACTCCACTCAAGAGCATCAGTAGCGCCCATCCATTCAATGTGAAGATCGTCGGTCTTCAACCGTCTTCGACTCTTCGACTTCTCAACGTCGATCGATTATTTGAAATGAGATGAACTCGGCCTTTTCAAATAACCCACGTATATGTAGATTTTCAAATCAATTAATCAACTGGTTGGACTATTCAACATTCACATTTCAGTTCTTTAGTTATAATTCTCATGTTAAATACATTCAACCATCACCTATCAAGCAAACACAACGAAATTGGTTTATTTCAACTCTATATAGTCAATAGTATTTTATAACGATATATCGCCATTTTTATTTAATTTAAAACGGCCCAATTTAATTAAATGACGATTCAGGCCATGTCGATGCACAGGCGCTGTTTTTCACTAATTTTGTTTTACACATATCTGAAAATCTAACGGTTGGATCTTCACAAATTTTATATCATTAGGAAGGTCATTTCAAAACGAATCCAACGGTTTCAGTTTTGGGAAAATCCGACGGTCGGATCTTCCACACTAGCCATTTGAAGTTACGATTTCAATTTACGAACTGCAGCGTCGTTATTCGATTTAATTTAATTATATATATATATATATAATCGTTTCTGGCGCTGTTTTTCTTCAGATTTGAATTAAACATTCCAGACAATCCAACCGTCGGATCTTCACAAATTTGGTGTCGTTAGAAAGATATTTCCAAGGCGAACCCAATGGTTGCGGTTTCGGGAAAATCCAATGGTCGGATTTCCCGCACTAGTCGTTTGAAATCACAGTTTCAAAACACGAACTGCACGGCCACGTTTCGTTTTAATTTTATTTATATTTATATATTTATATATTTATATAAATATAGTTCATTCAAAAATTCCTATATCGTTTTCACTTCAATTATTTCACTAACGCCTTTAAATTTTGGAAAATTTCGCCATAACCTCCTTTGTACGGGAGGGGCTGGGAAAATTCCCAAATAGCCACACGGGCGTCTCATGTCAAAAAGAAAAAGAAAAAGCCAAGTGGCTAGCCAATAGGCTCATAAAATCATCACCCAAGCAAAACAGTAAATGTGTACCTATTTGTCAGGCACAAAATTTTATTCCTCTTCTCTAGCCCCTTTGCTATAACCTGTTCAATAAATATGCATGTACATATATACAATTTTTATCACTTATCATTTTCCATTCAACTTCATATTTGATTTACTTTGGTTTAAAAACACCATTCATTCTAATGTTGCATGCATAGGCTAAAATCATATCATTAGCTAATTAATGTATATTTCAACTCGTGCACATTTATTTGAACAAGTGGCTATTTTTAACACTTCACATTTCAAAGATGATAATTTTGGCGAACTAAAATAGATTTCAACACATGATTATTTTATTTAGTTCCTATGCATGTTAAAAATAATATTTCATTCACAAATATTTATTTCAACGTCCGCATATCTCTAGCATACCACATATATGATAAAAATGATATTTTTATCATTTAAATTATTATTCGACAAATGGATGTTTTCAACACTTCATAGTTTCAATAAAAATGTAATTTTTAATGTTCGATCTTTTTATTCAACACATGAATTTTTCCACTACACACATTTCTCAACACATGAGCATTTCCACACATGGATATTTTATTTATGTTGTTCATATAAGAAAAATAGAATTTTTATTTTTGAAACTATTTACATATAAGGCGAATATTTTTCATACTTCATATATATTATAAAAATGGGATTTTTATTGTTTAAACACTTCATTCATTCACAAATGAATTTAATTTTCACACATCACCTTTCAACACATGAACATTTCCACACATGGATATAGTTTCAACATATGACTTTAATTTCAACGCATGAAAATAATTTCAACATATGAAAATTATTCTAACACATAAAGATTATTCAAAATTTCGGTAGCATAACGGCAGGGTAGTTAAAACCGACACCGTCCCTAGTACGGCTCCTCGCTCTACCTTAAAACCTCGCAGTTTTTGACAATGGGGATTCATGCATCTAATTCACACGTAGGCGGCATGTTTTATTTTTATTTCCACAAATATTTCCAATTCATTTCAATCACCAATGGGTATTTTTCAACCACAACCAAACAATATCAACCACAAACAATTATTCAACCATTCGTATTTTTCATCCAATATTTCACACCAATTCACAACAATAAATATCGTCCATGGTTTGTGGACGAGGGGAGTATATATATATGTGTATATATATATATATACATTATATATATATATATATATATATATATATATTATTGCTATATTTCACTTGCATTTCAACACATATATCAATTATTCTATGCATGTATAATTCATACTTCGCTTATATAGCTTACACTACGCATGTACATGAGATATACAACTCGTGTGTAATTTATATTTCGCTTATATAATTTATACACGACGTTTTCCATTCAAATTCTTTTAATTTAGATTTCTCACATTGGTTTTCGGAGTGCTAAAAATCGTAGATGACTCAGAAAAATCCGCGGCTTCTTCTATGTGGTAGAGAGCTTCCTTGCGGTTCCAATGTTTCCTGTTTCATCGAATTTCGTCAACACACTAAAAAGATATGATTTTTCAAAGTTCAAACATCAAAAAGGACTCACCTTTCACGATGGTTCGAAACTAGGGTTGCGGTTTTCGCGAGAACCGAGGCACGAGGGGATGATCGGCGGGTTGGACGTGGAAGAGGGAGGAGAGGGCTACAGGCGCGCGGTGGTTGGAGGCGACTCGGTGGGGCCCAGAGCTCGCGGTGGCGGCTGGAAGGTCGGGACTTTAGAGGGAGATATCTCGACGTAGGAGCAACGATAGGGGGAGCTCCTTATATGGATTTGAAGAGGGGAAGGAGAACTACAAAAAGTTGAACTGGGGTGGGGGGGCTGATTCGGGCTGTGGCGATCGGAAATCGCCAGGGAAGGGGAGGAAGCATTCCGTCGTCGATGTCGGGGGGGTCGGGGGTTTTCTGATTTTTTTTTATTTATGAACGGAGAAATATGATTGGTCGATGGTTTTACTAAATTTTTAAATAGTGTTTTCTCCAACGAACTCCTTTTCAAACCAACGACTGTCGCACCTAGCTAAATACCCCCATCCCGGACACAATGGGATAGGTTTCGTTGGCCAATTCGACTGTTACAGTCAGTTATTTTTCAAATTAAAGTATAAAACATTTAATTTTTAACTTTGAACGTACATTTCAATTTGCCAGGGCCACAAACTGATTCAAAAAATTCCAGAAAAATAAATCTAGCTATGTTTTGACGTTACGGTCCCAACAAAACTAGTTTCGTCGAATTCTGAGATCGTTTGAAAAATGGCCATTTTCTGGTCGATCCAATTTAACAGAAATTGACCAAACACATTTTCTTTTGCCACGCTCACATACTAGCTTCAAAAATTATGAAATTTGAAACCCAGCAATAGTTTGACATCCCGGACCCAACAAAAGTGGTTTCGTCGAATTCCGAGGTCGTATGCAAAATATCAATATTCCAGGGCTATATATTCTATATAGCAACCATTCTGAAAATTCATTCGGCCATAACTTTTGATTCCCGTTATGAAACTTCGATTTTTCAGATTCATTAGAAAGGTATTGATGAACAGATTTAGATATTTTTGGTTTCGCTAAAATCCGTTATATTCTCCACCCTGCACAGTCAGTCAAAGTTTGAATTCAAATTTTCAAACTGACTCACTATTTCTAATTCACTATTTTATTGAAATATTCTATTTCAATTGTTCAAATTCCTTTGAAATCACCAATTTAAAAATTTTTAATTGGCTCGTATTTTCTGGGTTATTACAATCTCCCCCACTTAAAACTTTTCGTCCTCGAAAAGGAAACAACAGTAAAGTAGGAAACAAAATGTAAATGCAAAGTATTGTAAAGGTACCTTGCACCGGAGTTAGTCAGAGATATCCACTTTGCATTTGGGGTAAGCTTGCTTAATGCTTTCCTCAGTTTCCCAAGTACAGTCTCTAGGATCACTGCTCCACTGCACTTTAACTAAATGAACCTTTTTGCTACTTAGTTCTCTAGTTTCTTTGCCAACAATCTTTAATGGCTCTCTTCTGAGTGCAAATTCTGGAGTTATATCTATATCCTGTTGCGCTGCTTCTTCTACAACAAGATCCGGATCATGCACATGTCTTCTAAGTTGAGATATGTGAAATACATCATGCACTCCCAGCAACCAATCTGGTAATTGAACCCTATAAGCAAGAGTTCCAATTCGTTCAAGTATAGGAAAGGGACCAATAAATCTCGGTGCCAACTTCCCAGTTTTGCCAAATCTGATTACTCCTCTCATCGGAGAAACTTTCAAATAAACATGATCACCAACAGCAAATGTCAAATCTCTCCTTCTAGAATCTGCATAACTTTTCTGTCGGCTTTGCGCGTGTAACACCCCGCCTCCGCTAGGGTCACTCGCAAAGGTATGCACTAGCTTTAGAGGGGCATTATTGGTAAACATGCACATAAATATCACAAGACAGAACATATAAAATAGCGGAAGTAAAATCAAACTTTCATAACATGAATAAATAAGGTCTAAAGCCTTTTACATCAGAGTACATCAAAACCTGTCTTGCAATAGTAAAGAAGCATAAAGACATTTTCATAAATTATTCCCCAAGTAAAAACAGTAAAGTAGCCATTAGCCAAGAAAAGTCCAAGCCATCCATGATGACCTTCAAGCAGAAGAAGTCCGAACTAAACAACAGTATTTCCTCCCTGTAACCTGGGGGGAAACGGAAGAAAAGAGGCGAAACAAAACGGGTCAGTCAAAAAGACTGAGTAAGCCCTATCTACTATTAGCATAAAAACTAGTAAAGTTAACTGACATGAGAAACTGAGATGAACATAAGCATGATAACAAGATAGATAAGCTAAATCAAAATAACAGGATGAACTACTGAACTCAGATAAACTAAGGTGTCATGATAAATTACGATGTCAAAATAAAACAAGGTATCACATCGTCAGGTTTCTATCAAGTATAATATCCCCAAGATATCTGTCACGTATAACGCCCCGTGATATCTATCCTGTATTTTAGCTCTGCACCTACCGTACTAGTATCCCCACCGTGTCATGTGTTAACCAAGAATGACCCTCACTCAAAAGTCGTGTAATGGTCCATGTCAACCTAATATATCGCATATATAGGTTACTCAACTTGTATGTTTTATTCCATGTAAATGTTCAGTCCCTTGCCGTAGACCATACGGGCTTTCCCATGAGATTCTATATTACTTTAACATAGTTCCATGATCCTTAAGATCGGTTTGGACTGTTACCCTAAACCTAGCTAGGCTCTTCCAACATGAATTATTGTTTGTACAACTAGGACTTATGCTACCTAGGGCTGCTAGGGATTATGCTTACCTATTGCACGTTTTCGTATCTCGGTTTGGGTTCAACCACCTAGGGCCACTAGGGATTACGCTAACCGCCAACCGCGAACTTTTTCCCACGCATTCATCGTGAATCGCTTTTCCATGACTGTATGCACATGTATCACATCGTGCCATCCGAGTCCTGTCACAGGGCAGACCAGGAAATACAGGACTCGGTCGGGAGCTTTCAATTTATCTGCCGATGCAGATGCTAAGGTCTGTTTTTTCCTATACGTGGCTATGGTCCCACGAGACCACTCCCTCAACTAGTGAAAGACAAGACAGGATAAATCCTGTATGAGAACACAACACTGGCCAACCCACATCCAAGCCTTACCGCAACCATAATTAGATAGCAATTATGGTCTTTTGGGTGTTCTCTGCCTTTCCGTACGTACACGCTTGACCAAAGATGGTAGGTATCCTGACGAAATGCTATCTAGGATACGACCGTGTATCGTCGACTATCCCCTATCCATCCCCGTCTTTAGGTCGCTCGTATAGCAACCAAGGCATACTCTTGGTTCTTCTAACACAGACCTTAACCTCTCATGAGCCTAGTATAATCACCTGGCAGCTCATAGAGGGATACCAAGAATATCCTCACGTTCCCCGAAGTCGCTGCTTCGTTACCCAGTTCGCTGGAGCCTTTATCTAAATCAGATACTTGCTCCTACTCGTATACTTAAACGATGACCTACCGTATCAGGTTACTCATCTATCTATGAACTGGTCTAAATTTCCTTGACTAAGAATCATTACTTAGTTATTCTTCAACTAAGGTTTACCACTTAGCATTGTTCCCGTTATCCTTGTTAACTACGGTTATCCACCTAATCCTCAGAACTAGGGTTTACATAATGGATTAAGTGTCACTTAAGTTCATGACTTAACCCGTCTACAAATCCTGTCAAAATTGGCTAAGTATCCAAGCTCAAGGCTTAACCCTACAAACCTTGCTCAAGTTGGTTAAGTATATTAAGCAATTCACAACTTAACCTCATCCAATTATCATTCTAGATTGGTTAAGTATATATTAACTTGACCCTATCAATTTACTTAGTCAAATCGGTCAAGTGTATTCAAGCGATTCGTGACTTAGCCTTATCATGTTTTCACGTTGTATTGGTTAAGTATCGGTTAACTTAACCACAATAAATTAACGAGTTAGATTGGATAAGTATAGGTCACTTAACCACATCAATTCATCATGTTTAGATTAGTTAAGTGTTTAACTTAACCACATTAAACTACCAAGTGGGATTAATTAAGTCTAGGCTAACTTAACCCCATCCGATTTCCATGTTTAGACTAGTTGAGTCTAATCTTAACCCCATTCGTTAACCGTATTTTTCGGTTAAGCGTCATTAAGAAAACTTACTTAACCTTACCAAGTTATCGCGTTGGATTGATTAAGTGTTGGTTAACTTAACCCCATCCACTAGTCATATAAAAATGGTTAAGTGTCATTAGGCAAATCAAGTTACTTAACCTACCCAACCTTGTCATGTTTTGTTAAGTATCATTAGCCTAATCAAATTACTTAACCCATTTGTCCATGTCATATTTGGTTAAGAGTCATTAATCAAATTAACTTAACCCTATCATGCGGCATTAATTACTTAATGCACCTTCACCTCTCACATTAGACTTTGTTGTGGTTACTAGTTAAGCCGGTCGGTTCCGGGTAGCTTTACACCACAACTTGGTCTAACCTCGGGTTCAAGCACAACATGACCAACTTCTCACATTGGGTCCTATTGTTTGCAACTACTAGTTAGGCTGGTCGGTTCCGGGTAGTTTTACGTTGCAAACTCAACCCAACCTCGAGTTGGCCACACTTATATTATCTAAGTGTCATGTCCATCATGTTTCCCAAAACATGTTACAAGTTTTCAAGCATTTGAGTAGGCCTAACTTAATAGGTAAATTCCTAAAGGGTAGACCTAACTTAATAGGTAAATTCCCAAGCTTATGTTTTTATGCATACTTACATGTCAACTTCCATGTTATATTTCAAGTCATGTTTTCAAGTTGTATTTTCATGTCATTAGAAATTACCCATAACATAACCCAACGCTTTTAAACTCGCATATACGTTCGCGACAACGTAATGGATTAAAAGAAGAGACTTGGCAAAGGCATGACAAAAATGGATATTAAGCCACAAGTTAATCATGGTGGCAAATGAGGCACAAATGTGTTCATTAACTTGCATGTTACATTCTTAAGTCTCAAAACATGCATAAACCCAAACTTGGCACATAAGCGAATCATGGTGACAAAAGATATGGAATGATGACTAGTAACTCGCATATATCATCATATAAGGGTTATGACTTCATATGCAAGTTGACATAAAGGTTATGAGGGTTGTCATGTTGCCTAATGCAACATTTCAACATAAAGGTTGTAGCTTTTAGCTCACAAGATCAAGATAATGACTTCATAAACTTGCATGACATGATAGCATGTATCATACTCAATGATCAAACCCAAACTTGCAACATGAACATTTAACTTCATAGTTAATATCTAAGAGTAGGGAAAGGGCTTACATTGCTATGAAGGCACAAAAGATATGACAAAGCCCTTATGCAATCAAATAGACCCAAAATGCAAGCTCTAACATAAAAACCCTTGAGCCAAAATGATCAAAACCCTTGCTTTATGATGCAAAGATAGAAACTTGACTTGAATGCAAGCTAATGACACTCATACAAGCTTGAAAACACTTGTATGCATGGAAAATCTCTCATAGAAACCATTTAGAAATTTTATGAAGAGAGTGGAGGCCATGAGAGGTAAAATTTTGCCATAGTTTAGTTGCATGAATGAATAATGAGGATTTAGGATAGATTAGGGTCTTATTTATAGATTAGGCAAGTGTTTTAGGCCATAGGATTAAACCTAGATTCAATCCAAGCCATCAAAGCATGTCTTGGGGAAGAAGTCAAGTGTAGGAACCATCTAGGGCCTTTAGATTAAAGATGAACCATGAGAACCATCCAAATGCAAAATCTGCATTTGAGCGAATCGGCCCACGGGTTGACAGCCAAACACCCTGGATTAACCCCTAGTCGACCCAGCGAGCTTGGGTCGACCTCAAAAATCGGCCGGTTCGGTTATTCCCCTCTCCCAATTCGCTGTTTTGAACATTTTTGCATATTTATTTATTTAATTTTCAATTATATATATATATATCAATATATATATATATTTCTCTGCGCAACCCATTTCACTTAATTAAGTATACTTTAATTTGGGAATTTTTCGTGAAACTTCGCGAGGCCATATCTTGGTCATACGGACTCCGATTTTCGAAAACTCGGACTCTATTTCGCGTATTTTTCCGAGACGAACGCAATGGCATAGCCCGTTTCCCTTGATTCAGATTTTACAGTTTAATTCTGCCTCCATTTATGTTATAACAGGTTATTGAAAATACGGGTTGTTACATTCTCCCCACCTTTTAGGATTTCGTCCCTGAAATCTCCAAGTTAGGAAGAACATATCCTACCATCCATCATCCATCTACTCAAAACATCATCCACAAGCAACCATTGTCCTTAGATGATTTCTAATGCTGTATGAATATATGCAAAACGTGTGTGTACATGTTCCTTAGCTAATGCTAATGATCAGGCCTGAATAATCTTTCTAATGCAAAATATGTATAGTGCCATGAATCCAACATGTATGCAAATAGTCCTAGTCATATAGATACTATATGCCTGCACAATCATTCATTCATATGCAACAACCGCATGATAATACATTCGATTTCATCCATAAACAAGTATGAATACTCGTGCATATGCAATATGAAATGTGACCGAGTCGAGCTAGTATCTAATGTGTATTCGCGCATCCACGAGCAACCACTTGCAACCACTTGCAACCATATCAATCATAACATGTTTCAAATACATGTTTACATCCATAGGGTTCTACCTAGAATTCCCTGAAACAGGGTCGAGAAGATAAACAGGACAAACTCCTTACAGGGTTTGTAACGGAGAATAGGACCGAGAGGATGTCCACAAAAGATAGCCTACAAGTAAGCTCTACAGAAAACAGGGATCAAGGATATACTCCCAAAAAGAGATATCATGCGCGTATCTAGTCTTTGACCATCAAAGTCGTCTTTTAACTTCGCGATTTTGTAGCTTCTTATTCCTGTTTCCATAACATGAGCTGGAACTCATTTCTTCGTCGCCTCTCGTTCCACTTGCACTTATCCTTTTCCTAGAATACTTGACGCAAACATGACTGCGTACTCATGATCTCATGCAAGCTTTCCAAAATTCACTAGTGAATCTTGGATCTCGTTTATATACTATAAGGCATTCCATGTAGAAGAACTTTCTCTTGAAAGTAAACAGATGTCAATCAGGTTATCATGCGCACTTACTAGGGTGATCTCTATAACCCATGCATAAATGAAGTAAACCATCCGTCTTATTGGCGAACACCATTCGATCGGGCTTCAAATTTCCAATAAAGGCATCAAGGGATTCTAAGTAACTAGTCATGACAGAACCTCAAAAAGGTTACCCGATACTTCGAGGGCATTACCAAGGCTAGTCAAAAGGTCTAACTACCCTCCTATCAAAACCGAGAGTGGCACCCCCTACTGGATAACCACTTCATCCCTAGAATCCATCCATAGCTTATAAACATAAGCATTATTTCCAAACTCAACACTTGGCATAGACATTCCCAAATCCAAACAAGTCATGTATAAATGGACTGATTCTCCAATAGGACTTTGAGACAAAAATGGGATTCTCTATTACGCTAGTACTTAAGGTGCAGAGACTCAACTATCGAAGCAGACTTAAATGATACGAACAACGAAGTCCTAACGGGATGATAGAGAAGAAAAGCTAAACCTTTAACAAGATCGTTACCCTCCTTCCGAGGTACTCTAGAAATGAGAGCATACTACTGCCCTCCCGATGATCTTGTCCTTGTCCCATAATACTTAACTATCCGCCCCGTTTTACCATGCCAAAGGTACTCTCTCGTCATGGGTTTCATTGTTCATCTTTCTCCCTCCTTTAAGGACTAAGCCATACCAACAAGTTGCTCATCCTTAAGCTCGTATCCTTTATCCTTCTTTCTCACGATCCTTTCTTATAACGCGGCCACTGGTCTCTCGAGAACCACCTCCATCGTATGGAAAGCACTTTCGTAGGTAGAAAAGACTAGTCGCAGTTAAAACTACTGTGACTACAGATGGAGGAAAGAAAGGAAAAGAGACTCAATTAAGGAAACAAGGATAGTGCTAATGGCCTTTGGGGAATAGCCTTTTTCTTTTAAAAGAAAATTTTCTTGAAAAATGCTTCTTTGTAAACGGTTTTTTTTTCCAAATAGTTTTCAGAAGGTCTTTAAAAACTTTTGCCCAGTCTGGTAACCTTCTGCTCTGATACCACGTGTAACACCCCGCCTCCGCTAGGGTCACTCGCAAAGGAATGCACTAGCTTTAGAGGGGCCTTATTGGTAAACATGCACAGAAATATCACAAGACAGAACATATAAAATAGCGGAAGTAAAATCAAACTTTCATAACATGAATAAATAAGGTCTAAAGCCTTTTACATCAGAGTACATCAAAACCTGTCTTGCAATAGTAAAGAAGCATAAAGACATTTTCATAAATTATTCCCCAAGTAAAAACAGTAAAGTAGCCATTAGCCAAGAAAAGTCCAAGCCATCCATGATGACCTTCAAGCAGAAGAACTCCGAACTAAACAACAGTATTTCCTCCCTGTAACCTGGGGGGAAACGGAAGAAAAGAGGCGAAACAAAACGGGTCAGTCAAAAAGACTGAGTAAGCCCTATCTACTATTAGCATAAAAACTAGTAAAGTTAACTGACATGAGAAACTGAGATGAACATAAGCATGATAACAAGATAGATAAGCTAAATCAAAATAACAGGATGAACTACTGAACTCAGATAAACTAAGGTGTCATGATAAATTATGATGTCAAGATAAAACAAGGTATCACATCGTCAGGTTTCTATCAAGTATAATATCCCCAAGATATCAATCACGTATAACGCCCCGTGATATCTATCCTGTATTTTAGCTCTGCACCTACCATACTAGTATCCCCACCGTGTCATGTGTTAACCAAGAATGACCCTCACTCAAAAGTCGTGTAATGGTCCATGTCAACCTAATATATCGCATATATAGGTTACTCAACTTGTATGTTTTATTCCATGTAAATGTTCAGTCCTTGCCGTAGACCATACGGGCTTTCCCATGAGATTCTATATTACTTTAACATAGTTCCATGATCCTTAAGATCGGTTTGGACTGTTACCCTAAACCTAGCTAGGGTCTTCCAACATGAATTATTGTTTGTACAACTAGGACTTATGCTACCTAGGGCTGCTAGGGATTATGCTTACCTATTGCACGTTTTCGTATCTCGGTTTGGGTTCAACCACCTAGGGCCACTAGGGATTACGCTAACCGCCAACCGCGCCCTCTTTCCCACGCATTCATCGTGAATCGCTTTTCCATGACTGTATGCACATGTATCACATCGTGCCATCCGAGTCCTGTCACAGGGCAGACCAGGAAATACAGGACTCGGTCGGGAGCTTTCAATTTATCTGCCGATGCAGATGCTAAGGTCTGTTTTTTCCTATACGTGGCTATGGTTCCACGAGACCACTCCCTCAACTAGTGAAAGACAAGACAGGTTAAATCCTGTATGAGAACACAACACTGGCCAACCCACATCCAAGCCTTACCGCAACCATAATTAGATAGCAATTATGGTCTTTTGGGTGTTCTCTGCCTTTCCGTACATACACGCTTGACCAAAGATGGTAGGTAGCCTGACGAAATGCTATCTAGGGTACGACCGTGTATCGTCGACTATCCCCCATCCATCCCCGTCTTTAGGTCGCTCGTATAGCAACCAAGGCATACTCTTGGTTCTTCTAACGCAGACCTTAACCTCTCATGAGCCTAGTATAATCACCTGGCAGCTCATAGAGGGATACCAAGAATATCCTCACGTTCCCCGAAGCCGCTGCTTCGTTACCCAGTTCGCTGGAGCCTTTATCTAAATCAGATACTTGCTCCTACTCATATACTTAAACGATGACCTACCGTATCAGGTTACTCATCTATCTATGAACTGGTCTAAATTTCCTTGACTAAGATTCATTACTTAGTTATTCTTCAACTAAGGTTTACCACTTAGCATTGTTCCCGTTATCCTTGTTAACTACGGTTATCCACCTAATCCTCAGAACTAGGGTTTACATAATGGATTAAGTGTCACTTAAGTTCATGACTTAACCCGTCTACAAATCCTGTCAAAATTGGCTAAGTATCCAAGTTCAAGGCTTAACCCTACAAACCTTGCTCAAGTTGGTTAAGTATATTAAGCAATTCACGACTTAACCTCGTCCAATTATCATTCTAGATTGGTTAAGTATATATTAACTTGACCCTATCAATTTACTTAGTCAAATCGGTCAAGTGTATTCAAGCGATTCGTGACTTAGCCTTATCATGTTTTCACGTTGTATTGGTTAAGTATCGGTTAACTTAACCACAATAAATTAACGAGTTAGATTGGATAAGTATAGGTCACTTAACCACATCAATTCATCATGTTTAGATTAGTTAAGTGTTTAACTTAACCCCATTAAACTACCAAGTGGGATTAATTAAGTCTAGGCTAACTTAACCCCATCCGATTTCCATGTTTAGACTAGATGAGTCTAATCTTAACCCCATTCGTTAACCGTATTTTTCGGTTAAGCGTCATTAAGAAAACTTACTTAACCTTACCAAGTTATCGCGTTGGATTGATTAAGTGTTCGTTAACTTAACCCCATCCACTAGTCATATAAAAATGGTTAAGTGTCATTAGGCAAATCAAGTTACTTAACCTACCCAACCTTGTCATGTTTTGTTAAGTATCATTAGCCTAATCAAATTACTTAACCCATTTGTCCATGTCATATTTGGTTAAGAGTCATTAATCAAATTAACTTAACCCTATCATGTGGCATTAATTACTTAATGCACCTTCACCTCTCACATTAGACTTTGTTGTGGTTACTAGTTAAGCCGGTCGGTTCCGGGTAGCTTTACACCACAACTTGGTCTAACCTCGGGTTCAAGCACAACATGACCAACTTCTCACATTGGGTCCTATTGTTTGCAACTACTAGTTAGGCTGGTCGGTTCCGGGTAGTTTTACATTGCAAACTCAACCCAACCTCGAGTTGGCCACACTTATATTATCTAAGTGTCATGTCCATCATGTTTCCCAAAACATGTTACAAGTTTTCAAGCATTTGGGTAGGCCTAACTTAATAGGTAAATTCCCAAAGGGTAGACCTAACTTAATAGGTAAATTCCCAAGCTTATGTTTTTATGCATACTTACATGTCAACTTCCATGTTATATTTCAAGTCATGTTTTCAAGTTGTATTTTCATGTCATTAGAAATTACCCAAAACATAACCCAACGCTTTTAAACTCGCATATACGTTCGCGACAACGTAATGGATTAAAAGAAGAGACTTGGCAAAGGCATGACAAAAATGGATATTAAGCCACAAGTTAATCA
Organism: Allium sativum; assembly: GCA_030737875.1. Taxonomy (NCBI): domain Eukaryota; kingdom Viridiplantae; phylum Streptophyta; class Magnoliopsida; order Asparagales; family Amaryllidaceae; genus Allium; species Allium sativum. The sequence continues at coordinate 371,325,279 of CM060925.1, read as the reverse complement.
TGGTGGCAAATGAGGCACAAATGTGTTCATTAACTTGCATGTTACATTCTTAAGTCTCAAAACATACATAAACCCAAACTTGGCACATAAGCGAATCATGGTGACAAAAGATATGGAATGATGACTAGTAACTCGCATATATCATCATATAAGGGTTATGACTTCATATGCAAGTTGACATAAAGGTTATGAGGGTTCTCATGTTGCCTAATGCAACATTTCAACATAAAGGTTGTAGCTTTTAGCTCACAAGATCAAGATAATGACTTCATAAACTTGCATGACATGATAGCATGTATCATACTCAATGATCAAACCCAAACTTGCAACATGAACATTTAACTTCATAGTTAATATCTAAGAGTAGGGAAAGGGCTTACATTGCTATGAAGGCACAAAAGATATGACAAAGCCCTTATGCAATCAAATAGACCCAAAATGCAAGCTCTAACATAAAAACCCTTGAGCCAAAATGATCAAAACCCTTGCTTTATGATGCAAAGATAGAAACTTGACTTGAATGCAAGCTAATGACACTCATACAAGCTTGAAAACACTTGTATGCATGGAAAATCTCTCATAGAAACCATTTAGAAATTTTATGAAGAGAGTGGAGGCCATGAGAGGTAAAATTTTGCCATAGTTTAGTTGCATGAATGAATAATGAGGATTTAGGATAGGTTAGGGTCTTATTTATAGATTAGGCAAGTGTTTTAGGCCATAGGATTAAACCTAGATTCAATCCAAGCCATCAAAGCATGTCTTGGGGAAGAAGTCAAGTGTAGGAACCATCTAGGGCCTTTAGATTAAAGATGAACCATAAGAACCATCCAAATGCAAAATTTGCATTTCAGCGAATCGGCCCACGGGTTGACAGCCAAACACCCTGGATTAACCCCTAGTCGACCCAACGGGCTCGGGTCGACCTCAAAAATCGGCCGGTTCGGTTATTTCCCTCTCCCAATTCGCTGTTTTGAACATTTTTGCATATTTATTTATTTAATTTTCAATTATATATATATATATCAATATATATATATTTCTCTGCGCAACCCATTTCACTTAATTAAGTATACTTTAATTTGGGAATTTTTCGTGAAACTTCGCGAGGCCATATCTTGGTCATACGGACTCCGACTCTATTTCGTGTATTTTTCCGAGACGAACGCAATGGCATAGCCCGTTTCCCTTGATTCAGATTTTACAGTTTAATTCTGCCTCCATTTATGTTATAACAGGTTATTGAAAATACGGGTTGTTACAGCGCGGATCTCAAACGCTTTTTGATGAAGTCGACTTTATCAGATGCTTCTCTAATCATATGGGGTCCTAACACAAGTCTGTTTCCAGGTTCTACCCAACATGCTGGAGATCTGCACGGTCTGCCATATAATTCTTCAAATGGCGACATTCCCAAACTTGCTTGATAGCTATTGTTATATGAGAATTCTGCCAAATGCAAGTGATCTTCCCATGACCCACCAAAATCAATTATACAAGCCCGCAATAAATCTTCTAGAATTCTATTCACCCGCTCAGTTTGGCCATCTGTTTGAGGGTGATAAGCGGTGCTCATATTCAGTTTCGTTCCCAATTCTGTCTGGAAAGCCTCCCAGAATTTGCTAGAAAATATCGGGTCTCTATCACTGACTATGATGATGGGAATTCCATGCAGCTTAACAATTTCTTTGAAATATATCTGTGCTAGACTTTGAGCGGTTCTATTGGATCTGACAGGTATAAAATGGGCAGTCTTCGTGAACCGATCTACGATTATCCAAATGATGTCATTACCTTTCCTGGTTCGCGGCAAACCATCTATGAAATCCATGGAAATCTGTTCCCATTTCCAACTTGGGACTTCCAACGGTTGCAACAATCCGGCTAGCTTCTGTTGGTCACTTTTGACCAATTGACAAGTAGGGCATCTGCTAACATACAAAGAAATATCCCTTTTCATTGCCCCCCACCAAAAAGTGCGTTTGATATCGTTGTACATTTTACTCACCCCAGGATGGATGCAAAATTTAGATTTATGGCATTCGTCTAACACTTCTCTTTTGAGCTCAGGGATGTTGGGAACACACATTCTCCCATTCAGTCTCAGAACTTCTTCTTTATCTATCTGAAAACTTGAGGGCTCTCCCCTCTGGATTCTCCCTTTGATCCTTTCAATGAAATAATCATTCTTCTGGAGAGCACATATCTTATCGATAAAGCTAGGGGTAATTATAAGATTGGCAATGATTGCGGTTTTTCTACTAAGCGCATCTGCTACAACATTAGCCTTCCCCGGCGTATACAGGATATCAAGATCATACGCTGCAAGAAATTCTAGCCAACGCTGCTGTCTCAAATTCAGATCTTTCTGGGTGTATAAATACTTCAATGATTGATGATCTGTGTACAGTATAAATTTCTCGCCCAATAAATAACGCCTCCAGATTTTCAAAGCAAAAACGATAGCTAGCAACTCAAGATCATGAGTCACATAATTCTTCTCATGCGGTTTAAGTTGGCGGCTTGCATAAGCGACTACTTGGCCTCTTTGCATTAACACTACACCAAGACCTCTAATAGAAGTATCTGTCCAAACTGTTAAATCCTGATTGCCATCAATAATAGTTAACACTGGAGCAGTGGTCAGTTTCGATTTCAATTCCTGGAAAGCTTCCTCACAGTCGGAAGTCCACTTAAACTTCTCATGTTTCTTAGTGAGCTTCGTTAACGGACCGGATATCTTCGAAAAATCCTTAACGAACTTTCGATAATAACTAGCCAACCCCATAAAACTTCTAACTTCTGTGGGAGTAGTGGGTTGTTTCCGGTCTTGAATCGCTGTTATTTTGCTTGGGTCTATAGAAATCCCTTTCTCTGACACGACATGGCCAAGAAACTTCACTTCTTCTTGCCAGAAGACACATTTAGAGAATTTGTCTTTGAAGACGTTCTTCCTTAGAATCTCCAATACTTGTTCTAAGTGTTTTTCATGCTCGGGTTTTGATTTGGAGTAGATTAAAATATCATCGATGAATACGAGGACAAATTTATTCAGAACTCCCCTGAACACTCTATTCATTAGATCGACAAAGTATGCTGAAGCGTTACACAGGCCAAACGGCATTACTAACCATTCATAAAATATGTCTGGACCTCTGAAAGCTGTCAAAGGAACACACTCTTCTGCTATTCTCAATTGATGAAACCCTGTAGCTAGGTCCATTCGGGAAAATACTTTCGCCCCATTCAATTGGTCTAGCAAATCATCGATGCGGGGTAATGGATACTTGTTTTTGAGCGTCTGTTTATTGAGGTCTCGGTAATCAATGCATAATCGAAGAGTACCGTCTGACTTTGGGACAAACACAACAGCTGTACCCCAATTGGAAAAACTAGGTTTGATTAGACCCTTCCACAACAGTTGACGAGTTTGATCGCCTAATTCTTCTTTTTCCTTCGGAGTCATTCTGCGAATTGGATGTACCACTGGTCTGGCATTGGGAATTAGATCGATTCGGAATTCTATTTCTCTTTGCGGAGGTAAGTTTTCAACTTCATCAAACACATCCGCATAGTTTCTAACAATAGGAATCTTTTCTATGGAAGTGGGGATAACTTCTAATGCCGACCAAAATTCTTCTCTATTCGAATTCGAACCATGACAGGGTATAAATATATGTCCAAGCTCCGTTCGAATTTTAACGATTCTTTCCGCACAATTCACTTCGGCTTCATACTTCGTTAACCAATCAAGCCCGAGAATGATATCGAATTCGGGATAATCCATAACGATTAAATTGAAAGGAAACTGGTATCGGGAGAAAGAAGTAGGCACCTTACAACACGAACTGAGGGTAATAGGACCCCCTATCGGGTTATGTACTTCCACCGAATCTTTAAGCTTTCTCTGTTTTAACTTTAATTTGTGCATTGTGTTACTAGCAATAAAACTACGTTATGCACCTGTGTCAAACAATACAGAGACAGGAATATTTTTAATTGTAAGGGTACCTCCCAAAACATCAGGTTTACCTACTCCATCGGAAGCAGCTGGCGGGCTCGACCCGTCACATACGTGAGCTACTGTGGCCTTCTTCAGCAAAGGACAGTCTTTGACTAGATGATCGGTCTTACGGCAATTAAAGCAGGAGCGAGGGTTTTGAGAACCCTGGCTTGAACCTTGTGAATTTGTCTTCTGCCTCTTCGTGGTTGTGCACACATTAGAGTAGTGCCCCGCTTTGCCACAGTTAAAGCAGTTTCCTCTTGGCGGCTTGTCTGTCTGAGGTTTTGAAGATGCTGCTTGGCTTGACTCAGCTTGATTCGCAGCAGGCTTGCGTTTGTTCCTGGCTTGGCTTCTAGCGCGATCCTGCTCTAGATGCCTATGGTCAAGGTCTTCGTAGTTGCATGTCATTTCCACAAATTCATTGAATTCCAGCTTGACATGGGCCATGGCTCTATCATGATACTGTCGCCTTAGCCCAAGGATAAACCTCTTATTTTTGGACTTTGCAGTTGCGACGAGCTCCGGAGCATAGGGCGACAACAGTGTAAATTTATTCAGATAATCCTGCACGGAAAGATCCCCCTGCTGGAGGTTGGCGAAGTCATCGTGCATTCGCTCTAGAGCTTGTTCTGGGACATATTTCTCCTTGAAGAGTTCTTTGAATCCATCCCATGTTCTTCCAGCTTCTCTATTCCCGGCGGTGAGAGATTCCCACCATAGTTCGGCTTGTTCCTGCATAAGCCAGGCGCCCATAATAGCTTTATCTTCGTCTCCAAGCCTTAGGCCTTCAAGAATTTTCTCGCATGTTTTGAGCCATGCAAGGGCCTCTATTACTGTGCCAGTTCCTGAGAAGGTCTTGCCTCCTAAGTTTTTGTATCTCTTAGCTACACGGTCCAACTCGAAGTATTGAGCGGTCGGAGGTTGTATCAAAGGTCCTTCTTGAACTGGGGCTTCTCCCCTTCCTCGGCCTCAGCCGGCACGGCCTCCTCGAGCGGCGGCTGCTCTGGTAGCCATTTGTCAAATTCTGTATAAGCAAGAAAAGAGTCAGCTAACAGAAATGATAGTTTATTGCATAGTTAAGCAGAAAATTTATGGAAAGATAACGATGGACTGATCAAATTGCTTTTGCTATTCTGCTCGGCTCATTCTAGGACTTTACTAGTCCTATCTCTAATGAGCGACTCGCCTTAGAATACTACTGATTCTATTTTGACGAAGTGTTTAATGTGTTAGACTCCAGAACTAAGGTTAACCAAAGCTCTGATACCAGCTGTGACGATCCCAAAACCCCGTGACACGGTGTTAAGGATAATCATTGGAATATAACACATTAATCATCATTAGCAGATTACAGATAATAGCATAAACAGAAATTAGAATAATTTACACACATATGACAGCGGAATCATATAGATATCATCACATCAGAGAAGCACAGTACAGGATACAACTTAGTGCATAGTGATACATAATCAGTCACCATCGCCTGAGGCGGAATCATACATAAAGAGTACACAAAATAATTATCAGTCTACATCGCCGATGGCGGAATCATAATATAGATACAATAATGGCGGAGAAAATCCAAGTCAGCACGGTGTAGTCAAGCCACGCCATGAGCCAAAAGGTGCGTCAGAAACCTGTAACTAGGCTGCCCGTGTGAAAATGAGGGCATCCGAGTTTGCAAGGTGAAACAAACTACGAGTCAGTCATGGGACTGGTATGAGAAATTTACTTAACTTATTAACAACAATAATAAGGCAAATCAAAGGACCACGCCACTTTCGCGGAACGGGTTTACTCCAATGGGTGCTAGTGCATGAAATAAAGTAAATGATTAAATCATCGCAATGCTTTTCATAAAATGAAGCCATTATAAGACTCAGGTCCCATCACACAGTGCAACGCAAGCCGTAGGATAGAGTTTTACCTTATAATGGCCAAAAATGCTTCATACGTATAAAACAAAAGTGTTTGATATTATTACTAGTGCATATATGTTTCAAAAGCAAATTCAATCATAAATATCAATCCTAGACGGCATGGGTACCATATATCATGTCGCCATACTAGTAATACAATCACATTCGCATATTTCGTATTGGAAATTGGATTGCTTCATGAGTCGAGGCAAGGGGCAAGCTCCTCTCCGTTCGAGACACTCTAGCAAATGTCCCAGGACCCCACTATGATCCTTGGAATTGGCTGGGCCGGTCCTCTCTTACTTTTGAGGATTAGTTATTCCTGAACACACGTTTCTCGGTCCTTACAGACCTATAATTGAGGCGCCTCGCATTCCAACAACCACACAGGTGAAAAGTATATATAATGTCAGGGCTGGTAGGTCACTGACACCACCATAGCTAGAGAGAAACGTCGTGCTCTCCCAGCGGTTTGTCTCCCGTTTTTGACTCATACCGGGGTGTGAGGCTCGCGAATTCACGTTATACACAAAGCTACGTCACACAGACCATGCTTTGATCATCAACCACAAGACTTTACTTTGCAACAGAAGCCTTGATCATATGCCACTCAGGCGTGCCACACAGGAAATCCACTCCATGCGACTGATTTCTATCAATATATAACCTCTGAGCTCATACGTCTCAGAAAAGGGCGTTAAGCAAGAGAATAAATTCTCTGCCTCCAAACAGATATATATTTAACAGAGATCAATCAGCACAGAACAAAATCCAATGTCGGACACACAGTCCATTTACAAGTCCGTTCTGGGTCTGAACGAAACCGGAGGCACCAATTCCTCGCATATCCGTACAATCAACAGTTTGTTTGGACGGCTACCACTTCAGCTCCTTTATGGTAGCTACTCCACTCACGAGCATCAGTAGCGCCCATCCATCCAATGTGAAGATCGTCGGTCTTCAACCGTCTTCGACTCTTCGACTTCTCAACGTCGATCGATTATTTGAAATGAGATGAACTCGGCCTTTTCAAATAATCCACATATATTTAGATTTTCAAATCAATTAATCAACTGGTTGGACTATTCAACATCCACATTTCAGTTCTTTAGTTATAATTCTCACGTTAAATACATTCAACCATCACCTATCAAACAAACACAACAAAATTGGTTTATTTCCACTCTATATAGTCATTAGTATTTTATAATGATATATCGCCATCTTTATTTAATTTAAAATGGCCCAATTTAATTAAACGACGATTCAGGCCATGTCGATGCACTGGCGCTGTTTTTCACTAATTTTGTTTTACACATATCTGAAAATCTAACCGTTGTATCTTCACAAATTTTATATTATTAGGAAGGTCATTTCAAAACGAATCCAACGGTTTCAGTTTTGGGAAAATCCGACGGTCGGATCTTCCACACTAGCCATTTGAAGTTACGATTTCAATTTACGAACTACAGCGTCGTTATTCGATTTAATTTAATTATATTTATATATATATATATAAATAAATATAACCGTTTCTGGCGCTGTTTTTCTTCATATTTGAATTAAACATTCCAGACAATCCAACCGTCGGATCTTCACAAATTTGGTGTCGTTGGAAAGATATTTCCAAGGCGAACCCAATGGTTGCAGTTTCGGGAAAATCCAAAGGTTTGATTTCCCGCACTAGTCGTTTGAAATCACGGTTTCAAAACACGAACTGCACGGCCACGTTTTGTTTTAATTTTATTTATATTTATATATTTATATAAATATACTTCATTCAAAAATTCCTATATCGTTTTCACTTCAATTATTTCACTAACGCCTTTAAATTTTGGAAAATTTTGCCATAACCTCCTTTGTACGGGAGGGGCTGGGAAAATTCCCAAATAGCCACACGGGCGTCTCATGTCAAAAAGAAAAAGAAAAAGCCAAGCGACTAGCCAACAGGCTCAAAAAATCATCACCCAAGCAAAACAGTAAATGTGTACCTATTTGTCGGGCACAAAATTTTATTCCTCTTCTCTAGCCCCTTTGCTATAACATGTTCAATAAATATGCATGTACATATATACAATTTTTATCACTTATCATTTTCCATTCAACTTCATATTTAATTTACTTTGTTTTAAAAACACCATTCATTCTAATGTTGCATGCATAGGCTAAAATCATATCATTAGCTAATTAATGTATATTTCAACTCGTGCACATTTATTTGAACAAGTGGCTATTTTTAACACTTCACATTTCAAAGATGATAATTTTGCCGAACTAAAATAGATTTCAACACATGATTATTTTATTAAGTCCCTATGCATGTTAAAAATAATATTTCATTCACAAATATTTATTTCAACGTCCGCATATCTCTAGCATATCACATATATGATAAAAATGATATTTTTATCATTTAAAATATTTATTCGACAAATGGATGTTTTCAACACTTCATAGTTTCAATAAAAATGTAATTTTTATTGTTCGATCTTTTTATTCAACACATGAATTTTTCCACTACACACATTTCTCAACACATGAGCATTTCCACACATGGATATTTTATTTGTGTTGTTCATATAAGAAAGATAGAATTTTTATTTTTGAAACTATTTATATATAAGGCGAATATTTTTCATACTTCATATATGTTATAAAAATATGATTTTTATTGTTTAAACACTTCATTCATTCACAAATGAATTTAATTTTCACACATCACCTTTCAACACATGAACATTTCCACACATGGATATAGTTTCAACATATGACTTTAATTTCAAAGCATGAAAATAATTTCAACATATGAAAATTATTCTAACACATAAAGATTATTCAAAATTTCGGCAGCATAACGGCAGGGTAGTTAAAACCGGCACCGTCCCTAGTACGGCTCCTCGCTCTACCTTAAAACCTCGCGGTTTTTGACAATGGGGATTCATGCATCTAATTCGCACGTAGGCGGCATGTTTTATTTTTATTTCCACAAATATTTCCAATTCATTTCAATCACCAATGGGTATTTTTCAACCACAACCAAACAATATCAACCACAAACGATTATTCAACCATTCGTATTTTTCATCCAATATTTCACACCAATTCACAACAATAAATATCGTCCATGGTTGGTGGACGAGGGGAGTATATATATATATATATATATATATATATATATTATATATATTATTGCTATATTTCACTTGCATTTCAACACATATATCAATTATTCTATGCATGTATAATTCATACTTCGCTTATATAGCTTACACTATGCATGTACATGAGGTATACAACACGTGTGTAATTTATATTTCGCTTATATAATTTATACACGACATTTTCCATTCAAATTCTTTTAATTTAGATTTCTCACATTGGTTTTCGAAGTGCTAAAAGTCGTAGATGACTCAGAAAATTCCGCGGCTTCTTCTATGTGGTAGAGAGCTTCCTTGCGGTCCCGATGTTTTCTGTTTCATCGAATTTCGTCAACACCCTAAAAAGATATGATTTTTCAAAGTTCAAACATCAAAAAGGACTCACCTTTCACGATGGTTCGAAACTAGGGTTGCAGTTTTCGCGAGAACCAAGGCACGAGGGGATGATCGACGGGTTGGACGTGGAAGAGGGAGGAGAGGGCTACAGGCGCGCGGTGGTTGGAGGCGACTCGGTGGGGCCCAGAGCTCGCGGCGGCGCCTGGAAGGTCGGGACTTTAGAGGGAGATATCTCGACGTAGGAGCAACGATAGGGGGAGCTCCTTATATGGATTTGAAGAGGGGAAGGAGAACTACAAAAAGTTGAACTGGGGGAGGGGCTGATTCGGGCTGTGGCGATCGGAAATCGCCCAGGAAGGGGAGGAAGCGTTCCGTCGTCGATGTTGGGGGGGGAGGGTCGGGGGTTTTCTGATGTTTTTTTTTATTTGTGAACGGAGAAATATGATTGGTCGATGGTTTTATTAAGTTTTTAAATAGTGTTTTCTCCAACGAACTCCTTCTCAAACCCAACGACTGTCGCCCCTAGCTAAATACCCCCATCCCGGACACAATGGGATAGGTTGCGTTGGCCAATTCAACTGTTACAGTCAGTTATTTTTCAAATTAATGTATAAAACATTAAATTTTTAACTTTGAACGTACATTTCAGTTTGCCAGGGCCACAAACTGATTCGAAAAATTCCAGAAAAATAAATCTAGCTATGTTTTGACGCAACGGTCCCAACAAAACTAGTTTCGTCGAATTCCGAGATCGTTTGAAAAATGGCCATTTTCTGGTCGATCCAATTTAACAGAAATTGACCAAACACATTTTCTTTTGCCACGCACGCATACTAGCTTCAAAAATTATGAAATTTGAAACCTTGCAATAGTTTGACATCCCGGACCCAACAAAAGTGGTTTCGTCGAATTCCGAGGTCGTATGCAAAATATCAATTTTCCAGGGCTATATATTCTATATAGCGACCATTCTGAAAATTCATTCGGCCATAACTTTTGATTCCCGTTATGAAACTTCGATTTTTCAGATTCGTTAGAAAGGTATTGATGAACAGATTTAGATATTTTCGGTTTCGCTAAAATCCGTTATATTGTCCACCCTGAACAGTCAGTCAAAGTTTGAATTCAAAATTTCAAACTGACTCACTATTTCTAATTCACTATTTTATTGAAATATTCTATTTCAATTGTTCAAATTCCTTTGAAATCACCAATTTAAAATTTTTAAATTGGCTCGTATTTTCCGGGTTATTACAGTCGCTACGTGGCGCGTTCTATTTAGGCCATTATATATATATATATATATATATATATATATATATATATATATATATCATCGATTTCAATTTAAAACGTGTTTCATAAAATATTTATAATTTCTTTTTAAAACGATTTCAACTCCATTTTCAATTTTAAATCAAAATTGAATATTCTATATCTTTATCATATAAAAATAGTAATATTTTCAAAATATTAGATTTTTTAATCACTTCTTTTCGATATTCATTATAAAATGAATAAAATCGATCAATAAACCCATTCGGGTTAAAATAGCGTTTCTATACTTAACCCGGCTTCATATTTTTATATTTTTTTGTCCATCCAAAATCGGACATCAAAATCATAATTTATTCTTCACTGAATGTTATTTTAAAGTATTCGTTATTTTAAAATATTCTTTATTTCTGATTCAGAATGTGACTTAATCAATTACCATATAATTTCAGTTATATGGATTTCATACGTCGCATGTACTCAATAATAATGATAAATAATCATTAAACAGTCCATTCACATCCAGAGTGAAATTTACAACTGTGGAGCATTAAGATAAATAAATAACGCTCATCACAGTATGTCCATCAATCGATCGCATACAACTAAATATTGGGATTAGTGTATGTCAAATATCATCCCAATACCCGTGTAGAGTTTTCAAACAACAACAATCTGTTTAAATAAATCATTGGTTAATAAATTTAACCAATTCTAATTCGGTTTGAATTATTTTTCAACTTAGCCAATTAAACTGTATAAATTATAAATGGATATTTATAATTTAATTTCAACTACCACATTAATATTAACATTATTTTTAATATGTTAATCATTACAACATCACAAACAGAAAACAATACAATCAATTAAATCGTCCATGGTCTGTGGACGAGGAAGGTGAGCTAACAAGCACCGTATACAATTTTTAATGATTTAAAACTGATATAAATCTACATTGGCAATTTCTATACATTTACAATTATAAAATAAATTAAATAAATGTACAAAATTTTTAGTAAGAGATAGTTCTCACCTTTGGTTTCCACTCCGTCATTCTTTATCTGAAGATTTATTTTTAATTGATTTAAACTGCGTGTTTAATCAAATCAAAAATTCCAATCAGCTCCAATCCTATTCTGGTCAGTTCCATTGCGAAGCTCTCATTTTTCTAATTCCAACGCAACTGAAATTTATGAATTTCGATTTCGTACGAAGAAGTTATGATATTTTTAACATTGATTTCATAAATTAAAATAACAATTACATTAATTATTTACATTTCTTCCCCTTCCTCCTTCTTCCCCTTCGTTACTTGTGTGGCCCCAAAAAACCCAATGCTCGATCGAAGAAATTTCCGCCGCACCCATCGTCGAGCCACCTGACCTCCATCCACGTGCGCCACCCACTCCGCCTTGCCACCACCTCCCTCCGCCGTGACCCACGACGAACCCGCTGGCCCCATCTGCTCCGAAAACACCCACGACGTCACCGGGTTTGAGCCCCAAAATCAAATTCAATATCCTACGAAATTCAATCTCCACTGTTAATATGGAGGAGCTCGCTTAGTACTACAAGATTGCCGTAGAAAGTCCCTTAATTTTGTGCGTGGATTGTGAGGTATTAGGGAAGGAAGGATCGAACGCCCTAGCCATTCGATTTTTGAAGTAGCGGGCGGCATATTCCAGAATAATGAATTTAGGGTCTTTGAGAAAATTAGTTTATATATATAAATAATATTATTTTAATTCCAAAAATACTAGTTTATCGATCCGATCTCCAAATCAAACTGAACGATTGTCATCCCTAGCCAAATACCCCCATTCTGGACACAATGGGATAGGTTTCGTAAGCTAATTCAACTGTTTCGAACATTTTTTATCAAAATTAAAATATTAATCAGTATATTGAATTTTAAACATATATTTTAATTTATCGGGGCTATATACTAACTCCAAAAATTACAGAAAAATAAATCTAGCTATGTTTTGACAATACGGTCCTAACAAAATTAATTTCGTCGAATTTGGAAAAAGTTTGAAAAATGGTCCTTTTCCAGTCGACTAAATTCAAACTAAAAGTACCAAATGCGTTTAAATTCACCACGCTCACATATTAATTCCAAAAATTCTGAAAATTGGAATCTGGCAATAATTTGACATTCTGAATCCAACAAAAGTGGTTTCGTCGAAAGCGGAGGTCATTTGCAAAATGGCTATTTTTAAGGGCAATATATTACATTAAATATATATATATATATATTCCATAGCGACTATTTTGAATTTTAAACTGGACATAACTTTTAATTTATATTATGAAATCTGAATTTATCACATTCATTAGAAAGAAATAGTTTAATAGATTATAACGTATCTTGTTTCGCCCAATTCCGATTTATATTGAATTCTGTATATTCATTTGAAATTAGAAATCGAATTTTCAAACTACTGCACCATTTCAACTTGTTTTAAAATTAAAATAAATTTATATGTTCTAACTTCGATTAAAATAAATTTTTAGTCATTATTATCTAAAATAAATCATTTTAAATATTCAAAATCCATTAAAATCGTTAAAATAAAAATTTTAAATTTGTTCTGAAAATCCGGGTTGTTTCAGATTTCTTATCATAATTAAATCTTATATTACTTGTATGTTTACTATCTTGAAGTTATTGAATAGTAAAATGCTAAGTAAACCATCTAAAATGACCAAAACTTCACTAGTGCAAAACTAACCGTTTAACCTTGATTTTTGGATTTCTAAGTTTTATAAATGTTCTTTAAGTTTATGGATATTATCTTATCTTTTTAATATGATTTCTGTTACTACCAAAATTAACAATGAAGCGAACCGACGGTGAAGGGTATTGGACAGCCGAAGGCCCACTAAAAGCTCGACTCCAAGTGGAACCCTTTATTTGGAAGGGTTAAAAGCTGGAAAGAATAACTCGAGACACGGCACAAAACGAAACCCTCTAGGAAGAAGGATCGCGAAAGCTACTGGGCATGGCTGGCGGGATTTATCCATCAAGGCCAATCTGATAGGAATTCACCAAGCATCATCGACCCAACAAAGGAGTCCTATAGCAAAAGATCATCCTAACGCGAAACCAAGTAAGCCGGAAGCAATAGATCCAATGGACAAAACCTAAAGGAATCTTCGATAATGGCCTGCCCAAATACCGATACGCCTGAAGATGAAAGCAACCAAGGCACTAGCCCAGGAGAACGCGAAGGCCACTCAGAACCCACCTCTGGAGCATCTACTGCACAGATATCAAAAGGTCCTGAAGCGACCCGAAATTCCCCGTAAAGGGAAGCCTGGATTGAGTTGAGAACACAACAAATTAGAAAACAGACAGAAGAACATTCCATTGCCTATTAAAACAATTACATCAGAGTACAAGAATATAATAGAGTATAAACGAATAAATAATATACAACAGAAAATATCAGTTTTAAATTACATTTAAATACATAGCAGTGGGAAAACAATATAAGACACAACTGGAAGAAATACACGGATAAAGAGCTTTCCGAATATCACTTCAGCTGTAAACCAGGATCCTGTATAAATAAATCTGCCAAACCAAAACAACTAGTTGCCCGTGTGGAAAATATAGGCACCTAGAGTTTAGGTTAAAACAATAAACTACAAGTCAGTCATGTGACTGGTGTGAGAACTAAAACGGTTATTTAAAACTTTTCTTTAAAATAAGGTAAATTAAGGGATCACGCCATATAACATGGAACAGGTTTTAACCCCAAGAATACCGGTGCATATAACAAACAACGCAATGCTAAAATAATGAAAATGAAGCTATTATAAGACCCAGGTCCCGTCACACAATGCAACGCAAGCCGGAGGATAGGGTTTTACCTTATAATAGCCAAATAATGCTTGATACACGAAATTTAATCTTTTATTATTACTATAAGTGAAGAAAACAACTTCAAATATAAATGTATCAATCATAAACGGCATGGGTCCCATATATCATGTCGCCATACTAGTTCTACAATTAAAACCACAAAATGTCATATTCGAAGTTTGGATTTCCATACTGGTGGCTCCTGATCCGAAAGATCTATCGCGTAGTACAATTCCCAATGGCTTACGTCGCAGGCATGCGAAAACGACATAATGCACATCCGCACTATCCAGGAAACAAGTTACCGTGGCTTACGTCCAAGCATTGGAAAACACCGCTAACTCTATCCATCTGGGAATCGGGGGGTGTGCCCCTATCCCTACTGGTGTGGGGCGAACACACCCAGTATCACCTCGGTCGATCGAATCCATGACGACCCGCAGGATGTATATCCTCATCTCTAAAGCATACTAGTCTAAAAATCAGTTTGCCACCATACCGGTGTGTGAGACCCGCGAATTAATGCTACACAAAGTTGTGCTATATTAAAGCTGTGCTTTGATCATCATCCACCAAACTTTTCTTTTCAACAAAAGTTTGGATCACTGCATCTCAGCATGCCACACTATCAATCCATACTGTACCACTGATTTCTGCCAATATATAACCTCTAAGCTCGTACGTCTCAGAGAAGGGTGTTAAGCAAGAGAATAAATTCTCCGCCACGAAACAGATATATATATTTAGCAGAGATCAACGAATACAGTATAAAGGAATACAATGTTAGACACACCATCCATTTACAAGTCTGTTCTAGGTCTGAAAAAAACCGGAGGCACCTTATTCCTCGTCCTGTATATCCAATACAGGACAGAGGCCCGCGCATATTCGTACAACCAATAAGTACGTCCGGACGGCTACCGCTGTAGCCCCTTCAAGGTAGCTACTTCAATAATGAGCATCAGTAGCACCCATCCATTTGATGTGAAGATCGTCGGTCTTGCACCATCATCAATCTCTTCGACTTATCGTCGAATCAGTTATTCAGAATGGGTATAAACCCGGCCTTTCCGAATAACCCGCATATATTATAATCAAGTGATATAAACACACAACATACACCTCATTCCAATCCAGAATATTCTTTTATTCAAATATTCTTTCCACAATTTCAAACCGTATTAAGGTTTTCCAAACTAGTCGGGATTAGCGAACCTTACCGAAGTAATCATTTGTTTATTTTCCCAATCCCAACCTATTCATCCCATGGAGCAAAACTTGTAATACTCTGTATCTAACACCACGGTGTTATCGGTAAAATTAATTACCATTTCACGTTCAAATCTAATTAAAGATTTAACTATCGCTTGGAGAAAAACTGGTGATACTCCATTCTTGATCATTTCCTGAATTTGATAAATTAAATTATCACATTCGTATTTCAATCTAATTAAAGATTCATTAAAACTCCATTTAGTTTTAATCTTCCCAAAAATCAATATTAATGATTATATAACTTGGGCAATCATATCCTGTCTTTAACTGGGTTAAAAAACCAATGTCATCTAAAACACAATTCGCGATAAACACAAAATCACATTCCATTAATTATGGAATCTTCACGGAAAAACAATCAATATATAATCGATATCAATTTCTGTATCTGACTAATAATATACATGGAATAACGACAAAGCCTTTTAAATTCCATATATATTAACAGCCTTCCTCCACAGAAGTTCATTTCGATTATTACCAAATCGAATTCCATTCCATTCCAATATATTAAATTGGAAAACTTTACTTTGGAAAATTTCCACTAAATCTTAAGAATAAGATTTATATGTTCCAAGTCACATTTCTCTGTTAATCGGGTTAAAGAACGAATGTCGTTAAAAACACAATTCACAATAAACCCAATTCTTATTCCATTTCAAATCCAATTAAATATTAATTAATTGGTAATTCTTCTCTACATCTTAATTAAATGATTTATTCTTTTCACACGGGGTTTAAGAACAGTGTTACGGAAGACCCCATCCCATCAGTCTCTAACCGTAAATTGGTAAGAGAACAATTCCCTAAGTATTAATCCCGAAGGCCGAAACCAACATAAGATCAATACCCAAGAAACCATTCAACTTATCTAATCTCCGGTTAGTTTCTAATTTTCTTAACTCCACTGGGTTTAAGAATAGTATTATTAAAGATACCATTCACGACAAACCCAAAATCTCATTCCATTGTTAATCGGGTTAAAGAACAAGTGTTATTAAAACACCGTTCATGATAAACCCAAAAATCAAATTCAATTCAATTCCAATTAAATATCAATTTATTTGTTGAACTTCATTAAATCTTAATAAAAAGATTTAATCCTTTCTCAACAGGGTTTAAGAACTGTGTTAGTGAAGACACCGTTCACGAACAACCCAAATTACCATTTGATATTAAATACAAGGCTCTGAATAGAAAATATATCGGCTTATATTCAATATCAAATTATGAAATCAACAAATATCGTATTGGAATAACGATATATATATATCTTCCAAATTCCTCCACAATGCCTGTAAAATCACGGAATCCAATATTGAAATATTCCGAAGATAATTTCAATTTAAATCCGTTCCAATTTATATATTGGAAATTCTGGTTATTTTTAAAACCATTCCAAATCCAATTTGTTTATTCAAAAATATTGGGTTATAATTCTAGTTCATAACTAATTCATTTCGATGAAAATATATTTTTATCTATTCATATATGGAATTTTTCATCCTAATTCTTTCAAATCATTTATTATGATTTTAAATAATTTTTCCGTATTTTTAATAATTTTATCAAGGCCCGTATAGTCGATTTCCATAAACGGTCATCGAACTGCACTTAAAGCGACCTTTTCTGAAATTGATTTGGATATATCTCCAAATCTAACCGTTAGATTTCAAATCTCTTAAATTCATTGGAAATCTCTTTCAGTATGAACCCAACGGTTCCGGTTTTAGGAGAATCCAACAGTCGGATCTCCCGTAACATCAATTTGAAGTTAATGGCCGAAATTCGCGAACGGTCATTGCGCGCGTTCTATTCAGGCCATACTAATATATATAATATATATATTATATATTTCGTCGATTTCCATTTAAAACAAATTTTATAAATCGTTTTAAATTCGTTTTAAAAATTGTTTCCACTTCCAATTCAATTTCAAATCAAAATTGAATTTTCCACTTTATATTCGATTTAAATTCATTTTTAAAACGGTTTCAATTTGATTTTCAAATTCAAATCCAAAATTAATATTCCATATATATTCATTTTAAATTTATTTCAAATCGATTTCATTTTTATTTTCAAATCCAAATTAAATACTCCATATATATTCGTTTTAAATTCATTTCAAATCAATTTCAATTTTATTTTCAAATTCAAATTCAAATTCAAATTGAATATTCCTTATCATTTCAATACTAAAATGAGAATATTTTCAAAATATCAGATTTTGAAATCACTTTTCGATATTCATTATAAATTGAATAAAGTCGACCATATTCTCATTCGTGTTAAAATGGCATTTAACTACTTAACACGGCTTCACATTTCAGTATTTTCTGAATATTATTTTAAATTATTCGGTAATTCTGAATTGGAATCAGACTCAATCAATTACCATATAATTTATTTATATGGATTTCAGCATCACATGTATACAATAATAACGATAAACAATCATTAAAATTTCATACAATATCCAGAGTGCATTCTACAACTGTATAAGCATTAAAATAAATAAATAGCTATTATACAGTCTGTCAACCCATTGATTGACATACCACTAATTATTAGGATTATGTATGTCAAATATTATCCCAATACCCGTGTTGGGTTTTCAAACAACAAATACTGTTTATTATTTGTGTAGTTGGGCGATGTGTAAAATTTATCGTCCCAATCAAAATCAGATAAATAAGTGTACATAAACAAACTGTCTGGTTTGTAAATGAATGTTTATTTTATCCATATACACGTTAAAAATTATATTTTTAACGATAAAATATTTTATTTAATACATGAAAATTTTATTTTTCATTTCACATCATAATCACAATCAATTTCCATAACACAGTACAGTCAAACAAGTCGTCCATGGTCTGTGGACGACGGGGAGTAGTTCATATATGCAGTTACAAAATAATTTAAATAACTGAACAAAAATAATAGTGAGAAATTTTCACATTCGTTTCCACTTCGTCGGTTCTTTTATTTCTGAATTACTGTTATGTTCTGATTTAAAATATGCCTGAAATTGTAATTAGCTCCATTTCTGTTCCAGTCTGCTCCATGTTGTAGTGCTCGCTAATACGAGTGCAAGGCAACTGACGGTTCATAAATTGATTTTGAATTTACAAGTTAATTACACAATTATTATAATTAATAAATAATTAAAAACTTTAATTACATTTTAATTCACCCTCTTCTTCATTGCCGTTCAAACTGGAATGCTTCGAACCCAGACCCCCATCCACGAACTTCACCTGCGCCCGCTCTTACCATTGCCGAGAACCCAATCGACTCCACGAAGTGATAGCCCTGCCTACCCTCCACAATCGCCGAGAACCACCACCAGTTCGGTGGCCCCTACCCCATCAAAAACCGCTGCAAAACGGACCATTTCGAGGGTGAAATTCTCCAAATCCAGGAAACAATACTCGATCATAGTCGTTCACGTTATAGATCTCATGTAGATCTGTGTTTTTCCCTTTGAAATCACACGATAATTGTTTACGGATTAACAGATTTTAAGGGAAGATATTTTGAAGAAAATCGGCCCTACGTTTGAATGATGATGGCGGAAATATGATTAGCCCTAGGATTTTGACTAAGAGATTGATATTTATATGAATTAAATAATAATATTTAATTAAATTCTCTTTTAAATGTGAAGTTTTTGCTTCGAACTCCAAACGAGACCCAACGACTGTTGCCCCTAGCTAAATACCCCCATTCCAGACACAATGGGATATGTATTGTAAGCCAATTCGACTGTTTCGATCAGTTTTCATCAAAATTAAAATATAAATCAATATTTATATATATATATATATATTAAATTCAAACGTACATTTTAATTTACCGGGGCCACATACTGACTCCAAAAATTCCCGACAAATAAATCTAGCAATGTTGGGACAATACGGTGCCAACAAAATTAATTTCGTCGAATTTGGAGACCGTTTGAAAATTGGACTTTTTCTGGTCGATCCACTTCAAACTGAAATTACCAAACGCGTTTTCTTTTGCCACGCTCATATATTAATTCCAAAAATTATGGAATTTGAAACCTAGCAATAATTTGACATTCCGGATCCAACCAAAGTAGTTTCGTCAAAAATGGAGGACGTTTGCAAAATGGTCATTTTTAAGGGCTATATATTATATTAATATATATATAAATTCTATAGCGACTATTCTGAATTTTAAACTGGACATAACTTTCAACTAATAAAATGAAATCTCAGTTTCTTACATACGTTAGAAAGATATAATTAATCAGAATCAAATATTTCTTGTTTTGTCCAATTCTGACTTATATTGAATTCTGTATATTCATTTGAAATTACAAATCGAATTTTCAAACTGCCGCTCCATTTCAGGCTCGTTTTATATTTAAAATAAATTTATTCATTTTAACTTCGTCAAAATTAAATTTTTCGTCGTTATTATTTAAAATAATTCATTTTAAATATTCAAAATTCATTAAAATTTCCGAAATAAAAATTTTAAACTGGTTCTGATTTTTCGGGTTGTTACAATCTCCCCCACTTAAAATCTTTTCGTCCTCGAAAAGGAACAGAGCTGAAAGTTGTTTAAGTAATCAACTCAACTTCCATTCAGGCGTTCATTCTTCAACTTTTCAGTTTCTAAGAATTTTTAAATTTTTCAAAAATTTAGCTAATACCCTAAATTTTTGAAAATTTTCACCATAACCTCCTTTGAATGGAGAGCATAGGGAAAATCCCCAAACTGCCACACAGTCCATCTCATCTCAAAAGGAAAAAGAAAAAACCCAAGCGGCTAGCCAGTCAGCTCATATAATCATCCAAACCAAATAAATTAGTAAACATGTACCTATTTGTCGGGCATACAATTTTATTCCTTGTTTCTAGCCTCTTTGTTATGACTTGTTCACACATATATATGTACACGCATGCATTTCCAATCAAATTTTCAATTCAGTTTAATATTTGGTTCAATTTGGCTAAATTTACCTTTCCTTTTCATATTGGTTTAATTAATTATCGTTCCAATATATTTATTAGCTACACTAATAATCGAACAACACAACCAGCAATCAATTTGTGAATTAGCTTTTTAAACATATATTTTTAATATATATAGTCAAAAATCATATTTTTGATGCTAAATCACAATAATATATCCTATCTAGTTTTGGTTCTCACACCAGCCAATTGGAAATATATAGATATCCCACTTTCGAAACTCGAACATAAATTCTAATGATGCATGCGCTATCATCAGAATCATCTCCGGGCGACTAGAGTGTAATTCTAAATCTATCCAGTATATTTGAGACTTTGTATACACGTGGATCAAACGTATATGCAAAATCTTTATATACTTGATTGTCCAAATTCAATATAAAATAAATATTCAAATACGAATAAAACAGTTTAAATTTTCAAAACAAAACTTGTCTTCACTTTTATTTTAAAAACAACACTCTTCGAACTCATTCTAGGATACTTCCAATCCCATCTTTAACGAGTCATTCTTATTGGATATTACTAATCCAATCTCTGATGAATTCTTTCGTTCGGTTCTAATGTGTTTTGTTCTCAAGCTCCATAAACCAAAGCTCAGATACCAAATGAAGCGACCTGAACTTCCCCGTAAAGGAAAGCCCGGATTGAGTTGAGAACGTCACAAATCAGAACACAGACAGAAGAACATTTCATTGCCTATTACAACAGTTACATCAGAGTACGAGAATATAACAGAGTATAAATGAATAAATATTATACAACATAAAATATCAGTTTTAAATTACATTTAAATACATAGCAGCGGGAAAATAATACAAAACACAACTGGAAGAAATACATGGATACAGAGCTTTCCGAATATCGCTTCAGTTGTAAACCAGGATCTTATATAAATAAATCTGCAAAATCAAAACTACTAGCTGCCCATGTGGAAAATATGGGCACCTAGAGTTTAGGTTAAAACAATAAACTCCAGGTCAGTCATGTGACTAGTGTGAGAACTAAAATAGTTACTTAAAACTTTTCTTTAAAATAAGGTTAATCAAGGGACCACGCCGTATAATATGGAACGCGTTTTAACCCCAAGAATACCAGTGCATATAACAAACAGCGCAATGCTAAAATAAAGAAAATGAAGCTATTATAAGACCCAGGTCCCATCACACAATGCAACGCAAGCCGGAGGATAGTATTTTACCTTATAATAGACAAATAATGCTTGATACGCGAAATTTAGTTTTTTATTATTACTATAAGTGAAGAAACCAACTTCAAATATAAATGTATCAACCATAGACCGCATAGGTACCATATATCATATTGCCATACTAGTTCTACAATTAAAACCGCAAAATGTCATATTGGAAGTTTGAATTTCCATACTAGTGGCTCCTGATCCGAAAGATCTATCGCGTAGTACAATTCCCAATGTCTTACGTCGCAGGCATGCGAAAACGCCAAAATGCACATCTGTGCCATCCAGGAAACAAGTTGCCGCGACTTATGTCCAAGCATTGGAAAACACCGCTAACTCTATCCATCTGGGAATCGGGGGGTGTGCCCCTATCCCTACTGGTGTGGGGAGACCACACCGAGTATCACCTTGGTCGACCGAATCCATGACAACCCGCAGGATGTCTATCCTCATCTCTAAAGCATACCGATCTAACCATCAGTTTGCCACCATACCGATGTGTGAGGCCCGCGAATTAACGCTACACAAAGCTGTGTTATATTAAAGCTGTGCTTTGATCATCATCCACCAAACTTTGCTTTTCAACAAAAGTTTGGATCACTGCATCTCAGCATGCCACACTATCCATCCATACTGTACCACTGATTTCTGCCAATCTATAACCTCTGAGCTCGTACGTCTCAGAGAAGGGTGTTAAGCAAGAGAATGAATTCTCCGCCACCAAATAGATATATATTTAGCAGAGATCAACGAATACAGTATAAAGGAATACAATGTTAGACACACCATCCATTTACAAGTCCGTTCTAAGTCTGAATGAAACCGGAGGCACCTTATTCCTCGTCCCGTATGTCCAATACGGGAGAGAGGCCCTCGCATATCTGTACAATCAACAAGTATGTCCGAACGGCTACCGCTGTAGCCCCTTCAAGGTAGCTACTCCAATAATGAGCATCAGTAGCACCCATCCATTCGATGTGAAGATCGTCGGTCTTGCACTGTCTTCAATCTCTTCGACTTATCGTCGAATCAGTTATTCAGAATAGGTATAAACCCGGCCTTTCCGAATAACCCACGTATATTGTAATCAAGTGATATAAACACACAACATACGCCTCATTCCAATCAAGAATATTCTTTTATTCAAATATTTTTTTCACAATTTTAAACCATATTAAGGTTTTCAAGGCTAGTCGGGATTAGCGAACCTTACTAAAGTAATCATTTGTTTATTTTCCCAATCCCAACCTATTCATCCCATGGAGCAAAACTGGTAATACTCCGTATCTAACACCACGGTGTTATCGGTAAAATTAGTTACCATTTCACGTTCAAATCTAATTAAAGATTTAACTATCGCTTGGAGCAAAACTGGTGATACTTCATTCTCGATCATTTCCTAAACTTGATAATTTAAATTATCACATTCATATTTCAATCTAGTTAAAGATTCTATAAAACTCCACTTAGTTTTAATCTTCCCAAAAATCAATATTAATGATTATATAACTTAGGAAATCATATCCTATATTTAACTGGGATAAAGAACCAATGTCATTTAAAACACACTTCACGATAAACCCAAAATCACATTCCATTAATAATGGAATCTTCACGGAAAAATAAATCAACATATAATCGGTATCAATTTCCGTACCTGACTAATAATATACATGGAATAACGATAAAGCCTTTTAAATTCCATATATATTAACAGTCTTCCTCCATAGAAGTTCATTTCGATTATTACCAAATCGAATTCCATTCCATTCCAATATATTAAATTGGAAAACTTTACTTCGGAAAATTTCCATTAAATCATAAGAATAAGATTTATAAATTCCAAATCACATTTCTCTGTTAACTGGGTTAAAGAACGAATGTCGTTAAAAACACAGTTCACAATAAACCCAATTCACATTCCATTTCAAATCCAATTAAATATTAATTAATTGGTAATTCTACTCTACATCTTAATTAAAAGATTTATTCTTTTCACACGGGGTTTAAGAACAGTGTTACTGAAGACCCCATCCCATCAGTTTCTAACCATAAATTAGTAAGAGAACAATTCCCTAAGTATTAATCCCGAAGGCCAAAACCAACATCAGATCATTACCCAGGAAACCATTCAACTTAGCTAATTTCAAGTAAGTTTCTAGTTTTCTTAACTCCATTGGGTTTAAGAACGGTATTATTAAAGATGCCATTCACGACAAACCCAAAATCTCATTCCAGTGTTAATCGGATTAAAGAACAAGTGTTATTTAAAACACCGTTCACGATATACCCAAAAATCCAATTCAATTCAATTCCAATTAAATATCAATTTATTTGGTGAACTTCATTAAATCTTAATAAAAAGATTTAATCCTTTCTCAACTGGGTTCAAGAACTGTCTTAGTGAAGACACCGTTCACAGCAAACCCAAAATCCCATTTGATATTAAAT
This sequence comes from Allium sativum, assembly GCA_030737875.1. Lineage (NCBI taxonomy): Eukaryota > Viridiplantae > Streptophyta > Magnoliopsida > Asparagales > Amaryllidaceae > Allium > Allium sativum. The sequence continues at coordinate 371,300,778 of CM060925.1, read as the reverse complement.
ACAAGGCTTTGAATAGAAAATATATCAACTTATATTCAATATCAAATTCTGAAATCAACAAATATCGTATTGGAATAACGATATATATATATATATATATCTTCCAAATTCCTCCACAATGTCCGTATAATCACGGAATCCAAAATCGAAATATTCCGAAGATAATTTCGATTCCAATCCATTCCAATTTATATATTGGAAATTCTGGTTATTTTTAAAACCATTCCAAATCCAATTTATTAATATAAAAATATTGGGTTATAATTCTAGTTCATAAATAGTTCATTTCGTTAGAAATATATTTTTATCTTTTCAAATATGGAATTTTACATCTTAATTCTTTCCAAATCATTTTTTATGATTTTACATAATTTTTCCATATTTTTAATAATTTTATCAAGGCCCGTACAGTCGATTTCCATAAACGGTCATCGAACTGCACTTACAACGACCTTTTCTGAAATTGATTTGGATATATCTCCAAATATAACCGTTAGATTTCAAATCTCTTATATTCATTGGAAATCTCTTTTTGATACGAACCCAATGGTTCCGGTTTTAGGAGAATCCGACGGTCAGATCTCCCGTAACACCAATTTGAAGTTAATGGTCGAAATTCGCGAACGGTCGCTGCGCGGCTCGTTCTATTCAGGCCATTATAATATATATAATATATGTATTATACATTTTGTCGATTTCCATTTAAAATGAATTCAATAAATCATTTGAAATTCATTTTGAAAACGATTTCCACTTCCATTTCAATTTCAAATCAAAATTGAATTTTCCACTATACACTCATTTCAAATTCATTCTTAAAATGGTTTCATTTGATTTTCAAATTTAAATCCAAATTGAATATTCCATATATATTCATTTTAAATTCATTTCAAATAGATTTCAAGTTTATTTTCAAATTGAAATTTAAATTGAATATTCCATATATATTCGTTTTAAATTCATTTCAAATCGATTTCAATTTTATTTTCAAATTCAATTCCAAATTGAATATTCCATATCATTTCAATATTAAAATGATAATATTTTCAAAATATCAAATTTTGAAATCACTTTTCGATATTCATTATAAAATGAATAAGATCTACCAAATTCCCGTTTGTGTTAAAATGGCGTTTAACTACTTAACACGGCTTCACATTTCAATATTTTCTGAATATTATTTTAAAATATTTGGTAATTCTGAACTGGAATCAAACTCAATAAATCACCATATAATTTTATTTATATGGATTTCAACATCACATGTATAAAATAATAATGATAAACAATCATTAAAAATTCATACAACATCCAGAGTGCATTCTACAACTGTATAAGCATTAAAATAAATAAATAACACTTATACAGTCTGTCAACCCATCGATTGACATATCACTAATTACTGGGATCAGTGTATGTCAAATATTATCCCAATACCCGCGTAGGGTTTTCAAACAACAAATACTGTTTATTATTTGTGCAGTTGGGCGATGTGTAAAATTTATCGTCCTAATCCATATCAGATAAATAAGTGTACATAAACAAACCGTCCAGTTTGTAAATGAATGTTTATTTTATCCATATACACGTTAAAAAATATATTTTTAACGATTGAATATTTTATTCAATACATGAATATTTTATTTTCCATTCCACGTCACAATCACAATCAATTTCCACAACACAGTACAATCAAACAAGTCGTCCATGGTCTGTGGACGACGGGGAGCAGTTCATATATGCAGTTACAAAATAATTTAAATAACCGAACAAAAATAATAGTGAGAAATTCTCACATTCATTTCCACTCCGTCGTTTCTTTTATTTCTGAATTTCTGTTCTGTTCTAATTTAAAATATGCCTGAAATTCTAATGAACTCCATTTCAGTTCCAGTATGCTCCATGTTATAGTGCTCGCTGATACGAGTGCAACGCAACTGACGGTTCATAAATTGGATCTCATACAAGCTAGATATTGAATTTACAAGTTAATTACACAATTATTATAATTAATAAATAATTAAAAACTTTAATTACATTTTAATTCACCCTCTTCTTCATTTTCATTCAAACTGGAATGCTTCGAACCCAAACCCTCATCCACGAACTTCACCTGCGCCCGTTCCTAGCATCGCCGAGAACCCAATCCGACACCACGATGTGATAGCCCTGCCTGTCCTCTACAATCGCCGAGAACCACCACCAGTTCGATGGCCCCTACCCCATCAAAAATCGCTGCGAACTGCACCACTTCGAGGGTGAAATTCTCCAAATCCAAGAAACAATACTCGATCATAGCCGTTCACGTTATAGATCTCATGTAGATCTGTGTTTTTCCCTTTGAAATCACATGATAATTGTTTACGGATTAACCGATTTTAGGGGAAGTAGTTTTGAAGAAAATCCGCCCTCCGTTTGAATGATGACGTCGGAAATATGATTAGCCCTAGGGTTTTAACTAAGAGGTGGATATTTATATGAATTAAATAATAATATTTAATTAAATTCTCTTTTAAATGTGAAGTTTTGGCTTCGAACTCCAAACGAGACCCAACGACTGTTGCCCCTGGCTAAATACCCCCATTCCGGACACAATGGGATATGTATCGTAAGCCAATTCGACTGTTTCGATCAGTTTTCATCAAAATTAATATATAAATCAGTATATATTAAATTCAAACATACATTTTAATTTACTGGGGCCACATACTAACTCCAAAAATTCCTGAAAAATAAATCTAACTATGCTGGGACAATACGATCCCAACAAAATTAAATTCATCGAATTTGGAGACCGTTTGAAAAATGGACTTTTCCTGGTCGATCCAATTCAAACTAAAATTACCAAACGCATTTTCTATTGCTACGCTCACATATTAATTACAAAAATTATGGAATTTGAAACCTAGCAATAATTTGACATTCCGGATCCAACCAAAGTGGTTTCATCGAAAATGGAGGTCGTTTGCAAAATGGTCATTTTTAAGGGCTATATATTATATTAAAATATATACAAATTCTATAGCGACTATTATGAATTTTAAACTGGACATAACTTTCAACTAATAAAACGAAATCTCAGTTTCTTACATTGTTAGAAAGATATGATTAATCAGATTCAAATATTTCTTGTTTCGTCCAATTCTAACTTAAATTGAATTCTGTATATTCATTCGAAATTATTAATCGAATTTTCAAACTGCCGCGCCATTTTAGGCTCGTTTTAAATTTAAAATAAATTTACTCATTTTAACTTCGTCGAAATTAAATTTTTTGTCGTTATTATTTAAAATATTTCATTTTAAATATTAAAAATTCATTAAAATTGCCAAAATAAAATTTTTAAATTGGTTCTGATTTTTCGGGTTGTTACAGGTCCCATCCGCAAATAAATAAGAGTGGCACTGGAAACCATCCTCCAAGAATATAGGCTACCGCAAAGACCATACCGGAGGGCTGACCAAAGCTCAGGCAAGGATACAGGCTGACGGTACTAGTCCACCTAGTATCGAAACCTGTAGCGGTTTCAACCCGGCAGCTATCGGCATATGCCACGGGGCTAAGCCCCTCTAAGTGTTCACGATAGAGCGGAGATCCTACATTGAAAAGTTTATGTCCGCAAGCCTGCATTCAGAAGCTGCCCTCAAAAATTCGAAGTATCGTAACCGAACACCCCAAAGGCGACCGAAGGTCAAACACCCGAGGCCAAGAATAAAACGACTGGCAAAGACCCCTGCGGGTCCGCTAGCCCTCCAAAGGAAGGGACCCTGAACCACTATAAATAGGACCCTAAAGGTCACATTAAAGGGGGCTTTCCCTTACTTTTTGATATCCTTAGAAACAACGTAGAAGATAAATCAATGGAGAATTCCTCTCTATGACATCTATGTATTTCCATTAAAAGCTTAATGAAATGAGATCTTCTTATAAGAAAACTGCTCTGTAAGTGTATGTTATTCTTTGTATGATTGTAATAGTCGCAGTTCATTATTCATTCTATGGAAAGGTCAAAGTTTGCATCCATCAACCCCCTCGAATGGCGGTTGAACCCCATTCACTGAGCCTAGATCCGATCTAATAGTCCTTAGCGAGCATGTATCTCTGAGTGCTAGCCTCTCAATTTCCTGTTAAAATCGATTGTGGAAGAGAGCCAATCCACCTAATTTCCCTTTAGGTCTGTCCCTGTTGATCCACTTCCGGTATTGACGAAAAATATCATCAACATTTTGGCGCTGGAAGGAGGGCCTTAACCTCCGACCTTGTGGTTAACAGCCAAACATCTACGTGTGTTATTCCGTCCCGGATCGGACTAGCTTTGAAGAAGTGAAGTTATGAGCAAGAACCCCAGATGAAGGCTTTTAAGATCTCAAGCGGATAAATCGAGAACTACCAGTCGTAGGATAATGGAGGAACAAGAGTTAAGAATAGAGGATTTACGAGTAATAAAGCAGAAGAAGAAAATGGGACTACATGCTTATGAGATGAGGAATAGAAACTCCTTCTGCATAGGACAAACCATGAAATTCCCACCCAGTGGATGTACATCAGAGGACGTCAGCGTTTTTCCCCGCTTAAAGGATGCTCTCTACCAATAAGTTAAGGGAATCACGCTCGAACGCGAAATAATGGATGATTTCAACCACTTCGCCGACAAATGGATAAAGAGATGACAACTCAATTCCAAAATGTTCCGAAAAAAGAGGACGAAAGTATAGGAACCACAACTGGGATAATCCACAGGAGGATTAAACCCCATTAGCGCAAAGGGAAGTGTACTCCAAAGATACCACAAGCATGCTACCTCACTACTTCGAGGGCGAATGTTTACTTCTTAACCAATCATGAACTCGACTATTGGACCTCCACGAAGAAGAGGCCTAAATACGAAAGAAAGATAGGAGGATCTCACTGCCATTACCACTTGATGAATGGACACGAGACTAATCACTGCAGAACCCTTGAGGAAGCCATCGTCAGATTTGTCAATCAAGGCCGATTGTGGCAGTTTATAAAATCGGAATGAGTTTGAGAAAATCCTTAGGAAAAAGGATTAATACACATGTACCAACGTACAGAAAGCCCATCTCTCGGAACTTTAAAAGGAAAACCCAAAAGGGGTCCTATCACCAACGGAATAAATCCCTCGTCGTCGCCAAATGGGCCGGGATGAGGCATCCTCCCGGAGGGGGATGGATTGTTAGTCTTTCTCCATGCCCAAATCAGAGGAGGAAGGGTTGAAGCATAAAAATCGTAAGCCGTCGTTTCACACTAGAAATGGTCATGGCGATGCAACTAAAATTAGCACGCCTTGCCTCTGCTAGAACTAAGCACGTCCTACCTCTGCTCGTAGAAGAGCACATCCTACCTCTGCTTATGTTCCGCGTTACCCGCAGAAGGGAATGCAAACCCCTATCATTGCCTATGATGGTCAACATAGGGAACCCCCTGGAGTGGGTGGCGTATAAGCCTCTATCAGTGCCTATGATATCCCGTATAGAGCGTCAAAAGAGTAAACCTTAGTTCTATGCCTACGATGGCCCCGTCTAAGTTTCTAAGCCCTTATCATTGCCTATGATGGTCAAGATAAGGTGCCTCCTGGAGGGAGGTCGGGTAAGTCCTTGGGCCCAGCTCGAGGATAAGCTAGCCAAGTGCTCCGGATGCACCGGCCCCGAGAGTGGCCAATAAAGCACGTACATCCTCTTCTTTGACATCAAAAGCCCAAGGGGAGGCTCAAGAAGCACGTACAACCTCTGCTTCCCAAATCAAATCCGAAGGGGATACTCGCTCCATTAATACCGGAAGGGGTTTCGGTCTTCTATACTGATACCCGGATCTGGGTCGATTCGGTGCCTTGCCAATACCGGAGGAGAGTTCCGGTCTTCTATACAATACCCGAATCCGGGTCGATTCAGCACTTTACCGATACTGGAGGAGAGTTTCGATCTTCCATACTTATACCCGAATCTGGGTCAATTCGGTGCCTTGCCAATATCCGAGGAGATTTTCGGTCTTCTATATTAATACCCGAATCTGGGTCGATTCAGCGCCTTGCCCACATCGGAAGGGGTTTCAGTCTTCTATGCTAAATTCCCGAGTTTGGGTCAATTCGGCGCTTCATTAATACTGGAGGGGGTTCCGATCTCCTACGTATCAATGCCTGAATCCAGATCCATTCAGATCTTTACAAAAGCCAGAAGGGGTTCCGTTCATCTACATATTAACATCCAAATATGGATCCGTCCGGCTCTTTCCAGAAACTGAAAGCGGTTCCGGTCCCCTACATATTAATGTCTGAATCTAGATTGAATCAATTTCTCAACAAAGTCCCTAAGCAAGCCGGCAGTCTTACATACCACAGCCTGGAACAATCCTGCAAAAAGAAAAATCACCACCAGATGTGAAGCCACTAAGGCCACACCAAATTTATGAAGAACCCAATTCCTGATTCAAACAAGAAAGAAACACTTTCCTTTCTCAAAAATTCAAGTGAGGGTTCAATCTTTGCCACCAAAAGTGGGCTCATAAAACTCTCAGGGAAGTACTTCTAACTTATACATCTGTTAGATGTTTTCTTTTTCAACCCCTTACGCAACTCTGAAAAACGGCAACATATTGTAACATCAGTTCAAAGAGAAATCGAAGGGAAATTACAAATGGTTTCAATAACATCATATTGAGTGACTACCTCTTTTTATTTGTTCTACACGATTTTTCAATAGAATTATTTCAAGGATAGTCGTTTCGAGAAGAAGTTTCCTTGACACGTAGTACTGTTTCGCCGGAAAGCATGATCACTTCCAGTCTAATAAAGCTATAGCAAGCTGCTACAACATCAAAAACGAATCGGCAATACCGTACTGCCGCCGCAATCACGTGATCGTCAAAGTGAATGGTGATGCAAGGGCAACATGCAAGGTACAAATAAAAGTGCGAGAAAACGAGATGAAAGGCTGTAGTATGACAAACAGAAGCACCGTCCCATACTAACAAAACAAAGTACAACGACATCAGGAAATCACAAATCAGTCACGGGGCCACCAAAACACCAATATAAGCCTAAGTCACAATACAGACTAGCAGCACTCGCTTATACAACCAATCTAAAGCATGATTCACAATAAAAAAAGAGAAAAGCGATCAAAGGCAAGATAAGAAGACTACAGATCCTTGTTCTTTCTGGGCCTGCCAACCTTCCTATTAACTTGAGTAGAGAAGGATGGAGGTTCACCAGCCAAGGGTATTTTTTGCTCTGGACCTGCCAACTCAACGTCTCCTTGAGCGAAAGAGGCAACAACACTGTCCCGGGATCTGAGAGCCTAGATCAACTTCGCCTTGTCATTCTCTAGGGTGGAGATGCGCTCAAGATTACCCTTGTGTAGCCTTTGGAGGTCGCAAGCTAGTGTGTGCCAACCACTCATTTATTTCGCAGTATGATCCTTGAGCATATCCATTTGTTTCCCAAACTGGTACATGGCGGTCTCAAATCGAGTAAGCGTCTGGGTCTTCGCAACCATCATATCACTAGAAATTGTTTGTTGGTCAGATGAAGATATATCCATGTCAGAAGACACTCCCTGCAGATTCCAACCTCTGAATCGTTTGGCAAGCTTAGGATTGCAGGGCCTTGGGGCATAATGGGGTCTGCTAATAATTGTTTAAAGCTCTGCATGAGTTGGACTGACAAACGGGAAATTCATGTATGGCTGGCCAGTCGTTTGAACTTCGGTCGTCTGAATGTCTAAATCGAAAAACTTCTCCCGCTCGCATCGCTTCTAAGATGTATCCGTCCTATACAAATAAATTAATGAATAGTCATACAAGGGTCGATCAAGATAAAAACAAATGGTGCGACCAAAGGCAAAGTCGTGAACGATCAACCCCTCCAACCCTGGCCGTGCATAATAAACTCGTATCGCTCTCGCATGCTTGACTCAAAATGATCGCTCATACTTAACCAAAACAGGACTGTTCAGGACCGACTTAAGATTAAACAGAAGCGATCTTCTGCCAAATAAGCTTGAGCGACCATAAGAATCAAACCAAAAGTATGAATGATAGCAGCAATATCAAGCCCAAACAAGACTATGTGACTTGAACATTTCATCAAGCATCGTATGTATAGATAAGTTTATACTCATTCAGACACGACAGCTGGGATTAAACCGTCTGCACATAATCATAAGATTGAAAGTCATGCAAAATATGAACTAAGAGGTTGTTTAAAGCATTGCAGCAAGAATATCATGTGTACGAAGTTCAAAACCAGAGAAAAAGGGGATCAATAACAACGCAAATCATATTTGATGACCATATGAACTTTAGAAAATGATCCATGGGAGCATACAGAAGAGCTTATCCCTACTAAACCATGTGCCACTAATTCAAAGGAAAATAAGGGTTTACAAACCTGGGCTCCACAAACAGATAATATGTAGGGGTAAAAAACTTTCTGACCGAAAAATCCAATCGAAAAGAAATTGGAATTAGGGTTCTTCAGAAAAATGAAGCGGCTGCCATTAATGTGCTTTCTCGAAAAGATCGAAAACGAATTAAAAGTGAGGAACATGAAAACAAGGGAGAGAACCTGTAACAACCCGGAATTTGGGGCCAATTTAAAATTTTCATTTTAGATATTTTAGGTGTCTTTAAATATTTAAAATAAATTATTTCAAATAAAAATGAATGGAAATTTATTTTGAGCAAAATTAATGCAAATATATTCAAATAAATTGCATAAAGAATTAGAAATAGGATGGTAGGTTGAAAAGTCAAACTTGTACTTTGACTAACTACACAGGATGCAGAATAAACCGGATTTTGGTGAAACGAAAAATATATAAATCTGTTAATGAATATCTTTCTAACGAATCTGAAAAATCGAAATTTCATAGCGGAAATCAAAAGTTATGGCCAAATTAATTTTCAGAAAGGTCGCTATAGAAAATATATCGCCTTGAAAATTGACATTTTGCATACGACCTCGGAATTCGACGAAACCACTTTTGTTGGATCCGGAATGTAAAATTATTGTTAGGTTTCAAATTTCATGATTTTTGAAGCTAGTATGTGAGCATGGCAAAAGAAATTGTGTTTTGTAAATTTCGGTCAAAATTAATTGACTGAAAAATAGTCATTTTTCAAACAGTCTCAGAATTCGACGAAATAAATTTTGTTAGGATCGTATCATCATAAGAAAGCCAAAAATAATTTTTCTGGCTTCGTATGTGACCCCCGTAAAATTAGAAAGTACGTTCGAACTAAAAATAAAAGAATTAATTTGAAAATAAAAGAAACATGCTTTTAACTTCAGAATTGGACTTCGGCAATAGCGCCATTGCGTTCAGAAGGCATCAAAACCTATTGTTCGACAGTTGTTGAGCGCGAATTGGAGTACGAACGAGAAAACCCTAATTTTGGGATTAAATAAATAAATAAATAAATTAGAAAATACGTGGCAATACGCGTATATATACGGGTTGTACAACGTCTTCTTCCCCGATGCGTGAAACCCATAGTCGCCCCCCTCTTCAAAACTTCTCTCCTCCTCTCCCAATCCGTAGAGAATTAGACCACCCCGCAGTTGAGTTTTTCGAAGCCCTCTTCTTCCTCTTCGACCCCGTACCAAAATTGTCCCTCCCCGAAGCCTGTAGCCGCCGCACCACCTTGCCGAACCCGCCGTCGTTCGTGCCCTCCCGCCACCGCCAAGCGCGTGCGCACCCCCCCAGATGCCAGGCGCACGTGCGCCTCTCGTAGCCGCACCACGTCCAACCACCTGCACCTCCTATCGATCATCCAATCTCCTGATTTCCTGATCCAAAGTTTTAACGGTCTGAAAATATAAAGGTGAAATTCATTTCAGAATTTACCACGCTTCTGGTTGTGGCAACTGCAGTTGTTAAAAATTAATTTTGTTCAAATTTTGATAATTAACACATACGAAACCCAAACTGAAAAATTTCAGATTGTGCGAGACTGTGACAGCAAATAGAGGTTGCTGAAATCAAGTGCGACCATTTTCTGAATTTTTCTGGATTTTTCCATTCGCTTTAATCAAGGTGAGAATTTATTTTTTTTAAATAAATTTAATTAATTTGAATGTTATTCTTGCGTATGAGAAGTTGAGAATCAAAAATAATTGGATCGATGATGGATGTTAATATAAGTTGCAGATCTGAATTGTCGCGATGTTATGATAGTAGATCTGAAATTTTAAGTGTTAGACGTGAAATTTCCTCATTCAAAAATTAATTAATTAAATAATTACTTTGTTGTGACGCCTTAATCCCGTGGTTAATCTTCAGATCTATTTTGTTTAGATATGATTGATGATGTTGTTATGTTGCTATGATAGATAATTGTAAATCTATATGTATTCATCACATGAATGTTATCACACAAAGTCGGGCCTTATATTTTGTGTTATGTTATGATGTTGAAGTTGAACCGTTATGTTAATGCATTGAAATTGAACGATGAAATTAAGATGACATTTTTATATGTTATTTTAATGTAAATAAGATGACATTTTATATGTTATTTTAATGTAAAATATGAACGGTGAAATAAAGATGACATTTTTATATGATAATTTAATGTAAATTAGATCGATAAATTATAAATGACATTTTTAGATGTGAATATATAGGAATTTCACCATAGGTAAAGCTTACATTTTCATTAATGTAAATATATAGGAATTTCACCAAATGTAAAATCTACATTTTTGTTGATGTAAAGTAAATAAGAATTTCACCGTATGAAATTTACATTATTTTTAATGTAAATAAAATAGAAATTTCATCATATGTCAAAATTTACATTTTTATATGTAAATTATAAAGTGAATTAACATTGTATGTTAAAAATTACATTTTTCTTTGTAATTAAAAGGTGAATTCCATCGTATGTCAAAATTTACATTTTTATACGTAAATTATAAAGTGAATTAATATTGCATGTTAAAAATTACGTTTTTCTTTGTAATTACAATGTAAATTAGATGTAGTGTTTGCATTGTAATTAAAAATGATATTTTTACAATGAAAATTAGATGTAGTGTTTGCATTGTAATTAAAAATGATATTTTTACAATGTAAATTAGATGTAGTGTTTGCATTGTAATTAAAAATCATATTTTTACAATGTAAATTAGATGTAGTGTTTGCACTGTAATTAAAAATGATATTTTTACAATGTGAATTAGATATAGTGTTTGCATTGTAATTAAAAATCATGTTTTTTTTTTACATTGTGAATTAAGAGTAGAGTTTGCATTGTCATTAGAAATTATATTTTTTTTATATGTAATTTAAAAATAGGATTTTGAGTGTATCAAAATTTACATTTTCAATGTAAGAGAAAGAATGAAGTTAGGATGCGGTAATAGTATTTTCATTTTCAAATGAATTAAAAATTTGGTGAGTGTCGGTAGTTGTGTAGAGCGTTGTTTTAATCAAATGACGTTATGACGATTCAATGATTATATATATATAAATATAATTAAAATTAAACGAATAGGGCGTGGTAGTTCGCGTTCTGAAATCGCACTTTTAAATGACTATACAAGAAGATCCGACCGTCGGATTTTCTTGAAATTGAAACCGTTAGGACCGTCTTGGAAAAATCTTTCCAACGATATATATTACGTTAAGATCCAACGGTTAGATTTTGAGAAATGTGAATATTAAAATTGTTTGAATGCAGCGCCATAGTCGCCCATGGACTTAAGGTGTCGTTGTATAAAAATTTAATTATTTTAAATAATTAATGTAGGAATGAATCGTTAATAAAAATAATAATTAATATATAAGAAGGATTTTAAAATATATATATATATACGAGGATTATTTGGGAAGTCCGAGTTCTCTCATTCTGAATAATCCAAACGACGTTAATTGAAAATATGAAGATGGCGTATGAAGACCGTAAATCTACCCTCGAATGGACAATGATCGAGGCCTTGATTTGGCTTGCTCCCAATTCAAAGGTCATGGTCATTGTCCAAACGTACGTATTGATTTCACGGGTTTGGTTTTCGCTCAGACCCAGAGCATAAGCTACTAAATGGATTGTGTGTCTGACATCATACTCTATCAAATATCATGTTATTGATCTTTTGTCGAAGGTATGGATGTTTGGTGGCGGGGAATTTATTCTCTTGCTTAACACCCGTTCATATATTTCGGCAAAGGTTCATTAGTACGGTATGGAGTGATGTTGTGGCATGCTAAGATGCATATGATCAAGGTTTTGTTGAAAAGCAGGCCTTGTGGGATGATCAAAGCATAGCCTGTTTAGGCATAGCTTTGTGTACAACGTGACTTCGCGAACCTCACACACCGGCGGAGTCTAAAATGGGAGAAGGGAACACAGGGAGAGCAGCACGTTTCTTTCTAGCTAGAAGTGGTGATTAGGTTTTAACACGGCCCAACATTTTACTTATGTGGATGATGGAATGAGGCGCCTCGGATGATAGGTCCTATAGGACTGGGAAACGTGTGTTCAGGAATAACTAATCCGCAACTCGTATGGTGGACCGGTCCTGCAACTTTCCAAGGGTTCACTGCGGGGGATCGTGAGACATTAGCTAGAGTGTCTCGAATCGGTAGGAGCACCTCCCTAGCCTTGACTCATGATGGAAACCAAAATCCAAATACGACCCTACAGATTTGACTGTATTACTAGTATGGAGGCATAGTAGTATGGGATACTATTCCTCCTAGGATTTCTACATTTACTTTGAAATGTTTTAATATATATTAATAATAATATTAAACTCGTATTTACCGTATTTAGCATGTTTAATCACTATAAGGTAAAACCCTATCCTCTGGTCTGTGTTGCATTGTGTGATGGGACCTGGGTCTTATGGTGATTCCATTTTTCTAAAAAGCATAACGTTGTTGTACGATTTATTTATCATTTATTCTGACACTTTTATGCATGGCAATCCATTAGAGTAAACCCATTCCGCATTAGCGGCGTGGTCTTTGGATTTGCCCTATTAATAGTGATTAATTAATTAAGAATTCTCACACCAGTCCCACGACTGACCCGTTGTTTGTTTCCACCTTTTTGCAAACTCGGGTTCCCTCCTCTCTACACGGGCAGCCTAGTAAACAGGTTTATTTTACGCTTGGAGTCTTTTCAGTTGGAGTTGCTTACTACCTGCTTGGATTTGGTTGTGGAGAGGTGATGGCTGGAAGCTTGAAGACACTTATCATTCGCTGCTTTTGCATTTTTCTCTTTCTTTTTATTTCAGACATTAAACTTGATTTATTCCGCGTTGTTTGAGTTGGAGTTGGAACTTATTTCTTTTTTGCGAATTTGACGTAATAATGTAGAATTCTGTGACTGTGGATTTTCTGTGGATTGATGACATTATATTTCCGCTGCTATGATGTTGTTACTCTATGAACTTCCTATGCTATTTTGTATCTGTGATATGTATTATTGTACTTATGTTGTATTCCAAATGATTATTCCTTGCTTTCATATCGTGGAAGTTTGGGGTCATCACAGTTGGTATCAGAGCTTTGGTTAAACTTAGCTTTGGGATATTACATATGATAATTTTTTTACATAGAATCACAATATTCTATGGTGAACATTTCATGTGAATACATAATAGTCAGTCATTCTATCATTATCTTTTATCCGTCCTTTTATCTTAATCAACTCTTCAAATCACCATTATAGTTGTTTTGACTCTTTCCTTGATCGTACAGAACTAACTAGAAATGAGTACCGCTGCCGCTAGAGCCACTAGAGCTAGAACAAGGAGGCAGAATGCTGCTGGAACCGAGGAGGCTACTGTTCAGCAACCACCACCACCGCAGCCCTTTGATTTAGATAAGATGGCAAAGAAATACAAAAACTTGGTAGGGGTGCCATTCAAGGGTACTGAGACTGTGACACAAGCTCAAGCTTGGCTGAGGAACTGTGAAAAGATTTTTGGAGGATTAGAGCTGGAGGATCATAGGAAAAGACTAGTGGCTTCATGGCTGTTACAGGAGGAAGCTCAAAACTGGTAGGACACTGACACGGTTGGAGGGATTGCAGACAATATGACTTGGACGAGGTTTAAGGAGCTTTTCAATGACAAATATATTCCAAGGCAGGAGGTAGAGAAACTATATGATGAGTTCGCTAATCTGAAGCAAGGCGACAAGACCATTTCAGAATATGTACGAAGATTTGAAGACCTTTCCCGCTATTCCCCTGAATTGGTTCAAGAAGACTTTCAGAAGAATAAGAGGTTCATAAATGGGCTTGCGAGGAAGTATATTGATAGAGCCACTGCCCACATCGACCTCTCTTTCAATAGGCTTGTGGAGTTCGCTTGTCGTTATGAGGAAAATGATAGGACGAATTCTCTACAAGACAGGGAAAGGAGCTTGGCCCACAACAAGAGGAAGCAAACAGAGAAGAAGACTGAAGGAAACAATTCTGGAGCTGCTAAGGGGCGCGATAAGTCAAAGGTGCAATGCTACAACTGCCAAAAATTTGGGCACTACAGCAAGGACTACAGGAATCCTAAGAAGGCCCGAAGCGACGACACCAAGGAATGCTACAATTGCCACAAGAAGGGTCATATCAAGCCAAACTGTCCGCTGTTGAAAGGAGCACAAGTAGCACATGTGTATGAAGGGGCAAGTGCACCATCTCCTTCCGCTCCTACTTCTTCCGAAGGAGTAGGTAAGCCTGATGTTTTAGATGGTACCATTTCTGTTAAAAATATCCCTATTACTTCCTTATTTGATACGGGTGCATCTAGAAGCTTTATTTCTAGCAATGCGGTCCTGAAATTGAAACTAAAGCAAAGAAGTCTTAAAGAACCACTAAATGTTCACAACCCTGTAGGAGGTTCTACCACTCTAGATTTATTTTGTAAAGTGCCAGTATCTTACTCCTATTTCAAATTTCCATTTAACTTGATCATTGTGAATTTCTCCGAGTTTGATATCATCCTCGGTCTTGATTGGCTAACCAAATATGGCGCTGAAGTGTTATGTTCGGAAAGAGTGGTTAAGGTGAACACAGGTTTCGGAAACACTGTTGCTATACCTTGCCATGGGCCAAAATCTGACAGAAAGGCATTCTGGTCTTCCCTAGAGATCACTCCCATTTCCTTAGAAAATATTCCCGTGGTCAAAGACTTTGTGTCGATTACCGTGATCTTAACAAACAAACATTGAAGAACAAATAACCTTTGCCCCGTATAGATGATTTGATGGACCAATTAAATGGAGCCAAGGTGTTTTCGAAGATGGACCTCGCCACAGGTTTCCACCAACTCCGCATAGCTGAAGAATGCATACCTTTGACCGCCTTCAGAGGTCCCGATATATTCTACGAATGGTTAGTGATGCCGTTCGGTTTATGCAATGCTCCAGCCTACTTTGTTGACTTGATGCATAGGGTCTTCCGGGAGGTCCTAAATAAATTCGTCCTAGTCTTCATTGATGATATTCTAATCTATTCTAAAACTAAGGACGAGCATGAAGGGCATTTAAGGGAAGTGTTGGAAATTCTGCGATGAAATGTTCTAAAAGCAAAGTTTTCCAAATGCACATTTTGGCAAGAGGAAGTAAAATTCTTGGGCCATGTTGTGTCAAAAGAAGGAATCGCAGTTGATCCAAGTAAAATTGCAGCCATTCGAGATTGGAAGCAGCCCAGTACACCCACTGAAGTAAGAAGCTTCCTAGGTTTGGTCGGATATTATAGGAAATTTGTCGAAGGTTTCGCCAAGTTGTCTAGCCCATTAACAAAGCTTACCAAGAAGAATGCCAAGTTCAATTGGACATCAGATTGTCAGGAGGCATTCCAAAAGCTAAACGTGAGTTTGACTACTTCTCCCATACTCACCATCATCGATGGCAACCAAGATTTAAAGGTCTACACTGATGCTTCTCAAAGTGGTGGTCTTGGTGCGGTACTGATGCAAAGGGGCAGAGTTGTTGCATATGCAAGTCATCAATTAAAGCCGCATGAGAAAAATTATCGTGTCCATGACTCAGAGTTGTTGGCCGTAGTCTTTGCTTTAAAAATTTGGAGACATTATCTTTTAGGCGAAAAATTTGAATTATACATAGACCATCAATCTTTGAAATATCTCTTCGATCAAAAGGATCTGAATTTAAGGCAGCAACAATGGCTAGAATTTCTGGCAGCATACGATCTTGACATCTTATATATGCCAGGGAAAGCTAATGTTGTGGCAGACGCACTTAGTAGAAAGGAAGTCATTGTCGCAAGCCTCATCATCACCCCTTCTTTGATTGATAAGATCGCCTCTCTTCAGAAAAGTGATGCTTTTATTCAGAAAATGATTGAAAGAATTAAAGGAGGTGAAAACACGGACTTCCAAATAGATGGCAAGGGAGTTCTCAGATTGCACGGGCGGATTTGTGTTCCAAGTATCCCCGAGCTCATAAGAGAAGTTTTAGATGAGGGTCACAAATCAAAGCTTTGCATCCACCCTGGTGTGAGCAAAATGTATCAAGACTTAAAGCGCATATTTTGGTGGAGGTCTATGAAGAGGGATATATCCATTTATGTGAGTAGATGCCCCACATGCCAACAAGTAAAAAGTGATCAACAAAAGATGGCAGGGTTGTTGCAGCCATTAGAAGTTCCAGATTGGAAGTGGGACCAAGTCTTCATGGATTTTATAGATGGTCTGCCTCGTACAAGGAAAGGAAATGACAGCATATGGGTGATAGTGGATCGCTTCACAAAGTCCGCTCATTTCATACCTTTCAAATCCACTAGAACTGCTCAAAGTCTGGCGCAAATCTATTTCAAAGAAATCGTCAGGCTACATGGGTAATAAAACTAAATCTTTCCCTTTCATCATAATCTGAATGAAAATTTTCTTTTGCAAATTAAATATTAATCTTTTCTTTTTCACAGAGTTCCTAGTAGCATCGTTAGCGACCGTGATCCTAACTTTTCTAGTAAATTTTGGGAAGCATTCCAAAATGAGTTGGGAACAAAGTTGAATTTCAGTACCACGTATCACCCTCAGACTGACGGCTAGACTGAGCGAGTGAACCGCATTCTTGAAGATCTATTGCGAGCTTGCATACTCGATTTTGGAGGTTCTTGGGAGGATCACTTGCATTTAGTTGAATTCTCGTACAACAATAGCTATCAAGTAATTTTGAAAATGTCTCCATTTGAAGCCTTATATGGTAGGTCATGTAGGTCGCCAGCATGTTGGGATGAAAAAGGAAATCGGCTTGTGTTGGGTCCAGACATGATCCGAGAAGCTTCGGACAAAGTTGACTTTATTAAGAAGCGACTATTGGTTGCCCAAAGTAGACAGAAAAGCTATGCAGATGTAAGAAGGCGAGAGCTAGCTTTTGAAGTGGGCGACTATGTCTGTCTGAAAGTCGCTCCAATGCGAGGTGTTATCCGTTTTGGAAAGACAGAAAAATTAGCACCTAGATTCATCGGCCCCTTCCCTATTCTTGAAAAGATTGGCACCCTAGCTTATAGAATTCAGATGCCAGATTGGTTGCCTGGAGTGCACGATGTATTCCATGTATCTCAACTTCGAAGGCATGTCCATGATCCAGATCTGATTGTAGAAGAAGCAGCACAGCAAGATTTGGAGATTACCCCAGGCCTTGCAGTGAGAAGAGAACCACTGAAAATAATTAGCAAGGAGACTAGGAAGCTGAGAAATAAAAGTATCAACCTAGTCAAGGTGCAATGGAGCGGTGATCCTAGAGACTGCACTTGGGAAACCGAGGAGAGTATCAAACAAGCCTATCCCAAATGCAGAGTGGACATCCCCGATTAGTTTTATTTTGAGGTACGCTTAAAATATTTTCTATTCTTTATGTTGGTTCCTACCCTTCTATTCTTCTCTTTTACTTTTCGAGGACGAAAAGTTCTTAAGCGGGGGAGACTGTAACTACCCGGAATTTGGGGCCAATTTAAAATTTTCATTTTAGAGATTTTAGGGGTGTTTAAATATTTAAAATAAATTATTTCAAATAAAAACGAATGGAAATTTATTTTGAGAAAATTTAATGCAAATATATCCAAATAAATTGCATAAAGAATTAGAAATAGGATGGTAGGTTGAAAAGTCAAACTTGAACTTTGACTAACTACACAGGATGCAGAATAAACCGTATTTTGGTGAAACGAAAAATATTTAAATATGTTAATGAATATCTTTCTAACGAATCTGAAAAATCGAAATTTCATAGCGGAAATCAAAAGTTATGGCCAAATGAATTTTCAGAAAGGTCGCTATAGAAAATATATCGCCTTGAAAATTGACATTTTGCATACGACCCCGGAATTAGATGAAACCACTTTTGTTGGATCCGGAATGTAAAATTATTGCTAGGTTTCAAATTTCATGATTTTTGAAGCTAGTATGTGCGCGTGGCAAAAGAAATTGTGTTTTGTCAATTTCAGTCAAAATTAATTGACTGAAAAATAGCCATTTTTCAAACAGTCTCAGAATTCAACGAAATAAATTTTATTAGGATTGTATCATCATAAGAAAGCCAAAAATAATTTTTCTGGATTTTTCTGACTTCGTATGTGACCCCGGTAAAATTAGAAAGTACGTTCGAATTAAAAATAAAAGAATTAATTTGTAAATAAAAGAAACATGCTTTTAACCTCAGAATTGGACTTCGGCAATAGCGCCATTGCGTTCAGAAGGCGTCAAAACCTATTGTTCGACAGTCGTTGAGCACGAATTGGAGTTCGAACGAGAAAACCCTATTTTGGGATTAAATAAATAAATAAATAAATAAATTAGAAAATACGTGGCAATATGCGTATATATACGGGTTGTACAGCGTCTTCTTCCCCGATGCGTGAAACCCATAGCCACCCCCCTCTTCAAAACTTCTTTCCTCCTCTCCCAATCCGTAGAGAATTAGACCACCCCGCAGTTGAGTTTTTCGAAGCCCTCTTCTTCCTCTTCGACACCGTACCAAAATTGTCCCTCCCCGAAGCCTGTAGCCGCCGTACCACCTTACTGAACCCGCCGTCGTTCGTGCCCTCCTGCCGTCGCCAGGCGCGTGCGCACCCCCCCAAACGCCAGGCGCACGTGCGCCTCTCGTAGTCGCACCACGTCCAACCACCTGCACCTCCTATCGATCATCCAATCTCCTGATTTCCTGATCCAAAGTTTTGAACGTTCTGAAAATATAAAGGTGAAATTCATTTCAGAATTTGCCACGCTTCTGGCTGTGGCAATTGTAGTTGTTAAAAATTAATTTTGTTCAAATTTTGATAATTAACACATACGAAACCCAAACTGAAAATTTTCAGATTGTGCGAGACTATGACAGCAAATAGAGGTTGCTGAAATCAAGTGCGACCATTTTCTGAATTTTTCTGGATTTTTCCATTCGCTTTAATCAAGGTGAGAATTTATTTTTTTTAAATAAATTTAATTAATTTGAATGTTATTCTTGCGTATGAGAAGTTGAGAATCAAAAATAATTGGATCGATGATGGATGTTAATATAAGTTGCAGATCTGAATTGTCGCGATGTTATGATAGTAGATCTGAAATTTTAAGTGTTAGACGTGAAATTTCCTCATTCAAAAATTAATTAATTAAATAATTACTTTGTTGTGACGCCATAATCCCATGGTTAATCTTCAGATCTATTTTGTTTAGATATGATTGATGATATTGTTATGTTGCTATGATAGATAATTGTAAATCTATATGTATTCATCACATGAATGTTATCACACAAAGTCGGACCTTATATTTTGTGTTATGTTATGATTTTGAAGTTGAACTGTTATGTTAATGCATTGAAATTGAACGATGAAATTAAGATGACATTTTTATATGTCATTTTAATGTAAATAAAGATGACATTTTTTTATATGTTATTTTAATGTAAAATATGAACGATGAAATAAAGACGACATTTTTATATGATAATTTAATGTAAATTAGATCGATAAAGTATAAATGACATTTTTAGATGTGAATATATAGGAATTTCACCATAGGTAAAGCTTACATTTTCATTAATGTAAATATATAGGAATTTCACCATATGTAAAATCTACATTTTTGTTGATGTAAAGTAAATAAGAATTTCACCGTATGAAATTTACATTATTTTTAATGTAAATAAAATAGAAATTTCATCGTATGTCAAAATTTACATTTTTATATGTAAATTATAAAGTGAATTAACATTGTATGTTAAAAATTACATTTTTCTTTGTAATTAAAAGGTGAATTCCATCGTATGTCAAAATTTACATTTTTATATGTAAATTATAAAGTGAATTAATATTGCATGTTAAAAATTACGTTTTTCTTTGTAATTACAATGTAAATTAGATGTAGTGTTTGCATTGTAATTAAAAATGATATTTTTACAATGTAAATTAGATGTAGTGTTTGCATTGTAATTAAAAATGATATTTTTACAATGAAAATTAGATGTAGTGTTTGCATTGTAACTAAAAATGATATTTTTACAATGTGAATTAGATGTAGTGTTTGCATTGTAATTAAAAATCATGTTTTTTTTACAATGTGAATTAAGAGTAGAGTTTGCATTGACATTAGAAATTATATTTTTTTTATATGTAATTTAAAAATAGGATTTTGAGTGTATCAAAATTTACATTTTCAATGTAAGAGAAAGAATGAAGTTAGGATGCGGTAATAGTATTTTCATTTTCAAATGAATTAAAAATTTGGTGAGTGTCGGTAGTTGTGTAGAGCGTTGTTTTAATCAAACGGCGTTATTACGATTCAAAGATTATATATATATAATTAAAATTAAACGAATAGGGCGTGGTAGTTCGCGTTTTGAAATCGTACTTTTAAACGACTATACAAGAAGATCCGACCGTCGGATTTTCTTGAAATTGAAACCGTTAGGACCGTCTTGGAAAAATCTTTCCAACGATATATATTACGTTAAGATCCAACGGTCAGATTTTGAGAAATGTGAAAATCAAAATTGTTTGAATGCAGCGCCATAGTCGCCCATGGACTTAAGGCGTCGTTGTATAAAAATTTAATTATTTTAAATAAGTAATATAGGAATGAATCGTTAATAAAAATAATTATTAATGTATAAGAAGGATTTTAAAATATATTTATATATATATGAGGATTATTTGGGAAGTCCGAGTTCTCTCATTCTGAATAATCCAAACGACGTTAATTGAAAATATGAAGATGGCGTATGAAGACCGTAAATCTTCCCTCGAATGGATAACGATCGAGGCCTTTATTTGACTTGCTCCCAATTCAAAGGTCATGGTCATTGCCTAAACGTACGTGTTGAATTCACGGGTTTGGTTTTCGCTCAGACCCAGAGCAAAAGCTACTAAATGGATTGTGTGTCTGACATCATACTCTATCAAATATCATGTTACTAATCTTTTGTCGAAGGTATGGATGTTTGGTGGCGGGGAATTTATTCTCTTGCTTAACACCCGTTCATATATTTCGGCAAAGGGTTGGTAGTACGGTATGGAGTGATGATGTGGCATACTAAGATGCATATGATCAAGGTTTTGTTGAAAAGCAGGCCTTGTGGGACGATCAAAGCATAGCCTGTTTAGGCATAGCTTTGTGTACAACGTGACTTCGCGAACCTCACACACCGGCGGAGTCTAAAACGGGAGAAGGGAACGCAGGGAGAGCAGCACGTTTCTTTCTAGCTAGAAGTGGTGATTGGGTTTTAACACGGCCCAACATTTTACTTATGTGGATGATGGAATGAGGCGCATCGGATGATAGGTCTTATAGGATTGGGAAAGGTGTGCTCAGGAATAACTAATCCGCAACTCATATGGTGGACCGGCCCTGCAGCTTTCCAAGGGTTCGCTGCGGGGGATCCTGAGACATTAGCTAGAGTGTCTCGAATCGGTAGAAGCTCCTCCCTAGCCTTGACTCATGATGGAAACCAAAATGCAAATACGACCCTACGGATTTGATTGTATTACTAGTATGGAGGCATAGTAGTATGGGATACTATTCTTCCTAGGATTTCTACATTTACTTTGAAATGTTTTAATATATATTAATAATAATATTAAACTCGTATTTGCCGTATTTAGCACGTTTAATCACTATAAGGTAAAACCCTATCCTCTGGTCTGTGTTGCATTGTGTGATGGGACCTGGGTCTTATGGTGATTCCATTTTTCTAAAAAGCATAACGTTGTTGTACGATTTATTTATCATTTATTCTGACACTTTTATGCACGGCAATCCATTAGAGTAAACCTGTTCCGCATTAGCGGCGTGGTCTTTGGATTTGCCTTATTAATAGTGATTAATTAGTTAAGAATTCTCACACCAGTCCCACGACTGACCCGTTGTTTGTTTCCACCTTTTTGCAAACTCGGTGCCCTCCTTTCTACACGGGCAGCCTAGTAAATAGGTTTATTCTACGCTTGGAGTCTTTTCAGTTGGAGTTGCTTACTACCTGCTTGGATTTGGTTATGGAGAGGTGATGGCTAGAAGCTTGAAGACACTTATCATTCGCTGCTTTTGCATTTTTCTCTTTCTTTTTATTTCAGACATTAAACTTGATTTATTCCACGTTGTTTGAGTTGGAACTTATTTCTTTTCTGCGAATTTGATGTAATAATGTAGAATTCTATGACTGTGGATTTTCTGTGGATTGATGACATTATATTTCCGCTGCTACGATGTTGTTACTCTATGAACTTCCTATGCTATTTTGTATCTGTGATATGTATTATTGTATTTATGTTGTATTCCAAATGATTATTCCTTACTTTCATATCGTGGAAGTTTGGGGTCATCACAAAACCCCCATGCCAGATATAAATGGCCGAATATGTGAAGAATCCTTCTAAAGGATTCCTAAGGAAGTTTGAAGAAGCAGCAATCATGGCAACCATGCCCACTATGCCAAAATCATCAAATATGGCATCCATAGACGGTTGGATAAAATCAAGGACGGCTTTTATGAGACATGATTCTGCTAGGTAACATCGTTTCATAATAATACGATTAGTACATGTATCTCTAACACAAACTCACATATCACAGGCATTATCAATATTATTAAATACCGTTACACTTCGATTAACATAGGTCAAGCAGGCGGAAACCTAAATCAGACCCAGATGAGGGGGACGGGGAAAATCACGCCTTTCATACCTTAACTAGCGTACGATTATGCCTAGCACGAATGTCCTAAATACCTAAGTAAAACCGACATAATTACAAAAGGGGACAATCCTAACGACATTATAGTCCTTTCAGGAGTGACATTAAGATTAGCATCTGGACCTATCTTTAAAAACAAGCATAACCTTAGCAAGCCATCGTGTCAATTTTGACGCATAATTAGGACTGCAATTTATATGAGATGTGAAAATACTCACCATTAATCAAGTTCGAGTCTACAAGAAAAAGGAGGATTCGAGTGTTTTCTTTTATAAGAACAGTAATCTTACCTAAGAATTTTATTTGCAGATGAAAGACAGAAACAATGAAGAAGAAAGTTTTATGTTCAAATTCCAAGATCAATCTAGGCCGCACGAATAAAAGCCAGTTAACTCTTCTGATTGAGGAAGACCAAGAGACTCTGATATGACCTTTCGAAGAAAAGACAAAAGTTTGACTTGAAAAGTCGAAAACACCCCCTTCACTTAGGAGGGGCAAATGTTACTACCAAAATTAACAATGAAGCGAGCCGGCGGTGAAGGGGTATTAGATAGCCGAAAGCCCACTAAAAGCTCGACTGCAAGCGGAACTCATTATTAGGAAGGGTTAAAAGCTGGGAAGAATAACTCGAGACACAGCACCAAACGAAACCCTCTGGGATGAAGGATCGCAAAAGCTACTAGGCGTGGATGGCGGGATTTATCCGTCAGGGCTAATCCGACAGGAATTCTCCAAGCAGCATCGACCCAACAAAGGAGTCCTATAGCAAAAGATCGTCCTAACCCGAAACCAAGTAAGCCAGAAGCAATAGATCCAATGGACAAAACCTAAAGGAATCTTCGATAATGGTCTGCCCAAATACCGATACGCCACAAGATGAAAGCATCGAAGGCACTATCCCAGGAGAACGCGAAGGCCACTCAGAACCCACCTCTGGAGCATCTACTGCATAGATACTGAAAGGTCCCATCTGCAAATAAATAAGAGTGGCACTGGAAACCATCCTCCAAGAATACAGGCTACCGCAGAGACCCTACCGGAGGGCTGACCGAAGCTTAGGCAAGGATACAGGCTGCCCGTACTAGTTTACCTAGTACCTAAACCTATAGCGGTTTCAACCTGACAGCTATCAGCATACGCCATGGGGCCAAGCCCCTCTAAGTGTTCACGATAGAGCCGAGAGCCTACATTGAAAAGTTCATGTCTGCAAGCCTGCATTCAGAATCTTCCCTCAAAGGTTAGGAGTATCGTAACCGAACACCCCAAAGGCGGCCGAAGGTCAAACACCCGAGACCAAGAATAAAACGATCGGCAAAGACCCCTGCGGGTCCGATAGCCCTCCAAAGGAAGGGACCCTGAACCACTATAAATAAGACCCTAAAGGTCACATTGAAGGGGGGCTTTTCCTTACTTTTTGATATCCTCAGAAACAACTTAGAAGATAAATCAATGGAGAATTCCTCTCTATGACATCTCTGTATTTCCATTAAAACCTTAATGAAAGGAGATCTTCTTATAAGGAACTGCTCTGTAAGTGTATGTTGTCCTTTCTATGATTGTAATAGTCGCAGTTCATTATTCATTCTACAAAAAGGTCTAAGTTTGCACCAATCAACCTCCTCTAATGGCGGTTGAACCCCATTCACTGAGCCTAGATCCGATCTGATAGTCCTCAGCGAGCCTGTACCTCTGAGTGCTAGCATCTCAATTTCCTGCGAAAATCGATTGGGGAAGAGAGCCAATCCACCTAATTTCACTTTAGGTCTGTCCCTGTTGATCCATTTCCGGTGTTGACGAAAAATATCGTCAGCAATTTCTTAATTCTTACTAGAGTATTTTAAAGTATAAAATATCTTCTTTCTAAAATATCTACTTTCTAAAATATATTTTCAAATAAATCAAAGGTTAGAAAGGGTTATGAATTGCTAAACTTTGTCATTATTAAGTCACTAGATTAAAAAGTAATTGACAATGCTTAACACTAATAAGCCAACGAAGTAGGCTTATCTATTTGTGAGAGTTAAGATTGATGTCAAGAAGTGACGAAGCAATAGAGCTCTAATCTACTGGCTTCCCTCTTAACCGAGGAATAGATAAGTTGGGAATGTTGGAAACATATTAATCATGTTGACTACTTGCATGTTTATTGAATATCATGATTACTGTGCTTAATTCTAATAAGCCGATGAGTAGGCTTATCCATCTGTGAGTGTCAAGAATGGGGTGTCTAGGCAAGGGGTGATATGCAACCAGTGCTCTAACTTACCTGGCCTCACTCTTGACCAAGGGATAGTTAAGCTGATAATGTCGGAACGAGTTAAGTGTATGAACATTGATTTCTATATGCATAAAATGGTTTTGGGTTTGTCATGACAATGTGTTAATCACAATCGTCTTTAACCCTCTCAGATTATATCATGGAAGTAAATACAATTGAATCTTTTAACAAACGTTTAGAGATAATTATTAAAGGATTTGTTTTGGGTTTTTGTAAATTGTGTTTTAGCAACACTTCTTTTTAAACCCTTGGAATGTAGTTAAACTGGAATATATGGTTTAATGATTTTGAATATACTTAGATCTTTAATAGTTGATTTTATAGATCGAAACAAGTATCGGAATCTTTCAGAATAAAAATATTGAATAAGATGTTTAACTTATAAAAGAGAAGAGGTTCTTTATTAAATAATGGTTTTAACCTCTTTGATTATATTTTAAGAAATCTTAGAAATGAATTATGGATATACTTATACCGCAGGGATAAGTATATGAATACGTTTTGAAGTATTGAAGTAATAAAGGAAATCTTAGAAATGAATTGAGATTATACTTATACCCGAGATATAAGTACATTAAAACCTTTTTTAAGTAGTAAGGCTATAAAAGAGATAGAGAATTAGTAGAATATATACATATACACCTTTAATATGTACAAGATGAATATATACACTAGTATATAAAGGAATATTAATCGAGTATGAGTTATTGATTAATAAATGATGTTTTATTAATAAGTGATGTCTAATTAGATAAGTGAAGTCTTATTTGACAAATGAAGTTTTATTAGATAAAAGAAGTTTACTAATAAAGTAGTATTAATTAATGAAAGATTAATTAAATGGGAAAAGGATTAAAAGATGTTTATATGAGTTAATCGTGCTTCGACTGTTATCATGCTTTGTGACCAGATAGTGATTTAACTGTTTTCATGCTTTGTGACCTGATAGTTATTTGACTATTATCATTCTTTGTGACTTGATAGTGATTTAACTATTATCATGCTTTGTGATTTGATAGTGATTTAACTGTTATCATGCTTTGTGACCTGATAGTTATTTAACTGTTATCATGCTTCATGACCTTGATACTGCCTTGGATGTTTAGTGTTTATTATGGAAATTAAGCAAGGTTGTTTTCCATACACAATCGTCTATTATGTGAATTGTATTCGGTTAATCGACTATAGAACTTGACCTTAAATCTAGCGACTGATTTTGAGGAGACCGGGATTGGTAAGTGTTCTACTTATCAAAACCACTTCAAAACTAGTATACGGGTTCTGTTTTGGAAGCAGGTGTGAAGTGAAGGCCATGTGGAGATTCGAGATCTGTTGAGATGCTCGAACACATGTAGTGATTCTAAGATCTTTTGATGTATTAAAATCTGTAACACCCAGTATTTTCTGAGAATATATAAAAAAATGGTTAATTATGAAGAAGTTATTAAGCCTTGAAGTTTATATGCATATGAGAGAAATATATATAGATATATATAAAAATTAAAAAAATAAACATGCAAAAGGTTCAAAACAGCAAATTGGGAGGGGGAATAACCGAACCGGCCCATTTTTGAGGTCGACCCGAGCCTAGCTGGGTCGACTAGGGGTTAATCCAGGGTGTTTGGCTGTCATCCCATGGGCCGATTCGCTCAAATGCAGATTTTGCATTTGAATGGTTCTCATGATTCAGGGTTAATCTAATGGTCCTAAGTAACTTCCTACACCTATATATACATCCCTAACCTAAACCTAAATCTCATATACAATTCTCTAGCCTCCATTGCTCTCTTTCTCTCTAAAAAAATAAATAAATCAATGGCGTCTCTACTCTGCTGAAACCTAAGCTAGGACTTGTGCTTCTTCTTCCTCCAATTCTGATTAGGACTAAAAGAGAACAGCTACAACACCTTTTTCTTTTAGAATCCAACCAAGGCAAGTACAGTTATTCTCCGCTATAAACGTTAATTATAATTTTGATATGCTTTTAAATCTGAGTTTGAGGTTGTATATATATTCTCTTCTGTTAGATCTGTTTTCTGTGACTGTTCTGTATTCCTTTCTTCTTTTCTGTTTCTATAGCCAGGCTACCACGAGCCTGTGCCCAATCTCATAAAGAGATTAACGTATGAACGCAAAATTTGGGACAATTAATGAATGATGCGAAATTTGACAAGACTGAATTGAACGTATGACTTTAGATCTGAAGCATAAAATATATTGGACATGTGACTTGGGATTGGATGCATAAATTTGACTATGAACATGTAATTTATATATTGCATGCATAGAGTATGTTGTAATTTAGATCTGTAACTAATTAGAAAAATGAACATATGTTGTAAACTAGATTTAGATCTATGCATATTCTGTGATAAAAGAAAAGAGGAACCATTGTATGTTTACATATGATTGGAGACTTTGGACAAAATGCATATAAAAGTCAAGATCTGATTTTTAGAAGATATAATTTAAAGATTTAGATTGTTGGGTATATTTTGCATTATGATTCATGACTTGAAAAGAAGAAGGATATGGAAAGTTAGGTGTAAAGATTTACATTAATTAGGATATCTATTATTGTGATTACACCTAAATAGGAATTTTTGGATATATGGCATGCATTGTAATTAATGATTATATTTGGTATAATTTACATGTGAATCTGCTGTAAAATGCTAGTTTAACAAAAATTGGAACATATGTTATATGGTAAATTATGTCCATATTCTGCGCTATGTAAATTTATGCAAACATGGAATATATGTTCATATTGTGAATCATGACAATTATGTAGGCATATGAATTTAGGCCTAATTTATGATTAGGCAAGGCATGTAAATAGAACCTTTAGAAATATTAAATCTGCTAAATCTGCTAATTTGCTAAGTTGCCTAAACCGCTAGTTCTGTTATATGGCCTAGACTGCTATTTAGATTGAAATGCCTAATCTGTTAAATTTGTCTGTTGAGATGCCTAATCTGTTATGTGCTAAAATCTGCTAAGTTGCTTAATCTGCTAAATCCGTTAAGTCGCCTAATCTGAAAAAATCTGTTATATGTTAAATCTATTACCTGCTATATCTGTTGTTTTGATATAATTAGTCTGTTATTGGCGTAATTTGAATTGACTATAGTAATGAATAATTGGCATGTATATTAGGCATAGGCATAAATGCTAAACTATTAATTAATTGACCGCAAAGATAAACATGACTAACTCGAGGTTAGAATGAGTTTGCGGCGTAAACCTGCCCGGAACCGCCCGGCACATCCAGTGGCCGCAAACAATAGGTTCTAATGTGAGAAGTTAGTCATAACATGCGCAAGACACGAGGTTAGGTCTGGCTTGTGGCAGAAGTCTGCCCGGAACCGCCCGGCATATCCAGCGGCCACAAGCTACCGACCTAATGTGAGAGGTCTGTGCATTAATAATTAATTAATGCAAATCTAAGATAAGAATGACGTCTAAAACGTATTGGGGAAAACAGGGTTAAACCAACGGGATTAATAGGTGTAGTAAAACACGTCCATGAATCTGTAGGCCCAATACAAAGTTAGACAAATCTGAAAAATCTGTACATCTGACCCGTTAGTCTGAAAACTTGTTAACTTAATTTGTGAACTAGTAAATCTGAATTCTGTATGTCTAAACTTGTAAACAAGTTAATCTGAAATCTGTTAGTCTGGGGACACAAGGTTAGGAGGGGAATTACTTGTGTCATCTGTTGTTTGGGACCCATATTAGTCAGTAACCCTTTCTGGTATCAAAACTTTGACCCAACAGTAAGTAGGGTCCGGGCACGCTTACTGAACTAATTATAAGAGGTTCATTCTGATAATGGCGAGGGGTGTTGATGGTGCGTTCCAACCGGGTCATGTGCGTGAATGGATCCCGATCTGCCTCTGAGGATGTAAGACGCCGTGACATCTGTAAATAGGTCTGTGCCAATTGGTTGTCACTTTAGGGAGTGATACACCCTACTGTGGGGCCGACACAGGATATTTATGTATTAGGGAGCCGATCGCTTGGGTTAGGGTTTTAGGGTACACTTAGTTCTGTCTGTTTCTGTTGGTACCGTCTGTTTCTGTTGGGTGGTATCACCCGTCTGTTTCTGTGTGGTACCATCTGTTCGGGTGGTAAAGGCCCATTACTAGTGTACACCTAATTCTACATTCTGTTTCCGTAAGGATTAATCTGTTTCTGCTTCTGTCTGTTTCTGATCGGGTAGTAAAGGCCCATTATTAGTATTCTGTTTCGGTTAAAGTATTTTGTACCCGTTCCTGCTTCAATTTAGACATTAGGGTGACACCTAATTCTGCTATACTAGTATTAGTGCAGAGAAGTGTAAAGCAATAGTTTATGTCATTCTGTTCTTCTGTTATATCTGCTACACCTATTACAGTTATCTCTCATCCAGTTTTATGTTCATGTCATATTATTATTATCTGTTCATATGCTGAAAGTCACTGGACTTGCCAGACTTTATGTCTGACCCTTGTTGTTTCGCCTCTTTTCTTCCGTTCCCCCCCCCCCCCAGGTTTTCTAAGGAGGGAATACTCTAGCTAGATCCAGACTTCTTCTGCTTGAAGTGCTTAAAGTATGGCTTGTCTTCTTCTGTGGGGATTATGATTTTAAACCATGCATTTTGAAGGCTTTTGTACAAGACTGATATTTTGTACTTGAATTCTGAGATTTGAAAGGATGTAACCATATTGATTTTTGTTTCCGTTGTAATAAAGTCAAAATTTTTCAAGTACTGTTTTATCTGTCTTGTAAGTTTCTGTTCTGTTTACTAAAATGCTCCACCAAAGTTAAGGCATTCCCTTCGTGAGTGACCTTAACGGAGGTGGGGTGTTACACTTGGTATCTTGTATTTTGATTCTTGTATTTTGATTATGGAGTTAAGACTTTTTCTGATTCTTGTATTTTGATTTTTTAATCGATACTCTGCACTTTAATACTAGTATTATTTCTGAATTCCGCTATAGGCTCAGACCCATAAGGGTTATGGCCCATCTGTTTGAGATTAAGGTTTGAGGGATATCTGTGTTAGGCATCAAATATGACGCATATATTCTGAGTTTTTGTGGGATATGATTTTATCATGCTTAGCTTCCTAAGAATCATTAGGGAACCTGATCTGTATCAGTAGTCTGTAAATATCTGAATAATTCTGATTTCCAGTTTTGACATTGTCTAAAGAAGGTAATCCTCTGAGTGTCAATCTGATATTGATTTCGGTCTTTGGGGTTGATACTTAGGGGAATTATTTTCTCAACCAATGTCTAATGGGAACCAAGTCTTCGTTCTATCTGTACTCGCTTCCATCACTAGACTCTATCCTATCGATCGAGTGTTCAACTTATAGATATGAATCCTAATGGGTGTAAACATGTGTTTGAGACATGTTATGTTTGATGGTTGCAAGTGGATGCAAGTGGTTGCTAGTGGTTGCTCGTGGACGCATATACACACACTAGGCACTAGATCGGCTCGAAAACACTCTCATACTGCATATGGATGTGTGAGCATTTTCAATTTTTGTGGATGCAAATTGATTGACTCAGCACACGGATGTTGCATATGACTGAATGGTTGTGCACTCATATAGAAATGATATGTATCGAGTAGGAAAATTGCATACATGTTGGACTCATGGCACTGGCATAATTCGCATTAAGGAGGTCAACTAAATCAGTGGACCGCCTGATCTTTGCATTAGATAAGGAACATATACACACACTTTTGCATATGTTCATACAGCATTAGAAATCCCTAAGGACAATGGATGCCAGTGATTGATGGTTGAGTAGATAGGTGATTGGATGGTAGGACACATTCTTCTTAACTTGAAGATTTCGGGGACGAAATCCTTTAAGGAGGGGAGAATGTAACACCCCGTATTTTCTGAGAATATATAAAAAAATGGTTAATTATGAAGAAGTTATTAAGCCTTGAAGTTTATATGCATATGAGAGAAATATATATAGATATATATAAAAATTAAAAAAATAAACATGCAAAAAGGTTCAAAACAGCAAATTGGGAGGGGGAATAACCGAACCGGCCCATTTTTGAGGTCGACCCAAGCCCAGCTGGGTCGACTAGGGGTTAATCCAGGGTGTTTGGCTGTCATCCCGTGGGCCGATTCGCTCAAATGCAGATTTTGCATTTGAATGGTTCTCATGATTCAGGGTTAATCTAATGGTCCTAAATAACTTCCTACACCTATATATACATCCCTAACCTAAACCTAAATCTCATATACAATTCTCTAGCCTCCATTGCTCTCTTTCTCTCTAAAAAAATAAATAAATCAATGGCGTCTCTACTCTGCTGAAACCTAAGCTAGGACTTGTGCTTCTTCTTCCTCCAATTCTGATTAGGACTAAAAGAGAACAGCTACAACACCTTTTTCTTTTAGAATCCAACCAAGGCAAGTACAGTTATTCTCCGCTATAAACGTTAATTATAATTTTGATATGCTTTTAAATCTGAGTTTGAGGTTGTATATATATTCTCTTCTATTAGATCTGTTTTCTGTGACTGTTCTGTATTCCTTTCTTCTTTTCTGTTTCTATAGCCAGGCTACCACGAGCCTGTGCCCAATCTCATAAAGAGATTAACGTATGAACGCAAAATTTGGGACAATTAATGAATGATGCGAAATTTGACAGGACTGAATAGAACGTATGACTTTAGATCTGAAGCATAAAATATATTGGACATGTGACTTGGGATTGGATGCATAAATTTGACTATGAACATGTAATTTATATATTGCATGCATAGAGTATGTTGTAATTTAGATCTGTAACTAATTAGAAAAATGAACATATGTTGTAAACTAGATTTAGATCTATGCATATTCTATGATAAAAGAAAAGAGGAACCATTGTATGTTTACATATGATTGGAGACTTTGGACAAAATGCATATAAAAGTCAAGATCTGATTTTTAGAAGATATAATTTAAAGATTTAGATTGTTGGGTATATTTTGCATTATGATTCATGACTTGAAAAGAAGAAGGATATGGAAAGTTAGGTGTAAAGATTTACATTAATTAGGATATCTATTATTGTGATTACACCTAAATAGGAATTTTTGGATATATGGCATGCATTGTAATTAATGATTATATTTGGTATAATTTACATGTGAATCTGCTGTAAAATGCTAGTTTATCAAAAATTGGAACATATGTTATATGGTAAATTATGTCCATATTCTGCGCTATGTAAATTTATGCAAACATGGAATATATGTTCATATTGTGAATCATGACAATTATGTAGGCATATGAATTTAGGCCTAATTTATGATTAGGCAAGGCATGTAAATAGAACCTTTAGAAATATTAAATCTGCTAAATCTGCTAATTTGCTAAGTTGCCTAAACCGCTAGTTCTGTTATATGGCCTAGACTGCTATTTAGATTGAAATGCCTAATCTGTTAAATTTGTCTGTTGAGATGCCTAATCTGTTATGTGCTAAAATCTGCTAAGTTGCTTAATCTGCTAAATCCGTTAAGTCGCCTAATCTGAAAAAATCTGTTATATGTTAAATCTATTACCTGCTATATCTGTTGTTTTGATATAATTAGTCTGTTATTGGCGTAATTTGAATTGACTATAGTAATGAATAATTGGCATGTATATTAGGCATAGGCATAAATGCTAAACTATTAATTAATTGACCGCAAAGATAAACATGACTAACTCGAGGTTAGAATGAGTTTGCGGCGTAAACCTGCCCGGAACCGCCCGGCACATCCAGTGGCCGCAAACAATAGGTTCTAATGTGAGAAGTTAGTCATAACATGCGCAAGACACGAGGTTAGGTCTGGCTTGTGGCAGAAGTCTGCCCGGAACCGCCCGGCATATCCAGCGGCCACAAGCTACCGACCTAATGTGAGAGGTCTGTGCATTAATAATTAATTAATGCAAATCTAAGATAAGAATGACGTCTAAAACGTATTGGGGAAAACAGGGTTAAACCAACGGGATTAATAGGTGTAGTAAAACATGTCCATGAATCTGTAGGCCCAATACAAAGTTAGACAAATCTGAAAAATCTGTACATCTGACCCGTTAGTCTGAAAACTTGTTAACTTAATTTGTGAACTAGTAAATCTGAATTCTGTATGTCTAAACTTGTAAACAAGTTAATCTGAAATCTGTTAGTCTGGGGACACAAGGTTAGGAGGGGAATTACTTGTGTCATCTGTTGTTTGGGACCCATATTAGTCAGTAACCCTTTCTGGTATCAAAACTTTGACCCAACAGTAAGTAGGGTCCGGGCACGCTTACTGAACTAATTATAAGAGGTTCATTCTGATAATGGCGAGGGGTGTTGATGGTGCGTTCCAACCGGGTCATGTGCGTGAATGGATCCTGGTCTGCCTCTGAGGATGTAAGACGCCGTGACATCTGTAAATAGGTCTGTGCCAATTGGTTGTCACTTTAGGGAGTGATACACCCTACTGTGGGGCCGACACAGGATATTTATGTATTAGGGAGCCGATCGCTTGGGTTAGGGTTTTAGGGTAAACTTAGTTCTGTCTGTTTCTGTTGGTACCGTCTGTTTCTGTTGGGTGGTATCACCCGTCTGTTTCTGTGTGGTACCGTCTGTTCGGGTGGTAAAGGCCTATTACTAGTGTACACCTAATTCTACATTCTGTTTCCGTAGGGATTAATCTGTTTCTGCTTCTGTCTGTTTCTGATCGGGTAGTAAAGGCCCATTATTAGTATTCTGTTTCGGTTAAAGTATTTTGTACCCGTTCCTGCTTCAATTTAGACATTAGGGTGACACCTAATTCTGCTATACTAGTATTAGTGCAGAGAAGTGTAAAGCAATAGTTTATGTCATTCTGTTCTTCTGTTATATCTGCTACACCTATTACAGTTATCTCTCATCCAGTTTTATGTTCATGTCATATTATTATTATCTGTTCATATGCTGAAAGTCACTGGAATTGCCAGACTTTATGTCTGACCCTTGTTGTTTTGCCTCTTTTCTTCCGTTTCCCCCCCCCCCCCCCCCAGGTTTTCTAAGGAGGGAATACTCTAGCTAGATCCAGACTTCTTCTGCTTGAAGTGCTTAAAGTATGGCTTGTCTTCTTCTGTGGGGATTATGATTTTAAACCATGCATTTTGAAGGCTTTTGTACAAGACTGATATTTTGTACTTGAATTCTGAGATTTGAAAGGATGTAACCATATTGAT
This sequence comes from Allium sativum, assembly GCA_030737875.1. Lineage (NCBI taxonomy): Eukaryota > Viridiplantae > Streptophyta > Magnoliopsida > Asparagales > Amaryllidaceae > Allium > Allium sativum. The sequence continues at coordinate 371,266,101 of CM060925.1, read as the reverse complement.
TTTTGTTTCCGTTGTAATAAAGTCAAAATTTTTCAAGTACTGTTTTATCTGTCTTGTAAGTTTCTGTTCTGTTTACTAAAATGCTCCACCAAAGTTAAGGCATTCCCTTCGTGAGTGACCTTAACGGAGGTGGGGTGTTACAAAATCCATGTGTGATTCTGAGATCTGTGAAGGTATCTATGTCTGATTCCAAGATCTATTGAGTTGTGGGATTCCATCTGGGAATTCTTGTTCGATTCGAGTGATGAAGACTCGAGCGAAAGATGCCGAACGAAACCTCGATATCGAATATGGCTAAAGACAGAGTAGGCTGCATGATCTGGGGTTTTGCTAACCCACGATAGGATATATTATCTCCGTATCTAGAGTATGATTATAGATCTTACGCTCGGGGAGTTGGGTATATTTGGTTCCACGGTGCACAACGGTGTTTTCGTGCATGGGCCAGTCATGTTAACCTTATGGTATATTTTATCTGGAGATATACGACGCCCGGAAGGTGGTTTCTGATCCTTGTGCATTGAGTTCGGATCCGGCTTGATTCGGAGAGATCTCCGCAGAAAATCCAATATGCGAACGTGCCTTATCGGTTTTGTTGTACATTTAATAGTTGTTGAAAGTAACCAATGTAACAATTCCTTCTGTGTGAATTTATTTATATTCTACACCCCAGACATTATCAATTATACAACTATAGTAAACTTAATGAATGGTTGGTTGCTCTTGTAGGGAAAACCGGAGTGGTAATCTGCACGGTCCTCTCAGTGTTGTTACATGCAATGTGTATCTTGGGTTTCTCATACCAGAATGATGTTTGACGCTTGGTTTTTGTTTTCCCTAAGATCCTCACGTACTCCTTCAAGTAGGTTGAGTATGGTAGGTTTTACTTTGGAGCATCTGGAAGAGAGTTGGAGTTCAGCTTACCGTACTTTTTATATATGTTGCATTCTATGTTGTACTTTAACAGCGATAAGGATAGGTTGTTATAACTATCCAAGTTGATTATAGGTTAGTCTTCTCTGATAGTTGTAAACATACGGTTTTATTTTGTAAAGATCATTCTTTATATTATATGTTATCGTTCCGTTGTGAGATTCCGATATTATGTTCTTTTCTTTCTTGTCCTACTTCTTTTTATTTTTATTTTTCACCCTAACTTTTCATCTTTTCGGCGCTTGGGTGCTCGGCATGTGAATACCGTGGATGTATTAATGTCGACATTCGAGGGTCGAAAAGTCAGATCGTTACAGTTTTTGTTAAATCAGCACACATATAAACTAAATCTTCATAAGAGAAATTTTCTGCCTCATCGTCTGTTGAGTCTCCATCGTCTGATCTACTTGAATTTTCATCTGTTCTCCTTTCAGCATAGATCTGAATCTGAGTTGACCACTCAGGGTTTTGAGCTGCAGTTGTGAATTCTTCCATAATTCATATCGATAGTATTCCAAATTTCTTGCACAGTCAAACAATGAGAAATAAGATTAAGCTGATTATTAATGAGATAAGAATACAGAATATGCATAACACGAGAATTGACAATTTTATTTTATTTATCTAGCATATCTCCCATATTTTCAATAATATTCCAATATTCAAAATTGACATATTTTAAATCGAATTCAATTTTTGATTTCCAAATTAAAAAATTTGTCATGTTGAAAATAATTGGAATACCACTAGACTGACTCTCGAATGGCAATGGGGCGGGTTGGGGTGGGTTTCTCTTGCCCTAGACCTGACCCAGAGTTTTTTAACCTCGCCCCAGACCCGCTCGTAGACCCGGTGCGGGTCTGGAATTTCGCCCCGTACCTGAAACCCGTACGGGTCAGGGTAAACCCGACACGACCCAGTGATAATGTGTTCTAATGTACACAAAACTATAAACTTATATTTTTTTATCACTAAATGATAAATTATACACATATTATAATTTGCTCACAATGATAAGAGAATATAATAAAATGAGTTGTAAGGTAGTTGTTTAAAATATATGCATTTGTTATTGTATGATTATCATTGGTGCAACATAATACTATGAAAAAAATCATAGTTTGTTGATTGAAAGAATATAATATTCAAGTTATAACCAGTATACCTAAGAAGATTAACAATTAATCATTATATTTATAATGTGTTTTAATGATGATTCGATCATGCGGGGCGGGTTGGAGCGGATTAGCCATGCCCCAAACCCGACCCTAGACCCAGGCTTCCAAAAGCGGGTCGCAGGTTTACCCGCCCCGAAGACCCTATGGGGCGGGTTTAAATGGGTCAAAACTGTTAGATCACAAGTTTTTGATTCATGACAAGGAAGAAGAGAAGATCAGAGGAAAAGTGATATAGGTTATGATTATCTATTTAATTGTGTCTAAGATGTGTTATATATTGTTAAAATCTTCCTCAAATACATAACATACACAAACGCACTTACGAAAAGACACTTCGTGAAAAGGCACTTTGCGAAAAGATACTTTGCAAAAAAACACTTGGGGAAAAGACACTTTGCGAAAAGACACTTCACAAAAAGACGCTTCGTCACTTCACGAGAAGACAGTTCGTGAAAAGACACTTTGTCACTTCACGAAAAGACACTTCGTGCAAAGACAATTCGCGGAAAGACACTTCGTCACTTCACGAAAAGACACTTCGAAAAGATACTTTGCGAAGAGATACTTGACGAAAAGATACTTCGCGAAGAGACATTTCATATTTCCAACAGTCATATTTTCCAACGGTCATATTTTCCAACGATTATATTTTCCAACGGTCATATTTTCCAATGGTTATATTTCCAACGGTCATATTTTACAATAGCCAGATTTTCTAACGAATCTGAAAAATCGAAATTTCATAGCGGAAATCAAAATTTATTGCCAAATGAATTTTCAGAAAGGTCGCTATAGAAAATATATCGCCTTGAAAATTGACATTTTGCATACGACCTCGTAATTCGACGAAACCACTTTTGTTGGATCCGGAATGTAAAATTATTGCTAGGTTTCGAATTTCATGATTTTTGAAGCTAGTATGTGAGCGTGGCAAAAGAAACTGTGTTGTCAATTTCAGTTAAAATTAATTGACTGAAAAATAGCCATTTTTCAAACAGTCTCAGAATTCGACAAAATAAATTTTGTTAGGATCGTATCATCATAAGAAAGCCAAAAATAATTTTTCTGGATTTTTCTGACTTCGTATGTGACCCCGGTAAAATTAGAAAGTGCATTCGAATTAAAAATAAAAGAATTAATTTGAAAATAAAAGAAACATGCTTTTAACCTCAGAATTGGACTTCGGCAATAGCGCCATTGCGTTCAGAAGGCGTCAAAACCTATTGTTTGACAGTCGTTGAGCGCGAATTGGAGTTCGAACGAGAAAACCCTAATTTTGGGATTAAATAAATAAATTAGAAAATACGTGGCAATACGCGTATATATACGAGTTGTACAGCGTCTTCTTCCCCGATGCGTGAAACCCATAGCCGCCCCCCTCTTCAAAACTTCTCTCCTCCTCTCCCAATCCGTAGAGAATTAGACCACCCCGCAGTTGAGTTTTTCGAAGCCCGCTTCTTCCTCTTCGACCCCGTACCAAAATTGTCCCTCCCCGAAGCCTGTAGCCGCCGCACCACCTTGCCGAACCCGCCGTCATTCGTGCCCTCCGGCCGTCGCCAGGCGCGTGCGCACCCCCCAAGACGCCAGGCGCACGTGCGCCTCTCGTAGTCGCACCACGTCCAACCACCTGCACCTCCTATCGATTGTCCAATCTCCAGATTTCCTGATCCAAGGTTTTGAACGTTCTGAAAATATAAAGGTGAAATTCATTTCAGAATTTGCCATGCTTATGGATGTGGCAACTGCAGTTGTTAAAAATTAATTTTGTTCAAATTTTGATAATTAACACATACGAAACCCAAACTGAAAAATTTCAGATTGTGCGAGACTGTGACAGCAACTAGAGGTTGCTGAAATCAAGTGCGACCATTTTCTGAATTTTTCTGGATTTTTCCATTTGCTTTAATCAAGGTGAGAATTTATTTATTTTTTAAATAAATTTAATTAATTTGAATGTTATTCTTGCGTATGAGAAGTTGAGAATCAAAAATAATTGGATCGATGATGGATGTTGATATAAGTTGCAGATCTAAATTGTCGCGATGTTATGATAGTAGATCTGAAATTTTAAGTGTTAGACGTGAAATTTCCTCATTCAAAAATTAATTAATTAAATAATTACTTTGTTGTGACGCCGTAATCCCCTGGTTAATCTTCAGATCTATTTTGTTTAGATATGATTGATGATGTTGTTATGTTGCTATGATAGATAATTGTAAATCTATATGTATTCATCACATGAATGTTATCACACAAAGTCGGACCTTATATTTTGTGTTATGTTATGATGTTGAAGTTGAACCGTTATGTTAATGCATTGAAATTGAACGATTAAATTAAGATGACATTTTTATATGTTATTTTAATGTAAATAAGATGACATTTTTTTATATGTTATTTTAATGTAAAATATGAACGATGAAATAAAGATGACATTTTTATATGATAATTTAATGTAAATTAGATCGATAAAGTATAAATGACATTTTTAGATGTGAATATATAGGAATTTCACCATAGGTAAAGCTTACATTTTAATTAATGTAAATATATAGGAATTTCACCATATGTAAAATCTACATTTTTGTTGATGTAAAGTAAATAAGAATTTCACCGTATGAAATTTACATTATTTTTAATGTAAATAAAATAGAAATTTCATCGTATGTCAAAATTCACATTTTTATATGTAAATTATAAAGTGAATTAACATTGTATGTTAAAAATTACATTTTTCTTTGTAATTAAAAGGTGAATTCCATCGTATGTCAAAATTTACATTTTTATATGTAAATTATAAAGTGAATTAATATTGCATGTTAAAAATTACGTTTTTCTTTGTAATTACAATGTAAATTAGATGTAGTGTTTGCATTGTAATTAAAAATGATATTTTTACAATGTAAATTAGATGTAGTGTGCATTGTAATTAAAAATGATATTTTTACAATGTAAATTAGATGTAGTGTTTGCATTGTAATTAAAAATCATATTTTTACAATGTAAATTAGATGTAGTGTTTGCATTGTAATTAAAAATGATATTTTTACAAGGTGAATTAGATGTAGTGTTTGCATTGTAATTAAAAATCATGTTTTTTTTTACAATGTGAATTAAGAGTAGAGTTTGCATTGTCATTAGAAAATATATTTTTGTTTTATATGTAATTTAAAAATAGGATTTTGAGTGTATCAAAATTTACATTTTCAGTGTAATAGAAAGAATGAAGTTAGGATGCGGTAATAGAATTTTCATTTTCAAATGAATTAAAAATTTGGTGAGTGTCGGTAGTTGTGTAGAGCGTTGTTTTAATCAAACGACGTTATTACGATTCAATGATTATATATATATATAATTAAAATTAAATGAATAGGGCATGGTAGTTCGCGTTTTAAAATCGTACTTTTAAACGACTATACAAGAAGATCTGACCGTCGGATTTTCTTGAAATTGAAACCATTAGGACCGTCTTGGAAAAATCTTTCCAACGATATATACTACGTTAAGATCCAACGGTTTGATTTTGAGAAATGTGAAAATCAAAATTGTTTGAATGCAGCGCCATAGTCGCCCATGGACTTAAGGCGTCGTTGTATAAAAATTTAATTATTTTAAATAAGTAATATAGAAATGAATCGTTAATAAAATTAATTATTAATGTATAAGAAGGATTTTAAAAATATATATATATATATACGAGGATTATTTGGGAAGTCCGAGTTCTCTCATTCTGAATAATCCAAACGACGTTAATTGAAAATATGAAGATGGCGTATGAAGACCGTAATTCTTCCCTCGAATGGACAACGATCGAGGCCTTGATTTGACTTGCTCCCAATTCAAAGGTCATGGTCATTGCCTAAACGTACGTGTTGATTTCACGGGTTTGGTTTTCGCTCAGAACCAGAGCATAAGCTACTAAATGGATTGTGTGTCTGACATCATACTCTATCAAATATCATGTTATTGATCTTTTGTCGAAGGTATGGATGTTTGGTGAAGGGGAATTTATTCTCTTGCTTAACACCCGTTCATATATTTCGGCAAAGGGTTGGTAGTACGGTATGGAGTGATGATGTGGCATACTAAGATGCATATGATCAAGGTTTTGTTGAAAAGCAGGCCTTGTGGGACGATCAAAGCATAGCCTGTTTAGGCATAGCTTTGTGTACAACGTGACTTCGTGAACCTCACACATCGACGGAGTCTAAAACGGGAGAAGGGAACGCATGGAGAGCAGCACGTTTCTTTCTAGCTAGAAGTGGTGATTGGGTTTTAACATGGCCCAACATTTTACTTATGTGGATGATGGAATGAGGCACCTCGGATGATAGGTCCTATAGGACTGGGAAACGTGTGCTCAGGAATAACTAATCCGCAACTCGTATGGTGGACCGGCCCTGCAACTTTCCAAGGGTTCACTGCGGGGGATCGTGAGACATTAGCTAGAGTGTCTCGAATCGGTAGGAGCTCCTCTCTAGCCTTGACTCATGATGGAAACCAAAATGCAAATACGACCCTACGGATTTGATTGTATTACTAGTATGGAGGCATAGTAGTATGGGATACTATTCTTCCTAGGATTTCTACATTTACTTTGAAATGTTTTAATATATATTAATAATAATATTAAACTCATATTTGCCGTATTTAGCATGTTTAATCACTATAAGGTAAAACCCTATCCTCTGGTTTGTGTTGCATTGTGTGATGGGACCTGGGTCTTATGGTGATTCCATTTTTCTAAAAAGCATAATGTTGTTGTACGATTTATTTATCATTTATTCTGACACTTTTATGCACGACAATCCATTAGAGTAAACCCGTTCCGCATTAGTGGAGTGGTCTTTGGATTTGCCCTATTAATAGTGATTAATTAGTTAAGAATTCTCACACCAGTCCCGCGACTGACCCGTTGTTTGTTTCCACCTTTTTGCAAACTCGGGTGCCCCCCTTTCTACACGGGCAGCCTAGTAAATAGGTTTATTCTACGCTTGGAGTCTTTTCAGTTGGAGTTGCTTACTACCTGCTTGGATTTGGTTGTGGAGAGGTGATGGCTGGAAGCTTGAAGACACTTATCATTCGCTGCTTTTGCATTTTTCTCTTTCTTTTTATTTCAGACATTAAACTTGATTTATTCCACGTTGTTTGAGTTGGAGTTGGAACTTATTTCATTTCTGCGAATTTGATGTAATAATGTAGAATTCTGTGACTGTGGATTTTCTGTGGATTGATGACATTATATTTCCGCTGCTACGATGTTGTTACTCTATGAACTTCCTATGCTATTTTGTAACTGTGATATGTATTATTGTATTTATGTTGTATTCCAAATGATTATTCCTTACTTTCATATCGTGGAAGTTTGGGGTCATCACAAAACCCCCATGCATGACATGAATGGCCGAATATGCGAAGAATCCTTCTAAAGGATTCCTAAGGAAGTTTGAAGAAGCAGCAATCATGGCAACCACGCCCACTCTGCCAAAATCATCCAATATGGCATCCGCAGACTGTTGGATAAAATCAAGGACGACTTTTATGAGACATGATTCTGCTAGGTAACATCGTTTCATAATAATACGATTAGTACACGTATCTCTTACACAAACTCACATATCACTGGCATTATCAATATTATTAAATACCATTACACTTCGATTAACATAGGTCAAGCAGGCGGAAACCTAAATCGGACCCAGATGAGGGGGACGGGGAAAATCACGCCTTTCATACCTTAACTAGCGTACAATTATACCTAGCACGAATGTCCTAAAGACCTAAGTAAAACCAACATAATTACAAAAGGGGACAATCCTAACGACATTATAGTCCTTTCAGGAGTGACATTAAGATGAGCATCTGGACCTATCTTTAAAAACAAGCATAACCTTAGCTAGCCATCGTGTCAATTTTGACGCATAATTAGGACTGCAATTTATATGAGATGTGAAAATACTCACCAGTAATCAAGTTCGAGTCTACAAGAAAAAGGAGGATTCGAGTGTTTTCTTTTATAAGAACTTTAATCTTGCCTAAGAATTTGATTTGCAGATGAAAGACAGGAACAATGAAGAAGAAAGTTTTATGTTCAAATTCCAAGATCAATCTGGGCCGCACGAATAAAAGCCAGTTAACTCTTCTGATTGAGGAAGACCAAGAGACTCTGATATGACCTTTCGAAGAAAAGACAAAAGTTTGACTTGAAAAGTCGAAAACACCCCCTTCACTTAGAAGGGGCAAATGTTACTACCAAAATTAACAATGAAGCGAGCCGGCGGTGAAGGGGTATTAGATAGCCGAAAGCCCCCTAAAAGCTCGACTGCAAGCGGAACTCATTATTAGGAAGGGTTAAAAGCTGGGAAGAACAACTCGAGACACGGCACCAAACGAAACCCTCTGGGAAGAAGGATCGCAAAAGCTACTAGGCGTGGATGGCGGGATTTATCCTTTAGGGCCAATCCGACAAGAATTCTCCAAGCAGCATCGACCCAACAAAGGAGTCCTATAGAAAAAGATCGTCCTAACCCGAAACCAAGTAAGCCAGAAGCAATAGATCCAATGGACAAAACCTAAAGGAATCTTCGATAATGGTCTGCCCAAATACCGATACGCCACAAGATGAAAGCATCGAAGGCACTATCTCAGGAGAACGCGAAGGCCACTCAGAACCCACCTCTGGAGCATCTACTGCATAGATACCGAAAGGTCCCATCAGCAAATAAATAAGAGTGGCACTGGAAACCATCCTCCAAGAATACAGGCTACCGCAAAGACCCTACCGGAGGGCTGACCGAAGCTTAGGCATGGATACAGGCTGCCCGTACTAGTCTACCTTGTACCTAAACCTATAGCGGTTTCAACCTGACAGCTATCAGCATACGCCATGGGGCCAAGCCCCTCTAAGTGTTCACGATAGAGCCGAGAGCCTACATTGAAAAGTTCATGTCTGCAAGCATGCATTCAGAATCTTCCCTCAAAAATTAGGAGTACCGTAACTGAACACCCCAAAGGCGGCCAAAGGTCAAACACCCGAGACCAAGAATAAAACGACCGGCAAAGACCCCTGCGGGTCCGATGGCCCTCCAAAGGAAGGGACCCTAAACCACTTTAAATAAGACCCTAAAGGTCACATTGAAGGGGGGCTTTTACTTACTTTTTGATATCCTCAGAAACAACTTAGAAGATAAATCAATGGAGAATTCCTCTATATGACATCTCTGTATTTCCATTAAAACCTTAATGAAAGGAGATCTTCTTATATGGAAGCTGCTCTGTAAGTTTATGTTGTCATTTCTATGATTGTAATAGTCGCAGTTCATTATTCATTCTACAAAAAGGTCTAAGTTTGCACCAATCAACCTCCTCTAATGGCGGTTGAACCCCATTCACTGAGCCTAGATCCGATCTGATAGTCCTCAGCGAGCCTGTACCTCTGAGTGCTAGCATCTCAATTTCCTGCGAAAATCGATTGGGGAAGAGAGCCAATCCACCTAATTTCACTTTGGGTCTGTCCCTGTTGATCCATTTCCGGTGTTGACGAAAAATATCGTCAACAATTTCTTAATTCTTACTAGAGTATTTTAAAGTATAAAATATCTTCTTTCTAAAATATCTACTTTCTAAAATATATTTTCAAATAAATCAAAGGTTAGAAAGGGTTATGAATTGCTAAACTTTGTCATTATTAAGTCACTAGATTAAAAAGTAATTGACAATGCTTAACACTAATAAGCCAACGAAGTAGGCTTATCTATTTGTGAGAGTTAAGATTGATGTCAAGAAGGGACGAAGCAATAGAGCTCTAATCTACTGGCTTCCCTCTTAACCGAGGAATAGATAAGTTGGGAATGTTGGAAACATATTAATCATGTTGACTACTTGCCTGTTTATTGAATATCATGATTACTGTGCTTAATTCTAATAAGCCGATGAGTAGGCTTATCCATCTGTGAGTGTCAAGAATGGGGTGTCTAGGCAAGGGGTGATATGCAACCAGTGCTCTAACTTACCTGGCCTCACTCTTGACCAAGGGATAGTTAAGCTGATAATGTCGGAACGAGTTAAGTGTATGAACATTGATTTCTATATGCATAAAATGGTTTTGGGTTTGTCATGACAATGTGTTAATCACAATTGTCTTTAACCCTCTCAGATTATATCATGGAAGTAAATACAATTGAATCTTTTAACAAACGTTTAGAGATAATTATTAAAGGATTTGTTTTGGGTTTTTGTAAATTGTGTTTTTGCAACACTTCTTTTTAAACCCTTGGAATGTAGTTAAATTGGAATATATGGTTTAATGATTTTGAATATACTTAGATCTTTAATAGTTGATTTTATAGATAGAAACAAGTATCGGAATCTTTCAGAATAAAAATATTGAGTAAGATGTTTAACTTATAAAAGAGAAGAGGTTCTTTATTAAATAATGGTTTTAACCACTTTGATTATATTTTAAAAAATCTTAGAAATGAATTATGGATATCCTTATACCGGAGGGATAAGTATATGAATAAGTTTTGAAGTAATAAAGGAAATCTTAGAAATGAATTGAGATTATACTTATACCCGAGATATAAATACATTAAAACCTTTTTTAAGTAGTAAGGCTATAAAAGAGATAGAGAATTAGTAGAATATATACATATACACCTTTTATATGTACAAGATGAATATATACACTAGTATATAAAGGAATATTAATCGAGTATGAGTTATTGATTAATAAATGATGTCTTATTAGTAAGTGATGTCTTATTAGATAAGTGAAGTCTTATTTGACAAATGAAGTTTTATTAGATAAAAGAAGTTTACTAATAAAGTAGTATTAATTAATGAAAGATTAATTAAATGGGAAAAGGATTAAAAGACGTTTATATGAGTTAATCGTGCTTCGACTGTTATCATGCTTTGTGACCAGATAGTGATTTAACTGTTTTCATGCTTTGTGGCCTGATAGTTATTTGACTATTATCATTCTTTGTGACTTGATAGTGATTTAACTATTATCATGCTTTGTGATTTGATAGTGATTTAACTGTTATCATGCTTTGTGACCTGATAGTTATTTAACTGTTATCATGCTTCGTGACCTTGATACTGCCTTGGATGTTTAGTGTTTATTATGGAAATTAAGCAAGGTTGTTTTCCATACACAATCGTCTATTATGTGAATTGTATTCGGTTAATCGACTATAGAACTTGACCTTAAATCTAGCGACTGATTTTGAGGAGACCGGGATTGGTAAGTGTTCTACTTATCAAAACCACTTCAAAACTAGTATACGGGTTCTATTTTGGAAGCAGGTGTGAAGTGAAGGCCATGTGGAGATTCGAGATCTGTTGAGATGCTCGAACACATGTAGTGATTCTAAGATCTTTTGATGTATTGAAATCCATGTGTGATTCCGAGATCTGTGAAGGTATCTATGTCTGATTCCAAGATCTATTGAGTTGTGGGATTCCATCTGGGAATTGTTGTTCGGTTCGAGTGATGAAGACTCGAGTGAAAGATGCCGAACGAAACCTCGATATCGAATATGGCTAAAGACAGAGTAGGCTGCATGATCTGGGGTTTTGCTAACCCACGATAGGATATATTGACTCCGTATCTAGATTATGATTATAGATCTTATGCTCGGGGAGTTGGGTATATTTGGTTCCACGGTGCACAACGGTGTTTTCGTGCATGGGCCAGTCATGTTTACCTTATGGTATATTTTATCTGGAGATATACGACGCTCGGAAGGTGGTTTCTGATCCTTGTGCATTGAGTTCGGATCCGGCTTGATTCGGAGAGATCTCCGCAGAAAATCCAATATGCGAACGTGCCTTATCGGTTTTGTTGTACATTTAATAGTTGTTGAAAGTAACCAATGTAACAATTCCTTCTGTGTGAATTTATTTATATTCTACACCCCAGACATTATCTATTATACAACTATAGTAAACTTAATGAATGGTTGGTTGCTCTTGTGGGGAAAACCGGAGTGGTAATCTGCACGGTCCTCTCTGTGTTGTTGCATGCAATGTGTATCTTGGGTTTCTCATACCAGAATGATGTCTGACGCTTGGTTTTTGTTTTCCCTAAAATCCTCACGTACTCCTCCCAGTAGGTTGAGTATGGTAGGTTTTACTTTGGAGCATCTGGAAGAGAGTTGGAGTTCAGCTTACCGTACTTTTATATATGTTGCATTCTATGTTGTACATTAACAGCGATAAGGATAGGTTGTCATAACTATCCAAGTTGATGATAGATTAGTCTTCTCTAATAGTTGTAAACATACGGTTTTATTTTGTAAAGATCATTCTTTATATTATATGTTATCGTTCCGTTGTGAGATTCTGATATTGTGTTCTTTTCTTTCTTGTCCTACTTCTTTTTATTTTTATTTTTCACCCTAACTTTTCGTCTTTTCGGGGCTTAGGTGCTCGGCATGTGAATACCGTGGATGTACTAATGTCGACATTCGAGGGTCGAAAAGTCAGATCGTTACAATTTTTGTTAAATCAGCACACATATAAACTAAATCTTCATAAGAGAAATTTTCTGCCTCATCGTCTGTTGAGTCTCCATCGTCTGTTCTACTTGAATTTTCATCTGTTCTCCTTTCAGCATAGATCTGAATCTGAGTTGACCACTTAGGGTTTTGAGCTGCTGTTGTCAATTCTTCCATAATTCATATCGAGAGTATTCCAAATTTCTTGCACGGTCAAACAATGAGAAATAAGATTAAGCTGATTATTAATGAGATAAGAATACAGAATATGCATAACACGAGAACTGACAATTTTATTTTATTTATCTAGCATATCTCCCATATTTTCAATAATATTCCAATATTCAAAATTGACAGATTTTAAATCGAATTCAATTTTTGATTTCCAAAATAAAAAATTTGTCCTGTTGAAAATAATTGGAATACCACTGGACTGACTCTCGAATGGCAATGGGGCGGGTTGGGGTGGGTTTCTCATGCCCTAGACCTGACCCAGACTTTTTTAACCTCGCCCCAGACCCGCCCGTAGACCCGGTGCGGGTCTGGAATTTCGCCCCGTGCCCGAAACCCGTACGGGTCTGGGTAAACCCGACACGCCCCACGACCCAGTGATAATGTGTTCTAATGTACACAAAACTATAAACTTGTATTTTTTTATCACTAAATGATAAATTATACACATATTATAATTTGTTCACAATGATAAGAGAATATAATAAAATGAGTTGTAAGATAGTTGTTTAAAATATATGCATTTGTTATTGTATGATTATCATTGGTGCAACATAATACTATGAAAAAAATCATAGTTTGTTGATTGAAAGAATATAATATTCAAGTTATAACCAGTATACCTAAGAAGATTAACAATTAATCATTATATTTATAATGTGTTTTAATGATGAGTCAATCATGCGGGGCGGGTTCGAGCGGATTATCCATGCCCCAAACCCGACCCTAGACCCAGGCTTCCAAAAGCAGGTCGCAGGTTTACCCGCCCCGAAGACCCTATGGGGCGGGTTTAAATGGGTCAAAACTGTTAGATCACAAGTTTTTGATTCATGACAAGGAAGAAGAGAAGATCAAAGGAAAAGTGATATAGGTTATGATTATCTATTTAATTGTGTCTAAGATGTGTTATATATTGTTAAAATCTATCCTCAAATACATAACATACACAAACACACTTATGAAAAGACACTTCGTGAAAAGGCACTTTGTGAAAAGACACTTTGCGAAAAAACACTTGGGGAAAAGACACTTTGCGAAAAGACACTTCACAAAAAGACGCTTCGTCACTTCACGAGAAGACAGTTCGTGAAAAGACACTTTGTCACTTCACGAAAAGACACTTCGCGAAAAGACACTTCTTCACTTCACGAAAAGACACTTCGAAAAGATACTTTGCGAAGAGATACTTGACGAAAAGATACTTCGCGAAGAGACATTTCATATTTCCAACAGTCATATTTTCCAACGGTCATATTTTCCAACAATTATATTTTCCAACGGTCATATTTTCCAACGGTTGTATTTCCAACGGTCATATTTTACCATAGCCATATTTTCTAAAAGGAATCATCTTTCATGAAGAGATTCCTCTTCATTTCTGAAAGGAAATGGGTGCATCTCTTTGATAAAACTTTTCAATGATTATATATACATCACAAACATGTTTTCCAAATCACTGAATCTTCTCATATTTTCTGATCTTAAACTCTATACATTCTTGCATACTAGAAAGCTCTCCAATATTCAAATTACTAATTGAACCATTGAAATTGTTTCATATCTCTTAAGGATTCAATAAGTAATATACTTCCTTCAATCTTCACATACATGTTATATACTTGAGGATAAGATTATAGGAAGGGTGTACTATTCAGTGTTATTCAAGAACACAATCAGAAGTCAAACTCTTGTTATTTGTTGAAGTCTTGTGTTGGTGCTCAAGCGGGATATCCGTGTTGGTGCTCGGGGGTATTGTACACCTGTTCCTCCGGATGAAGAGAGGGTGCTGATAGTGAATTCCTGGACATGGGTCAGACAGGGCCTGATTGTAATGGGTTAGAAGGGTCGGATTAAAGGGTCAGATTTCGTTTTGACAGGTATATTTATCACAACTGCTAACAAAATAAAGGTTGTAATATACATTTATTACAACTAGCAAAAGAAAAGAGTTGTTGAAAACAGATTTATAACATCTTTTTGAGAAAAGAGTTGTAAAAAAACAATTATTACAACTGCAATTTTCTGGCAGTTGTAAAATAGTGCTTTCGTTGTAGTGATCGGGACTGGCGTTGCTTTATTGAAATGACGTTGTCGTTGTATAAGCACATTGTTGTGCACATGCAACAACATGATATGTTTTCTTTGTTAGCCGATGAAGATCATGAGTAATAGATATGCTTTTTTATGTTTTTGTGTTATTATATATAATATATGTGCGTATGTGTGTGTGTTCAATTGGTGTTATGTAACAACGGTCGGAACAAAGCCGCCCTCCTCCAGCATAGGGCCCAAACATATGAGTTGGCACACGCATCCTTATAACAAAAGGAATCTCTAATGTAACGTGCCTACCAACTCATATCTGTACCCCACTCCTTCAATTTATTTCATGATGTGAGACTATTTATTCAAACCATCATTCCTTCCTTTTCTAACAATCTCTCCTTTGACCCGCGTTCTATAGGGATCTTTTGAAAGCACTGCCTTACCTGCATGGCCCAGTCCGTACTGTTGGCTTTGATATCATTGTTAAGTAATGGCGGTTGGAACAATGCCCCCTCCTCCAGCATAGGGCGCACATATATGAGTTGACACACACATCATTGTAACAAAAAGAATTCCTAATGTTACGTGCCTACCAACTCATATTTGTACTCCGCTCCTTCAATTTATTTTGTGATGTGAGACTATTTATTCAAACTGATATTCTTTCCTTAACAGCATACGAGGCAACCCTAACAATTAATGATGGTGAGATTGATTTATTGTGATGATTTGTTGGTTGTTTAATGTCGATTTGGGTCATTGAGACATTTGTTGGGTTGCTTTGACTCGTTGTTAAAGATATAACTTGTGTACGTGTTTTGATATTTTGATGACTGGCGGTGTTTGTAGTTGATTTGGTGTATATATGGGTTTGATTTGATATATGACTGATGGCTTAAGTTTAATTTATTGTAAATGTTAATGTTTTTAAGCTAATCATGTTATGTATGTGATCTGAGATTACATATGCATGATTTATATGTTTGAATTATATTTAAGATATATTGACATGTGGGTGAGTTTGAGGATAACTGGATGTTGAGAAAAAAATATTTTCAGATTATCGATGGCTTCCGCCGTCTTCCCGTAACAACCCGAATTTTATAACATGTTAAAACCATAAATCAAGGAAGAATTAATTTTTAAAATAAGAATCAAGGGAAATGGGTTACGCCATTGCGTTCGTCTCGGAATTCTGCATGAAATAGAGTCCGAGTTTTCGAAAATCGGAGTCCGGAAGAAGAAGTTATGGCCTGTAGAAGATTCAACAAATTTTAGGCAGCATAGGACCAGGCAGGTCGACCTGGGGGCCAGGTCGACCATGTGGTCGACCTTATGGTCGACCTACCCCCAGGTCAACCACATGGTCGACCTTCCCCCCTTACAGGTCGACCTAGTCGGCCTGTTTTGACCCAGAACCCATTTTTGAAGCCTGAGACGTGTTTTGATGGTCCGGATTGATTCTAGGGTTAATCTAAGGGCCTAAACTAGTTACTACCCCTATAAATACATCCTAAGACCTAGCTTAATTCATACAAATCATTCTTACACTGCTATGCTGCTAGTTTACCTCTTGAACCATGGCCACCGCCTCCAAATTAAAACTTAAGCATTCAAACTCGATTCAAATCAAAGAACGACGCTTCTACAACAATTCAAGAGAATATATCAGTGACACCGCAACGTTCTACAACAAATTTCTAGACTTGACTTCTGCATCTAAATTTCTTAGACCACGATCTGTAAGTTCCAGTTACTTTTAGATAAAAACTATAAACTTAATATGGGCATGTTATAAATTGGAATTGATGATTCATATCTATTCTTATTTTCTTCTTGGATCCTGACTTTTGGGAATATTGCCTATGACGTTGAAACTATTGTTAATGGTATAAGACCATGCCTATGCCTATGACTATGAATATAAGACTACGCCTATGACTATGAATATAGACTACGCCTATGACTGTGAATATAAGACTATGCATATGCCTATGACTGTGAACATAAGACTATGCCTATGCCTATGACTGTGAACATAAGACTATGCCTATGCCTATGACTGTGAACATAAGACTATTGCCTATGACTATGACAAGGACAATTATGACTAATCACCTATGATTCATGACCATGAGGTTATTGCCTAGAATTACGACTATGAAATTGGATCTAAGCTTGATTTTCTATTCATACCTATTTTCTTTATTTGTCTTGATTTTGGGGATTTTTCTATTTAAGTTAGATCTATCCGTGTTCTTGAATCTAGATTATTATTCAAACCTTTTCATGTTCATAATGTTATGCCTACGATGTTTTAATCAATTTATTCAGTTAGGTCATGCCTTGGAAATAAATTAATAATAGGGCAATGTTTATTATGTTGATTTATGCCTGTGGTTCTATTCTATCATCATGTTGAATTGGGAATTAATGAATAAGTCTATTCATATGTATATGAACTTGGAGTATAACCCGTTATGACAAGTTGTGTAGTTTATCATGTTATGCAAGTTTTAGGTTGTGAAATCATATCACATATGTGACCAAATGTTAGATCTACATGTTTATGTGAATATGTTAAACCTATGTCATATTTCAAGTTCACACTTATTCATATGTTCGTGATTGATTTGCAATTCACATATATGCAAGTTGATTTAGTCTATGTTGCAAATTCACATATATGTATGTTGGTTCAGTCTACGCTGCAAGTTCACACCTATGATATTCATGTTGATTATTTTGCAAGCACGCACCTATGGTGTTCATATTGACTATACCGAGAATGCCAAGTTTACACCTATGTCATGTTTATGCTAATGAATCGCTTTATGCAAAATTTGTGTACGTTAAATTAGGCTAAGTTTTTAGCCTAATATTATATGTCAAAAATCATGCGGATGGAAAATTAGGCTAAGATTGTTAGCCTAATATTTAGATGGGGTAACGTTGGGAAAAAATTGGTAATTGTAGGAAACTTGGCATGAAACTTATCCTTGAAACTTGACACGAACTTGACTTGAAAATATGAACATGGACATGACACTAGAATGAACTTGAAAATGGCCAACTCGAGGTTGGGTTGAGTTTGCAGTGTAATTCTGCCCGGAACCGCCCGGCAAATCCAGTTACTGCAAACAATAGGATCCAATGTGGGTAGTTGGTCATATCGCGCTTGAAACCCGAGGTCAGACTGAGTTGTGGTGTAAATCTGCCTGGAACCGCCCGGCATATCCAGTGACCACAACAATAGGTCTGATGTGAGAGGTTGGGGTGCATTAATGAATTAATGCCACATGATAGGGTTAAGTCATGAACATAAAAGACAACACTTAACCAACTTGACACATGATTCGTAGGGCTAAGTCATGAACTTGAACGACAACACTTAGCCAATTTGACATGATACGTAGGCGGGTTAAGTCACGAACTTGAATGACAACACTTAACCAACTTGACATGCTAGACTGATAGGGGTTAAGTCACGAATTTAAATGACAACACTTAACCTATTAAACGGAAACCCTAGTTACGCGGCCCATTTCAGTAGTAACCCACTAAATGTATCATGGTACCATGGAACTAGGCAGAGTGTGGCACGATTACTGGACTGATTGTAAGCAATCAGAACGACGGTTGTGTTGATGCGCCAGTGTAGGTTCAGGCGGCTTATGGTCGTGCACGTGGTCCGGAGTTGAAAAAGCAGGCATTGGGCATCAGTAGGTTTATCTGTGCATTCTTGATTCGTGTCGGAGGTTGGCACCCTAGGGCTTGATACACCTTATGGTGGACCTAGCACAGGTGACTACATTCGTGATAGGGCCGTATGACACAGATACACAACGAGTTAGAACTTATAGAGAGCCGATCGATTAGTGGATCGTTTCGTTGGACCTAGTAATGGGTCATTTCATGATATTGGGCCAAGGGATCATTTCATGATTAATATAAGACATGGGTTTGGGATTCTAGTACAGTTGATGCAGCGGACCTTGAATATGCGATGCTATACTTGATTTATACTTGATTTATCATGTTATCTTAGTCTATCTTGCCCATCTTGACAGCATCCTTATGTTTACTTTCAGTTTATACATGTCATGTTACCTTTGTTTTTATGCTGAAAGTCACTTGGACTTACCAGTCTTTATGACTGACCGGTTTTCTTTCGCCTCTTTTTCTTCCGTTCCCCCCCCCCCCCCCCTCCCCCCCAATCAAGGTTCTCATGGAGGATACTCTAGCACTTAGCTTGGATTTCACTTGCTTTCGGTTCAGCTCATGTACGGTTTGATCTTGAGCTATGCTATGACTGCATTTCTGCTACCTTTGGGGAATTAAGCTCTTTTTGTTGTTTCAAGTTTATGCTTCTTTACTTATGCAAGACAGAATTTATTATAATGGAAAATAATGACCTTGGCTATTTGATGTAAAAGGTTTTGATTCTTTTTGAATGTAATGAAATTTATCTTTTGATTCTTCCGCTGTTTTATCTATGTTCTGTCTTGTGATATTTCTGTGTTCGTTTACCTCGATAACGCTCCTCCAAAACTAGTGCATTCTCTTTGTGAGTAACCCTAGCGGAGGTGGGGTGTTACACTTCCGGTAATAATATTCTAGCTGCTTCAAGCGGTTCTTGACTACTTGTTGGTTTGATCTTTTCAATCGTTGCTGATATCATCGAGGCTAAATCGTAATTGTCCATTTGTCAAGGATGACCATCGAAAACCGTTGGAAACTGCCGTTGAAAGCTATTGGGAATTACATGATGAAACCATTGGTAATGCATTTTGTTGACGAGGCACTTTTTCAACGGCTTTGTCTAGTGGTTACCGATGGATTTTT
Organism: Allium sativum; assembly: GCA_030737875.1. NCBI lineage: Eukaryota > Viridiplantae > Streptophyta > Magnoliopsida > Asparagales > Amaryllidaceae > Allium > Allium sativum. The sequence goes on along the minus strand of CM060925.1, from coordinate 371,246,363 downwards.
AATGTTGAAACTGGATTGAGGTAAATAGACTAGAGGTGGACGTGGGTCGGTTTGATGCAGTAGCAACATTTTGTCTGTTTGACTTTTCCTTGTTTTTTGTTTCTTGTTTCCGTGGAAATGCTGACAGAATGATTCAATATAAACTAGAATTTCAAATAATTGATTAAAACTGAAAAATATTGATAATTTTCTCCTCTTAATTAGAAATACTTTTGTATGCTGACTGCGGAACGTGATATTTTGGGCGATTTTGATTACAATAACAAAGTATAAATGCTTTTAAAGAATGACAAGAAAAAATAGCATTCTATTTCAAATAACAAGTATCAGTTTCAAAAAATTAAACAAACATGGACGCAAGTGCAGCATAAAAAGAGATGAAAATAAGGTGGTAATAATAATATGCCCTTAAGTAAAAGAAATAAATAGGAAAACTAAGAAATGAACGAAGGTTTGGGCATGGAAAAAGACTGCAAAAACAAATCAGATTGAAGGCATTATCCAGAATAGAGCGCTAGGATGTTTCTGGCTTAAATACTCCCTGCAAGGTGCGTCAACTTGAATGGTTCCTTCATCCATATCAAACATATACAAGCAAGGATTGTTTTCCAGCAAGTAATAGATGCAGTTTTCTTTAACGTTGAGCTTGCTTGCTAACCATGATCCTGCAAAACTATGTCTGCCTAAGAAAAACACTCTATCTCCAATTTTATCCACCACATTCCATTCTTCATTGGAGGAATCCCTCTTGTAAACAACCAGGTGAGCAATATTGCTATTTTCTGGTAGACGTGCAAACGTTTGAACCATAAACATTTCCCCATAGGACTCTAACATATATTCTTGAATTTGGTATGCCATTCCCACAGGGCAACAAACTTCGGGTATTTCTTCAAGAATTATAATCTTGGGATTATGAGAGAAGTCAATAACTGCAAACCTATTGGTTCTCGTTTTACTATAGAATTTTCCATTAAGTGATAGTAGACAAGGTATAATAAGCTCATCTTCTTCGACAATATAATGTCTCGACCATTCACTGGTTTCGAAATCAAACAAGGATAAACAATTTCTGTGTTGGCAAATGAGCTTGCAGCCAGGATCGAGAGGCGACGAAGACAGCGCACACTGATGATTTTTTCTCAAGTCAAGCTTGCAGTTTGGTATTATAACCTTTTGTGATGTCAAAGGGTTCCATAAGCAGATCTTTTTTCGGGAATTTGGCTCCTGTGTTAGCATCCAGTTACCTTGAGATGTAGGCCATAGTTTACAACCTTCTATATCACCCATTTTATTCAAGTAAGATTTCTTCTCCGCTATGCTATAGAAGGTCTGGGGTTCTTCATTGCAGCTGTTGTTATGTTGCGGCATGAACATCAACCATGGACCTGTTCCATCCTTTAGTGGCAAATTAGAGTTGCTTGATACTTCGATGTTAGTCTCTTCCATTCATTCAAACCTGTTAACAAATAAACTGTGTACTTACATAAGATGCAGCTACCATATTTGATCAAATTGAGCATTTTATGGTTAACCACTGAACCATATACAGACGACTGAAAGAAAAAACAAATCAATACACAACATTTTGATTTACCATGTATATAAAGTATTAACTAAATCAAAATGGCACCACCCTCTAATGAGGTCTGACTCATTTGCACGATTTTTTTTAATCATGGGTATATGTTAATGTATATTTTGTTACTGATATTCAATGCTTACAAATCATAACCTATGGTGAAGATAAGATTACAATCATTGACAGAATAGTATATTTCAAATGGTGTGACTCAATAAGGTATGTCTTTAACTTTTTGTATGTCTTCAAATTTGATAACCTGCCTAGCGATGAACTGATAAGATAAACACATGACCAACTCTACAACCAAGTTTGTGCGACTTTCATTACTTGTCTAGTTTCATTGACAATAGTGGAAAGCAGGATCCGCCCGTTATTTTCAGAAGTAGAACATGAAAAACACTTTTAGAATACAAGTTCTGTCGAAATTCCCAGCAAAAATATAACAATTTATGAGCTGTTCCATAACACTCTTGATAGCAATTCTCCATGCAGATATAAAATTAACAATATTCCACATATACACCATACGGATACATTATCAATAACATATGGATAAAAATCTAAAATTACAATCATTGAAGAGATGCTCGTCTTTTTACAAAATAATCGAACAACACGTTGCAATCATCAAAGCTAATACCTTTACTGAAGTGGGGAAAGGGGGTAATCCAGAAATACATTTGCTAAATCGATAAAGAAGAACTAAAAACCAAAGCTAATACCTGTAGATTTTAAGTTAATTTACTATTTCTGATTATCAAAAAAAAAAAGCTCCAATTTTGTCATTCGTATGCAGTTTGCAAATACACATATAATGAATCGGTTTTCAAAATCTACCTTTAGCCGCCAGGATCCAAAGGAAATGCACGATGATCGCTGAAACGAGTAGTGATTATATTACTTTCTTTTTCTTTTCTTTTCTTTTTTTTTTTTTTTTAATCACAGGACGTGTAAGAGCTAAGTGGTGATGGCGGTATAACAGGTGAAGATAATAGCGGTACAACGTTGACAGAGTTAATGAATAGTGGTATAATAGGTGATGATGCCCTGTGAAGTATGCCGCTTTACTCATCCATTTATTCACTAATCAATATTTCTATACTAGTATAACCGCAACGGTGAAAAACCGACTTTGTAATACTATATAACTGATAAAAAGATTTATTTTGTTATTGTTTTTTAAATATTTGAAACTAAGTACGAATGACAATATATGAAAGAAAAATTACATATATTACTAGCATAACAGTACAATGGTGGAAAAATCGACCGTTAAATTATATAATTAGAAAAAGAATGAATTTCTACGTTATAAATCAATAAAACAAATATTATGAAAAACCGAGACGTGTTAATCTTCCAAGAACAGTTACATGATAAGAGCAAATACAATAATTTTAATGTGGTATTATCCTTCAAGCTCAAGCATCAACCCTATAATTAAAACGTGCAGTCTTTCTCTAACAAACAAAAAAAAAAAAAAATTGGTGAACAAAGAAAACATCAGGGTTTCTCCGGTTCTCCGGTGAAGAAAACGTCATCGATCTCCATTCAGCCACTTTTCACATATCAGTGAAATCTCAACCGGTTACGAAGAAAAGAAAAGTGTTCGCTGATATTACTTCTCTAGTGTGAAATAAGATACATAATAGCCGGGTTAGATGAAGGCATGCATCCTGAATTAAGGTTGGAGTTTTTGGCAAATTATGTTGCAGAATTGAGTCATATTTGACCATGAATGTACACGGTTCTTGCCATTCGTTATAGCAGCAGCTGCAGTATTTTCTGTATATTGACCATTGTTCCTGCCCATCCCTTGAGTTTGAAATTGCAAGAGATAACTCATTGAAAGTCTTAAAACAGAACGTGCACTCAAATTCTAATTTCTTATGCTATCTCTAGTCAATTCCCTTTTAGTGATAATCTATTTTCCAATTCAAACATATGGCAATTCCTGTCTCTTACGCAGAATGACTTGTTAACGGTTCTATTACTCACAGTTAAAACCATTACAAACTGAAACACTGATAACAAGAGAAACAACCATATACGTAGAAGGAGCAATACTATGCTCACTCGCTTGAAAAGCGACTAAGCCCAAACTCGCTGACACGTGTTTCCTTAACTTAATAATCACCTGCTGTAACATATATAAAGGGCTTCAGTTTAATTTTACATGCAAGTTTGTCTGTACTCATTATATTTTTTACATGCATATTTTGCATAAAAGGACTTCAGTTAAGTGTTACATGCATATTTTTTTACACGTGTCAGCGAGTTTCTGCTCAGTCGCTTTTCAAGCGAGTGAGCATAGTATTGCTCTACGTAGAAGTACTACAGCACGGAATAATATGTATTTGCATATGCAAAATTGCTAAAACCAATTGCACACAATAATATATATATATATATATATATATATATATATATATATATATATATATATATATAACACTGTAGTTGCAAATATATGGTCAATAATGTACACGGTCCTTGCCATTCATTACATGGGTGGAAAGTTATGTTAACCACTCAACAACAAAAGACAGAAAGCCTACAAAACCAAAAGCATCAATTGAATTTAAAATGGGATAATGATATTAACATAGAATTCCATTACATTAAGTTATAGGCAACCTTTCAACACCACACAAGTTATATATGGTGTTCTCCAACATACAAGCTGGATAAATTTGGCGTTAGCGATACTACATAGTTTACACAACAAAAAAGACTCTGCATAGAATCACATACTCTCCAATGAAATCTCCAACTTCGAATTTGTCATAATAATGTTATCAATTTTCATTTTCTCATATTTGGAATTTTCTAACTTTCACTGAACTGAACATAGTTTCCAAAATATTATTCAATTCGAACCTGCAAACATTTTTCTTGCTTCATGGATGATTAAAACAAATGAAAAGAAAAATCCAAATATTGCCTTATAGAACCAAAGGTTTAAAGTCAAAGCAATGCTGACATCAACAAAATCTATGTTTGAAAACGTAATAACACATATATTTGGGAAATAGATCAAGTCCGTAGTAAACAATTAGTTTATTTGAGTTGTAGATAAAGGGTTCTAGATAAGCAAGCTAGTAGGAAACAAATGTATATGTTCTTTTCTAAATCTTTCTTACCATACCATGTAGGAGAATTTAAAAAACAAGCCAGCTACCATTTTCAATCACCTAAATAATTTTTACTTCAACTCTCCAATAACTTGTTTTAATCTAATGATAACCCATAAAACAATCATTATTAATTCTTGACTGATAACAATGAAACATTACATGGTATTTCATGTAGGATAACTGCTTCAACAGCTTTCTGAATAACAATAAGCACAAAATAAAGCATCAATGTAAACAACAGCTCACTTGATTCAGGAAGAAATATAACAAGCATTTCTAGCAGTGACTAGTATTTCGAACATGCATTGCAAGTGAGACTACACTAATTTCTTTTTCAAATATGCAAAACTAATTTCATATTTTCATTTACTAGGCTACTTTACATTTAAGCTGAGAAAATCAGTTTCCATATCACACTTCTTGTTTAACATTAATTTCAAAGCTACTTAAATTTACATTAAACATGCATCCTATCCTAAAATTTGCAGGGCTCTGCAACAAACAGTTTATGTAAAAAAAAACATAAGATAACAGAAAGAAAAAAAAAAACATTTCCTATTTTCATTTTTTAGGCTAAGTTATATTTAAGTTAAGAAAATCAGTTTCCAGATCACACTTCTTGTTCTATGCATTTATTAGTATTATAGTAATGTAAAGTTTGTTTGCAGCAAAATTCTTAGGACCAAACGCTCTGCTCCTAATCAATCAAAACAAAGCAAAATTAAAAGATAGTGCAACTCCATCTAAATCAAGGCACCATAGACAAAAATTCATATCAAATTTGAATCAAGTTGAATCATAAAGTAGAACTGAATATAAAAAATGACTGAAAAACATAATCGAATCTAATAAAACAATAATAATAACGGAATAAAGAAGATTTGAAAATTCGGCTGAGATTTGGATTGAGAACAAACTTTACCTATATTGCAGAAGGCGCCGTAGCGTCACCAGAGGAGGAGGCCGAAAGCTTTCGTATTTGGGAAAAAGTCGAGTGGATCGGATTTGTTGAGAAAGAAGTGGAGTTTGCAGAAATAAATAGGATGCGCGAGTAACCGGTAGAATATGAAGAAAAATACGCGGAGAAGAAAAAGTCGTTTGCTGAAGACGAAAGACATGGCTGCGCACGAAAAGAAATTAGGGTCGACGGAAGTTTTTGAAAGGGCAATAGAAGTCCAAGGGACCCACTTTTGGTAAGGGATTATCATTTTCAGTTTAATTTAAAATTGTTGAGAGGATTAAAGACTTTCCTTAAACATATTCATAAAATTTCCAATACTAACCCTATACTCTTCATTAAAGCAACCTTAAAACATAAACTTTAATTTAATTTTACACATAGAAAAATAATAATATATGAAACATAAACGTTCTGCATACATGAAAATAATATATTCAAGCATTGTTTACTATAATTTTTCACTATCAAAGTAAGCATGGAACACAATAACAACAAATAAACACATACAAAACACACTAGCCACAAATGAAAAAAAAAAAAAGTAACATCATACACATACGATTAACACAGCATGAACATAAGCATAAATTCGCTTAACAAACATTTGTTTTAATGTTGGAATATGTACACTGTTTCAATGTAAGTACTTTTGACAAATCATCTCACAACGAGATTGTTTTTCTTATCAAACTGTAAGATCTAAACTGTAACACACTGTATTCACACTCGAACAAAATCCAAATTTTCCATGATGAACTGTATTCATCATTCGCGCAAATAAATGAAAATCATCCGCTTTCTACAAATTGTATTAATCTTTTTCAGCAAAATCTAAAATTTCAAAAAGGTGATTTATCAAAATTTGATTTGTTTTTTTTTTTTTTTTTTTACCTCACGGCGTGTTTGGATCGAACTGAGATTGAATTTTGATTGATAAGGTTAAGGGATGATGAGGCGAGGGTACTTTAGTCAATATTTTATATTATTTTTAAAATTCCAAACCCCCTCTTAACAAATAAAAAATAAGATGGAGTCCCCTTAAATTTATCCTTCCCTTAACAAAAAATGGAGTCCCTTTAACAGTCCCCTTACTATATTCTTGGTTGTAGTTGCAGATCAAAATTTGAGGAAGCAAATCATGAAATTGAAGCGTAAGAGCATCTCGAACAAAGGGAGAATTCATATTAAGAATCTTGAATTGGGGCAAAAATGGTACCCAATAGATGTTACGTTGTATAACATTCAGGAAAATGTTACGGGTTCAATTCAGGTTTCTGAATTGAGCTCGCGCACCGACTTTATCGGCTCGTGAAGTCGCGAGCCGAATTTTTCGGCGTACGCCGGAAAAGTCAGCTCGCGACTTCACGAGTTGATAAAGTCGGCGCGTGACTAGTTTAGATTTAATTTTTTTTTCTTTTCTATCCTACCTTATTTTCTAATATGACAAAATAAATTCATTAAAATTTTTGTAGAACAAACTAATTTGGAACATAATGATAGATGATTAATAACCCTTACGAATACAAGAAAACGCGATGGTACAATAGAAAAAGAACAACATCATTACTGCATACATGAACGATAAGTTCGTACAAGCATAAAATAAAACACGAGTTCCGATAAGGATGCTTCATAACAAGGTATCGTCATAGTTGTAACACCCTGTATCTTCTGTGAACGTATAAGTAACAAATTAAAGTATACTTAATTTTAATAGAAGAATTAAGAGAAACGGGTTATGCCATTGCGTTCATCTCGAAATTCTGCTTGAGATAGAGTCCGAGTTTGCGTAAAACGGATACCGTATGAAGAAGATATGGACGAACGAAGTTAGGCAGAAAACCCGGAAACAAGCCAGAATACACTAGCGCACTTGTGAAGTGCGCCAGTACAAAAATACACTGGCGCACCTGCCAAGTGCGCCCATACCGATCCAACACAGAATTCTGGAGTGTTCTATGATGACGTGTCTTCTTCTGAGTGACTGGATGACCTATCTTCGAGCTGGGTGGCTCTGATGACTTCTGGACTGATCTGAAGGCTCAAAATCACCCTATTCTCCTATAAAAACACCCCCAAACCTCACTTTCTCTCCACAAATTTCATCCTGCATATACTATGCCTCTATTCTAATTAAAATAAATAATGGTGTCGCTACTCTGCTGAAATCTAAGTTTGAACTAGTGCATCTTCTTCCAATCTGAATAGAATTAAAAGAGAATAACTATTTTCTAATCTAATCGATAGTCTACGCCAAAGGAGAGCTATTTAGTGTCAGAATACAGATTCCAGAATACAAGAATCGTTCCCTTTTTGTGAGTACAGTTATTTTCAGATATGAACATTAATTATGATCTTGACATGGCTATAAAACTGAATCTGAGGTTATGCATATTCTTATCTGTCAGATCTGTTTTTCTGTGACTATTCTCTTTCATTTTTTCTCTATTCTATAGCCATGCTACTACGAGCCTGCGCCAAATCTCATAAGAGATTAACGCACGAACGCTAAATTTTGGAGTAAATAATGAATAATGCATAATTGAACATGACTGATCTGTGACTGATTTGAGAAAAAGACATATGTTGTAAATTAGATCTAGATCTGTGCATACTCTGTGATTTGGAAGAAGAGGAATCGTTGAATGATAACATATGACTTGAAACTTGGGGACATAATGCATATAAAAATTAAGATCTGAATTTGAGAGGATATAATTTAAAGATCTAAATTTTTGGTTGTATTTTATATAACCATTCATGACTTGAAAAAGGAATATGAAACTTAGGCGTAAGGACCTATATTAAAATAGGATAACTATTAATGTGAATGCGCCTAAATATGGATTTTTGAATATTGGCATTAAAGGCTGTAATGTGACATAATTCATATCATGATTTGGGGCTTTTAGAGAGTGTTATGTACTGTGCAAAGTTTAACAAAAATTTAGGGGCATATATTGTATTATGAATTATGACCATGATTTGAGCATGTAAGTTTAGGCTTAATTTAAGATTAGGTAAGATATGTAAATAGAATTTTTAAGAAATGTTAAATCTGTAAATTTTCTGAATTGCCTAATCTGCTAAATCTGTTGAATTGTCTGTTTTGCTAATCTACTAAATTTCCTAATCTGCTAGATCTGCTATCTGTTGAATTGCTTAATCTGTTGAAAGCTGAATAATTGTAATTTGGAGGCTCGATCTAAAATTGAGTAAAACATGTTAATAGAACTTTGGATAATCTGTCGTAACTTGTAAAGAAGTTAAATCTGCTAAATAGACATAATTAGTCTGATATTTTCTGTAATGGAATAAGGTGGCTATGACACAAGGTTAGACTCCGTTTACAGTAGAAGCCTGCCCGGAACCAACCGGCTTAACCAGCGACTGCAAACTGTCAGTCTAATGTGAGAGGTCGTAGGCATAACTAAAATATGCCTAGACACGAGGTTAGGTCTGGCTTCTGGCAGAAGTCTGCCCGGAACCGCCCGGCATATCCAGCGACCACAAGCTACAGACCTAATGTGAGAGATTTGTGCATTAATATTTAATTAATGCAAATCTGAGATAAATATGATGTCTAAAACGTGTTGGGTGGATAGGGTTAAACCAACTGGACTGATGAATTTAACAAACCCGTTTCGTGAATCTGTAGGCCTAATACAAAGTTAGACAATCTGTAAGTCTGTTAAAACTATACATCTGATCCGTTAGTCTGAAAACTTATTAACTTGATTGTCTGATCTGTGAACTAGTAAATATGAACTCTGTATGTTCGAAACTTGTAAGCAAGTTAATCTGAAATCCGTTAGTCTGGGAACACAAGGTTAGGATGGGAAATACTTGTGTCATCTGTTGTTTGGGACCCATATTAGTCAGTAACCCTTTCTGATATCAAAAACTTTGACTCCACGCTATGTAGGGGTCCGGGCACGCTTACTGAACTAATTATAAGTGGTTCATTCTGATAATGGTGAGGGGTGCTGATGGTGCGTTCCAACCAGGTCATGTGCATGCATGGATCCGGTCTGCTCTAAGGATGTAAGACACCGTGACATCTGTAAATAGGTCTGCCAATAGGTTGTCATTTTAGGGAGTGATACACCCTACTGTGGGGCCGACACAGGGTGTTTATGTATTAGAGAGCCGATCGCTTGGGGCAGGATTTAGGGTACACTTAGTTCTGTCTGTTTCTGTTGGTACCATCTGTTTCTGTTGGGTGGTAACACCTGTCTGTTTCTACGTGGTACCGTCTGTTGGGGTGGTAAAGGCCCATTACTAGTGTACACCTAATTCTAACATTCTGTTTCCGTAGGGATTATTATGTTACCGTCTCTGATTCCGTTTCCGATTCTGTTTCCGTACCTTCTGCTTGTTGGGGTGGTAAAGGCCCACTAGTTGGGTGGTAAAGGCCCATTATTAGTATTCTGTTTTCGTACCTTTTGTCTGTTGGGGTGGTAAAGACCCATTATTAGTATTCTGCTTCTTTACCTTCTGTCTGTTGGGATGGTGAAGGCCCATTACTAGCATTCTGTTTCCATACAAATTATTCTGTTTCGATTTTGTTTCAGTTTAGACATTAGGGTAACACCTAACCCTGTTATACTAGTATTAGTGCAGAGAAGTAAGATGTAAGTAATGAGCATAACTTGGTTTACATCATTCTGTTTCTTCTGTTAACTTAAAGTATATCTGTTATTCCTGTTGATGTAATCTCTCATCTAGCATTATTTACATGTCAAGATAATATTATCTATTCATATGCTGGAAGTCACTGGACTTGCCAGACTTTATGTCTGACCTCGTTTGTTTTCGTCCCCCCCCCCCCAGGTGCTCAGGGTGGAAACATAGGAGCTTGATTATGATTCTCTCTGCTTGGAGTATTGCTTGGATTTGACTCTATCTTTTCATGGCAGTTTATGTTGGGGATTATGGCTTTGAAACTTTACATTCTGAAGGATTTGTATAAGACTGATAATTGTGTACTTGAGTTTTGGTATTGTGATTTAGAAAGATGTAACCAAATTTATTTCTGCTTCTGCTGTAATAAAGTTATAATTTTTCAAGTACTACTTATCTGTCTTGTAATAATCTGTCCTGTCTACTAAAACGCTCCATCAAAATTAAGGCATTCCCTTTGTGAGTGACCTTAACGGAGGTGGGGTGTTACACTTGGTATCAGAGCTGAAGGTTACCAGATTTGATAAAAAGTTTTTGAAAACTATTTTTAAAAAGGTTTTAAAAAGGAAGTATTTTCAAAAATAAATTTTATTTTGAAAACATAATCCCCAAAAGCCATATATCTATCCTTTCTCCGTTTTGAATCCCTTTTCTTTTTCGTTTCAGTATGTCTGGGGATCTTAACCTTCCAGAGTGCGTACCGGTACCTAATTGGTTTAGAAGGTATCTAGAAGCTAGGGCTAATGATGCGGGCCCAGCAGACGTCCCTCCTCCCCCAGATGCAGCGGTTCCTCCTCCTCCTCCGCACATGAATACTTTCCCGAAGATATGTGGAGACTTTCGAGCCATGGGTGGGAAGAACTTTAATGGAACTGAATCATTCGTGGAGACAAGGAACTGGCTCAAAGAAACTGAGGATTTGTTTGTTATCTTCGAGGTGGACGATAGGCAGAAGATACAGTTGGCAGTATGGTTGCTTAAGGACGAAGCTTCTTTTTGGTGGGAGGTCACAAATGGAGAGCGTCAAGTAGAGACATGGATGGATTTCAGGCATAGGTTCGAGATGAAATTTCTCTCACGAGCGGAAGAGAGTCTATACGTAGAGAGGTTCTTGGCGTTGAAGCAGTGGGGATTTATCAGTGAGAGAGTACTTCAACAAGTTTAATCAGTTGGCGAGGTTCGACTTAGATTTGGTAAATACACCGCATAAAAAGGCACTGAGGTTTGCTAAAGGTTTGAATGAGCCGCTACACGAATTGGCGATGTCCCACATTCCTATCGGGGCAACCTTCGAGAAATTGGTGGACATGGCGTTAATGCATGAAGAGGAAGCCGAAAGTAAAAAAGAAAGAGGAAAAGCTCGAAGGATCACAGAACAGGAAGGCGGGGCCCAAAAAGGAAACACAAAAGAAGGATGAAAAGTCTGAAGATAAGAAGGAGAAAAAGTGCTTTACTTGTGGAAGCTCGACTCATCTGAACAAGGATTGCAGAAAGAGGAAGGGCATTTGCTTCAACTATGGTGAGATGGGACACTTCATTAGGGACTGCCCAAGAAACGAGTGCAAGGGCAGAGGACAGGTCCTACTTTCGAAGGGCAGGCGAATACCCTCGAGGCGGATGGATAGGATAGAAATAGGAAAAAAAATTTATAGATGGTTTAATTTCCTTATTTGATTGTTGAGTTAAAACTCTTTCTGATTCTGGCATTTTGATCCTATAATTGATACTCTGCACTTTAATACTAGTCTTGTTTCTGATCCCGCTGTAGACTCAAACCCATAAGGGTTATGACTCATCTATTTGTGATAAGTTGGGTTTGAGGGTATCTATGTTGGGCGTTAAGTTGTCTATGACGCATACATTCTGGGTTTTTTTATCATGCCTGGTTTCCTAAGAATCATTCGATAATCTGATCTATACCAGTAGTCTGTAAGTATCTGAATATTTCTGATAAGGTTAGGGGTTTTTACTCGAAGCGTGAAGTAGATTTCCAGTTTGGCATTGTTTAATGGGAGTAATTCACTGGGTGTCAATCTGATGTTGATTTTGGTCTTCGGGGTTGATACTCGGAGAATTGTTTTCTTAACTGATGTCTAATAGGAACAGAGCTCTTGTTTTAATCGTACTTGCTTCTATCACTCAGCTGTATCCTATCGATCGAGTCTTCGACCTTTAGGTAGAAACTAATGAGTGTAAACATGTGTTTGAGACATGTTATGTTTGATGGTTGCAAGTGGATGCAAGTGGTTGCTAGTGGTTGCTCGTGGATGCATATACACACACTAGGCACTAGATCGGCTCAAAAACACTCTCATACTGCATATGAATGTGTGTGCATTTTTTAGTTTTTGTGGATGCAAAATGATTGACTCATCCAATGGATGTTGCATTTGGATGAATGGTTATGCACACATATAGAAATGATGTGTATCAAATAGGATTTCTTGCATACATAATTGGACTCATGGCACCAACATGGTTTGCATTAAGGAGGTCAACTGAATCAGTTGACCGCCTGATCTTTGCATTAGATAAGAGACATATACACACACTTTTGCATATGTTCATACAACGTTAGAAGTTTTCGAAGGACAATGGATGCTTGTGGATGATGGTTGAGTAGATGGATGATTGAATGGTAGGACACATTCTTCTTAACTTGAAGATTTCGGGGACGAAATCCTTTGAGGAGGGGAGAATGTAACACCACGTATTTTCTGTGAACGTATAAGTAACAAATTAAAGTATACTTAATTTTAGGAGAAGAATTAAGGGAAACGGGTTGCGCCATTGCGTTCATCTCGAAATTCTGCTTGAGATAGAGTCCGAGTTTGCATAAAATGGATACCATGTGAAGAAGATATGGACGAACGAAGTTAGGCAGAAAAACCGGAAACAAGCTAGAATACACTGATGCACTTGTGAAGTGTACCAGTACAAAAATACACCGGCGCACCTGCCAAGTGCACCCATACCGATCCAGCACAAAACTCTGGAGTGTTCTGTGATGACGTGTCTTTTTCTGAGTGGTTGGATGACCTGTCTTCGAACTGGGTGGTTCTGATGACTTCTGGACTGATCTGAAGGCTCTAAATCACCCTATTCTCTTATAAAAACACCCCCCAAACATCACTTTCTCTCCACACAATTTCATTCTGTCTACACTCTGCCTCTATTTTAATTAAAATAAAATAATGGTGTCACTACTCTGCTGAAATCTAAGTTAGAACTAGTGCATCTTCTTCCAATCTGAATAGAATTAAAAGAGAACAACTATTTTCTAATCTAATCGATAGTCTACACCAGAGGAGAGCTATTTAGTGTCAGAATACAGATTCCAGAATACAAGAATCATTCCCTTTTTGTGAGTACAGTTATTTTCAGATATGAACTTTAATTATGATCTTGACATGGCTATAAATCTGAATATGAGGTTATGCATACTCTTATCTGTCAGATCTGTTTTTCTGTGACTATCCTCTTTCTTTTTTTTTCTCTGTTCTATAGCTAGGCTACTATGGGCCTGTGCTAAATCTCATAATAGATTAACGCACGAAAGCTAAATTTTGGAGTAAATAATGAATAATGCATAATTGGACATGACAGATCTGTGACTGATTTGAGAAAAGGACATATGTTGTAAATTAGATCTAGATCTGTGCATACTCTGTGATTTGGAAGAAGAGGAATCGTTGAATGATAATATATGACTTGAAACTTGAGGACATAATGCATATAAAAATTAAGATCTGAATTTGAGAGGATATAATTTAAAGATCTATATTTTTGGGTATATTTTATATAACGATTCATGACTTGAAAAAGGAATATGAAACTTAGGCATAAGGACCTATATTAAAATATGTAGGATAACTATTAATGTGAATGCGCCTAAATATGGATTTTTGGATATTGGCATTAAAGGCTATAATTTGGCATAATTCATATCATGATTTGGGGCTTTTAGAGAGTGTTCTGTACTGTGCAAAATTTAACGAAAATTTAGGGGCATATTATGTATTATGAATTATGACCATGATCTGAGCATGTAAGTTTAGGCTTAATTTATGATTAGGCAAGATATGTAAATAGAATTTTTAAGAAATGTTAAATCTGCTAATTTACTGAATTGCCTAATATGCTAAATCTGTTGAATTGCTTGTTCTGCGAATCTGCTAAATTTCCTAATCTGCTAGATTTGTTATCTGCTAAATCTGTTGAATTGCTTAATCTGTTGAAAGTTGAATAATTGTAATTTGGAGGCTCGATCTAAAATTGAGCAAAACATGTTAATAGAACTTTGGATAATCTATCGTAACTTGTAAAGAAGTTAAATCTGCTAAATGGACATAATTAGTCTGATATTTTATGTAATGGAATAAAGTGGCTATGACACGAGGTTAGACTCCGTTTATGGTAGAAGCCTGCCCGGAACCAACCGGCTTAACCAGCGACCGCAAACTGTCAGTCTAATGTGAGAGGTCGTGGGCATAACTAAAATATGCTTAGACACGAGGTTAGGTCTGGCTTATGGCAGAAGTCTGCTCGGAACCGCCCGGCATATCCAGCGGCCACAAGCTACCGATCTAATGTGAGAGGTCTATGCATTAATATTTAATTAATGCAAATCTGAGATAAATATGATGTCTAAAAAGTGTTGGGTGGATAGAGTTAAACCAACTGGACTGATGAATTTAACAAGCCCGTTTCATGAATCTGTAGGCCCAAAACAAAGTTACACAATCTGTAAGTTTGTTAAAACTATACATCTGATCAGTTAGTCTGAAAACTTGTTAACTTGATTGCCTGATCTGTGAACTAGTAAATCTGAACTCTGTATGTCTGAAACTTGTAAACAAGTTAATCTGAAATCTGTTAGTCTGGGGACACAAGGTTAAGAGGGGAAATACTTGTGTCATCTGTTGTTTGGGACCCATATTAGTCAGTAACCCTTTCTGGTATCAAAAACTTTGACCTCACGCTATGTAGGGGTCCGGGCACGCTTACTAAACTAATTATAAGCGGTTCATTCTGATAATGGAGAGGGGTGCTAAATTCGTTCCAACCAGGTCATGTGCGTGCATGGATCTGTTCTGCTCTGAGGATGTAAGACACCGTGACATCTGTAAATAATTCTGTGCCAGTAGGTTGCCACTTTAGGGAGTGATACACCCTACTTTGGGGCCGACACAGGGTATTTATGTATTGGGGAGCCAATCGCTTGGGGTAGGACTTAGGGTACACTTAGTTCTGTCTGTTTCTGTTGGGTGGTAACACCTGTCTGTTTCTGCGTGGTACCGTCTGTTGGGGTGGTAAAGGCCCATTACTAGTGTACACCTAATTCTAACATTCTGTTTCCATAGGGATTATTCTATTTCCGTCTCTGATTCTGTTTCCGTACCTTCTGTTTGTTGGGGTGGTAAAGGCCCATTAGTTGGGTGGTAAAGGCCCATTATTAGTATTCTGTTTCCGTACCTTCTGTCTGTTGGGGTGGTAAAGGCCCATTATTAGTATTCTGCTTCTGTACCTTCTGTCTGTTGGGGTGGGGAAGGCCCATAACTAGCATTTTGTTTCCGTATAGATTATTCTGTTTCGATTCTGTTTCAGTTTAGACATTAAGGTAACACCTAACCCCGTTATACTAGTATTAGTGTAGAGAAGTAAGATGTAAATAAGGAACATAACTTGGTTTACATCATTCTGTTTCTTCTGTTAACTTAAAGTATATTTGTTATTCCTGTTGATGTAATCTCTCATCCAGCTTTATTTACATGTCATGATAATATTATCTGTTTATATGTTCGAAGTCACTGGACTCGCCAGACTTTATGTCTGACCTCGTTTGTTTTCACCCCTTTTCTTTCTGTCCCCCCGTCCCCAGGTGCTCAGGGTGGAAACATAGGAGCTTGATTCTGATTCTCTCTGCTTGAAGTGCTTGGAGTATTGCTTGGCTTTGACTATATCTTTTCATGGTAGTTTGTGTTGGGGATTATGGCTTTGAAACTTTACATTCTGAAGGATTTTGTATAAGACTGATAATTGTGTACTTGAGTTTTGGTATTGTGATTTAGAAAGATGTAACCAAACTTATTTCTGCTTCTGCTGTAATAAAGTTATAATTTTTCAAGTACTACTTATCTGTCTTGTAATATTCTGTTCTGTCTACTAAAACGCTCCATCAAAGTTAAGGCATTCCCTTTGTGAGTGACCTTAACGGAGGTGGGGTGTTACAATAGTGGTTCCATAAATGATTCGTAAGATCATTCTGCAGCCAGTTATGGAGTTCTGCATCTCTAAACATAACCTGATGGGTCAAAAGAATGTTGAAGTTCTCCTCTGTTAGTGGTATGTTTTGTCGGAATACTTGCGGTGGTTGCGAAGCACCCTCGTAATCGCAGTGATGTTGCTCTTCATCCATATCTCTTTCTTCTTCTATAATCATGTTGTGAAGAACGATGCAAGCAAACATGATTGTAGACATCTTTTTCCTAGACCACAACCGACATGGATTACTTATCATTGCAAATCTAGATTGTAAAACACCGAAGGCACGTTCTACATCTTTCCTTTGTGCCTCCTGCATCTCCGCGAATTTGACTTGTTTAGGAGTGAATGGATTTGGACTTGTTTTAACAATGGTGCTCCATTTCGGGTAAATGCCGTCACCTAGGTAATAGCCATGCTCGTAAGTATTTTGACCTAGGGTAAATGTTAAAGGAGGTGCCTGACCTTGAGCAAGTTCATTAAACAGATGGGATCTTTGTATAACATTTAAGTCGTTATTCGAACCAGGGATTCCGAAGAAAGCGTGCCATATCCACAGATCGTACAATGCCACAACTTCCGAAATGATGGTTGGTCGCCTTTCCTTGTCGTTGTACGTACCTTGTAATCCCTTAGGATAGTTCTTCCATTCCCAATGCATACAGTCCAAACTTCCTAACATTCCCGGCCAACCCCTACTTTCGTGCATCTCTCTGATTCGCACTACATCTGCTTCGTTCGGAGACCGTAACTATTTTTCTCCGTAGACGTCCGCCACTGCTTGACAGAAAGTTTCAAGTGTCGTTCTCTCTGTTATGCGGTATGCATCGTCCAAAGCATCGACTGGAGTGGCATAAGCTAACATTCTCATAGCGGCCGTCATTTTTTGCTCACCGGACAATCCCTGTGTCTTCGATGCATTTTGTTTGTACTTAAAGTAAGCACTGTTACCTTGAATACCAGCCAATATCCGAAGAAATAGATTTCTCCGCATTCTGTATCTTCTACGAAACATATCAGGCCCGTAAGTGCAATCGTCATTGAAGTAACCTTGCATCAAAGACTTATGGTATTTAGCATGATTTCGGTGCATAAACCTCCTTCCAACAACCGATCCCACTGTAGTTGTGGATGAACCATATGCTTCACAATATAGGTCCCGTATTTCTTGTATTTCTTCTGCTTCCTCTTGAAGGATTTCATCTTCCTCCGAATCGCTGTCGAAAGCCAGCACACATTTCATAAAACCAGAATCCATTTATGTTTGTCAATAAGTTTTGATTTGAGATATGAATTGCAATGTTGCTGTTATATATGAGGTATTGGTAAGTGAGTAGCTTTATTGGGTAGAGTGTGCTCCTTTATTGGATAAAGTGCTACTTTATTGGACAGAGGGCTCCTTTATCGACATGGTGCTCCTTTATTGGTCAGAGTGTTTCTTTATTGGTCAAAGTGCTCCTTTATTGGATAGAGTGTTCCTTTATTGGACAGAGTGTTGCTTTATTGGTCAAAGTGTTCCTTTATTGGACGGAGTGCACCTTTATTGGACATAGCGCTCCTTTATTGGTATGAATGGTCTTTAATTGGACAGTAAATAGTGCACAGTGTAGATTCTCTATCATGGCTCCAGTGAACAGTGACTACGGCATAGTGGAGCTTCTCCGTCATAGACGTTTAGAGCGTTGGACTTTGCATTACATAAATATTTTTGCATTACATAACTTAGAAGCTTGCAACAACGACAATTACAACATGAATAAATGCCAAAGTACAATTGAAGGAACTACAACAATTGAACACATAAATATAAAATTTAAAGTACAATAATAAACGATAAGATAGTTTCCACCCACACCTACCACGGACATGGGTAAAATCCAGCTCTAGCTGCCTCAACAACATTCTTGTTCAAACGTCGTATTTCGGCTTGCGCTTCCAAAATATATTGAACTCCACATTCGCACAATGAAGGGTCAATCCATTGCTTAAAGTAACAACAATCAATTTCATCAGGAAAAATGTTGTGGTCCAGGTAGGCTGCACAACCAAAAAATCGGCATCCAGTATTTTTTTGGGTCTTCGAAATAACGACGACCAATTCTTATCCACAACGGCACACAGGGTTGGATCCACCCAGACGTAGTGGCTTGAGAACGCGTCCTTCAACAACCATTTCTTTTTTAGGTCTTTGATTTGCTACCCCCTCATCGTCATTTTCCTGTTTGTCCATGTTGGAGGCTACACTTTCTTTTCCCTGTTCTGACATACTCCAAAAAGGCAACTATATTATTTTCTTATCAACTTGGCTGCTTTGGGGAAAGAGGAAGGACGTGGAGGCTGAAAGAAAATAAATTTTGATTAAGGGTTTCATAGAAACCGCTATATATAGGACCAGAGTGTGGGTCCGAGGTCGTCTACTTACCCGTATAATTTAAACATATTGAAGTTCAGAACGTTATAAAATGAAGTACAACGCCGCTGCAGTTCGTTTTGTTATTAAATTATAAACCAGGCATGTTTCTAACATCGTTTTCTTATTAAATATTACAAACATCGTTTAAACAGAGTTAAAAACTAGGGTTGTCCACTTGCCCGTATAATTTAAACATTTCAGCACACGAAGGAGTTAAAAAGGAGGGTCGTCCCCATTTTATTTTATAAAAATCCTTTAACTTACATATGTAAACAATATATTTTATAAACCATTTCCACAACGACTTTTTGAAATTTTGATTTGGACGTAAAACAAAATCTACAACATGAAAACCCATTTTTTCTCTTTCATTTGAAAAATATTGTTGATTAGATGCGAACGTGTGTTATTGTGAGGAAATACGGCTTAGATTGGATCTCGTACAACCAATTGAAGTTCAGAACGTTATAAAACGAACTGCAGCACCGCTGCAGCTCATTTTATAATTAAATTATAAACCAAGATTGTTTATAACATCTTTTTATTATTAAATATTGCAAACATCGTTTAAACAGAGTTAAAAAACTAGGTCGTCCACATACCCGTATAATTTAAACATTTCAGCACACAAAGGAGTTAAAAAGGAGGTTCGTCCCCATTTTATTTTATAAAAATACTTTAAGTTACATATGTAAACAATATATTTTATAAACCATTTCCACGGTGACTTTTCGAAATTTTGTGTAACACCCTTAAGTCCCATATCGTGGAAGCCTGTGTGAAGTGGGTACCTATATAGTAGAGCTCATCTCATACTAATGCCGAGGCCTTTCCAGGAACAAAACCCCACACTTATATGGTGGCTAAGTTGGGGACAATATCTTGCGTGAATGGAGGTGCGGGCCGTTACAGTGGTATCAGAGCCAATAACCAACCGGAATTGTGGCTCTTGTGTAGACCACAGGCCCTGGGTAAGGTGTTTGTGAGCCAATGGGGATGTTGGGCCCTGTAAGAGGGGAAAATGTAACACCCCTAAGTCCCACATCGTGGAAGCCAATGTGAAGTGGGTACTTATATAGTAAAGCTTATCTCTTACTATTGCCAAGGCCTTTTGAGGAACAAAACCCCACACATATACGGTGGCTTAGTTAGGGACAATATCTTGCATGAACGGAGGTGCGGGCTGTTACATTTTGATTTGGACGTAAAACAAAATCTACAACATGAAAACCCATTTTTTCTCTTCCACTAGAAAAATATTGTTGATTAGATGTAAACGTGTCTTGTTGTGAGGAAATCCGACTTAAATTGGATCTCGTACAACTAATTGAAGTTTAGAACGTTATAAAACGAACTGCAACGCCGCTGCAGTTCATTTTATAATTAAATTATAAATCAGGCTTGTTTCTAACATTGTTTTATTATTAAATATTACAAACATCGTTAAACAGAGTTAAAAAACTTGGGTCGTCCACTTACCCATATAATTTAAACATTTCAGCACACGAAGGAGTTAAAAAGGAGGACCGTCCCTTTTTTATTTTATAACAATCCTTTAACTTACATATGTAAACAATATATTTTATATATCATTTCCACGGTGACTTTTTAAAATTTTGATTTGGACGTAAAACAAAATCTACGAAATGAAAACCCATTTTTTTCTCTTCCACTAGAAAAATATTGTTGATTAGATGCGAACGTGTCTTATTGTGAGGAAATCCGACTTAGATTGGATCTCATACAACCAATTAAAGTTTAGAACGTTATAAAACGAACTGCAGCGCCGCTGCAGTTCATTTTATAATTAAATTATAAACCAGGCTTGTTTCTAACATCGTTTTATTATTAAATGTTACAAACATCGTTTAAACAGAGTTAAAAATCTAGGGTCGAGCCATACATATGAAACAAGCAAACATTACACATAACATATGAAAAAATAACATTACACAGAACATATGAAACGAGCAAACATTACACAGAACATAAGAAACGAGCAAACATTACACAGAACACATTAAAAAATAACGTAAAGTCCAAAACATCGAGACATACACATATATACATTGAGCCATACATATATATATACATCGCGACATACACATATATACATCATGATAAATCTGCAGCATCATCATCAGCACCATCCAAATCCATGTCATCCCCGCTATTAGTGGGCTCATAATACGGAGTATCGTCTTCATCACTAGCACCTCCCGATCCGCCACCACCACCTAATCCGTCACCCCCACCTAATCCGTCACCCCCACCTAATCCTCAACCCCCACCTAATCCTCTACCCCCACCTAATCCGATAACCCCACCTCCCGAACCGCCATCACCACCTAATCCGTCACCCGCTCCTAGTCTGCCATCACCACCTAATCCATCACCCCCTCCTAGTCCGCCATCACCACCTAATTCGTCACCACCTCTTAGTCCGCCATCACCACCTAATCCGCCTCTTGAACCTCCACCGGTATATGACCCTACAACGGTACCTGATGTTGTTGTATCACCACCCCCTGCTCCCGCTAATCTAGCCTGTAAGTCAGCGATCTGCTCCTGCAATCCCTGAACTATCGCCTGGTGCTCCTGATATAAGGACTGAGAATGTAGCAGGGCCATCTCCTGAATAGACGCAATATGTATCCTATGTTGGTTTAACCGGAGTGCATACTGCATATATAGAACATATAAGATCAGTTTCTATAGCATATAACATATAACGTAAATTCACAAGTACAAATTTTACCTCATGTGGCGATATAATCCAGCAATAGGGACACCGTGTACCATGTGCGTAGGTGGGTAAATTATAGGCAGGAATATCTGTGTACCACTAAGATCAAATGTCTGAAATGTATCGGCCAGAGCGAAATCCGTAGGCGGGTCGGAGATATGTGAAGGGGTCGGGTTAAAAGTAAATGGTGGAGGATGAACTCTACCACTAACCAATCAGGGACCAATGTGATCAGAGTTCACACCCCGCATATAAGTCGGCAGCAAGTACTGTCTAGGAGCTATCCGAACCCAATAAGTACCAAACTCTGTGTCGGGTAAGTAAAAATCGGTCGTATCAATCCATCCTGACTGTCTCAGACCATCCACGTACTGTCTCCCTATAGAATGTTGCGGCCCGAACATATCAAGTGGCAGAGGTGGATCTCCAGGTACGCACAAACTGACCGGGACCCTGGTAATAACATCGATCTCCCAAGTACCAAATAGGAAGATGGGCTGGTAGGAACAAGAGGACACGTCGAAGAGATAAACGACATGCAATGGCTAATGGATGGGCATCAGGTAGTGGGCCATCCGCTGAAAGTAACATCCAATAAGAAGTCCAAGGTGCTCGTAATATGTTCCCCCTCTCCCTCATATCTAACCGAGTACGAGCCTCCACTAAGTCATGTCTCACACCAACAGGAAGGAGCACGCCGAACCCCGTGAGTACTCTCCCATCTCCGCATGCGTGGGAAAAAGGTCTCGGTAGCATGACTGGCGATGGGCTGTATGCGTGGATGCATGTTGGTCGTGTACTCGCAGTACCAGCACGACAACATGTACAAAAACCCGAACATCTGGCGAACCTCTCCAAAAGCATAGGAGTCAAGAGCGGCGTATAGATAACCCAATATGGCAGAGCCTCAATCAATCATATGCAGCTGCTCTAACTCGACTAGTGCTGCTAGGTAGCCTAGCCTAATCGTACTTCATTGGTTCGAAAAGAATGTCGAACCAAGGAGGTATAAAATGGTAGCCCTGTATACTATGTCATGGAAATAGGGATGGCAATGGGGCGGGGCGGGCGCGGGTAATACCACCCCATCACCCGCCCCATTGGGTGTTTTTTTGCCCCGTGCCCGCCCCATACCCACACGGGTACCCATTAAATGGTTTTTAAACAGGTTGTGGGTAATAGCGGGTATTCGTGGGTATCCATTATATTTATTCAATTTATATTTTAGCCGTTTATTGAAATTATTCAAAAGTACATTTGGTAAAAAAACAAATTAAACCAATGCCCAAATGCTAACGTTAAAATACCAATACATATTTAAACCAACATCCAGAAAAGAAGAGACAAAAACAGAAGTATCCATCAAAATATCAACATCCAATTATAAATTGTTGAGTAAAAGCGTGCACATAAATACCAAACAGCCAACAACAATGTTTTATGTATTGACTATTGATAATAAATCACATTCAATATGGGCACGGGTACCCACGGACATGGATATCTTACTATCCGTACCCGCCCCATTAATTAACGGATATTAAAAATATCCGTTTATTTTACCCATGGATACCCATTTAACTATCCGTTTCATATCCATGATGGATTTTACCCGTGGATAACCGCGGTTACGGATTTTTTTGCCATCCCTACATGGAAATCTACCACTTCGAGATGCGCTATAATATACTCAAGTAAATATGTGATGGAAACGACACCATTAGCTATATGAGCCGCTGACAAATCTGGCAAATATTGCAGGTAGGAATCGGGTGACTCAAAAGAGGAATCAAATGGACAAGTGACTCTATCTGGAAGGCCAATCTCAATCCCCGTAAGCATGTAAAAATCTGCTAGGGTGATACCTAGCTCATAATCCGGAAAGTGAAAAGTGTGTGTCGTAGGCCATCATCTCTCTAATAAGGCCTCTACCAAAGGTCGATCAAAGGACTAGGAAGGTATAATACGTAAAAAGAGTCCGAACGGACTAGCTAGTATCCTCTCTCGAATATGTAATGGTAACATGTCAATGGCATGTGAAGTAAACTTTGCCCAACTCCCACGAAGGTAGACGTATTCAGTCTGTTAAAATTATAATGTTAAATGACTATAAAACCATTATTAAAACGTATAACGTACATGCACTATACTATAACGTAAAACCAACAGGGCATACTATTTTACAGTTCAATAACTATAGATATTAAAAAAATAAAATTCATACCGGAACGGTGGCCAGCGCGGTAAAAGATCGATGAGTGAATCCTTGTGCCAGCTCGTGGAGGATCCGTAAGTCCTCAATCGTCGTCCCCGCTGGTGGAGGAAGCTGAGCTGGACCAGATGCATGGTCTAGCATACGTGGAACTGTCCGTCTCCCCATCTTCGTTACACGTGGTGGCATCCCGGCGTCGTAACGAATAATTTTTAAAAAAAAATAGGATATTGAAAGGAGATGGGGAGTTTGCCTCCCGCGCCATTCCTTTATAGGCGTGTGGAGGTCGCGAGCCGATTTTGTCGGCTCGCGAGCTGATAAAATCGGCTCGCAACCGGCAAGCCGATAAAATCGGCTCGCCACTGCTGGGAATATCAAAGATATTCCCCTATACATTACAGATCGTAATGTTACGATCCGTAACGTTGTTGGAGAAGCTCTAACAATTGTTGGTTGGATTCAAGAATGTGCTGGTTAGGATGCGTTTTTGACAAACGATAACGGGGTATTTGAACATGACAGCGTTATGAATAAAGAATATTTTTTTTCTATGGACGGGGTATTTGAGCATGGTATATAAAAGAGGTATTTATATATTAATTTATTTGTTTTGAGTTAATTAAATAATAATTTTTAATTGGACCGTTAAATCAAATTAGCGAATGTGTTGAAACCTTTTTAAATAACAATATAATTGATGCAAATACATTATAACACCATTAAGCATTTACAATTTATAGCAAAAAAATTTGAAAAATGACATTAAGCATTAACAAATAGTCTATAGTTGGCACTAAGCACAGGGCGGGCCCTGAGCAATCGGATGCCCAAGGCCAAGTGAAAGATGAAAAAAAATCGGAGGCCTACTGGAAAAAAAGGTGGGAAAAAACCAAAAAGCCTGAACTGAAAATTCCCTTCCAACACTCGAGCCTGTGACCTTTCAATGGTAATCCAAATGCTTTATCCACCCAACCACGACTGCTTTGAAATAGAGTTGGTTATCATGTATTATACATATATAAATATTTTTTGTTTGAGGTCCCATTTTAGCCCGAGGCCCTTGCGGCCGCCTAATGGGCCTATGCCCAGGGCCAGGCCTGATTAAGCATTAACAAAACAGTGTACAACAAAACGTGGAAAAGTGTGATGAATGCAGGACTTGATCCCTAGTTAATCTCCAACAAAACATGTGCATGTACCAACTAAGTTATATATGTTTTCATTACTAAATGAGATC
Source organism: Allium sativum (assembly GCA_030737875.1). NCBI lineage: Eukaryota > Viridiplantae > Streptophyta > Magnoliopsida > Asparagales > Amaryllidaceae > Allium > Allium sativum. Next base: position 371,221,125 of record CM060925.1, on the reverse strand, counting down.
AGATTAATTAATGCCTTTGTTGGATCTAGATTAACCCTAGAGGGAGGTGAATATGATTTATTGGATATATACGAGATATTAATAAAATATCACAACACAGATTATAACAAAGGAAATAAATGCAGAAAGTAAATAACAAAGTGTTTACCCAGCTTCGACAAACCCTGCTTACTACTGCATTCCCAAGATTTTTACTAGGTATTAAAACAGATCCCGCTTACAAAACCCTGTAAACTCGCAAACCATGCTCATGTTCTAATCCTACGCTCAAAACCCTAGACTAATCTTTATCCATAAGATCAGATTTTCTCCTAGCTACAAACGCATAGTTAGTAAACCCTAGTTTTAGTGATAAACTAGTAAACCTCTAGTTTTACAGACAAACTAGTAAACCCTTAATTTTACAGACAAACTAGTAAACCCCTAATTTTACAGACAAACTAGTAAACTCCTAGTTTTTACAGAAAAACTAGAAAACAAATTGAATGGTTTACAACAAAAAATAAAAAACACTTTAAAGTAAAATAAACACAAAAACTAACCACATTGTCTAATGAAGTAATATAGGTCGGCCCATTGTTATTTGCAAATCGTTGCCTTTAAAAATAATGTCGGTCGGCTAAGAGAAAATAGGGTATTTCTGTGTTTTCCCCCAAATCGCAATCGACTATTCTTGGATTTGATGCTCCGTGGCTTTGAATTCTTGTGGCTTGCTTCTCGATTGATTTGGGTTCTTTGAGATCGAAACCCTTGTAAGTCTAACACTGATTATGATTTCTTTGTTCTCGAATGAATTTGTATTGGTTTCAACTATCTTCCTATGATGAATTGGCGTCGAATAAATAGGATTTTAAGTCCCTTAATCTACTGTATGATTTCCCAAAATGATTGATTTGATTTGTGTGAATTGTTGCCTTGTTACTATTTGAATCGGCTTTGAAGTACTTGTATGATTTATGGAACCAGAAGGAATTGTATTTGTAGCCCCTTGAAATTTCCCTTGCGTGATTGATTCGTGCACAATTAAATATGCTTGCCAAGATTGTACTCTGATTTAGTTCCCAAACCTATTACAGTGAATTTTTGGAAACAAAAATAAATTATTTTCTTGCCATTAATGTTCTTTGTGGTTCCTGAAATTTTGCATGATTTCGGTCCCAAAAATCACATGTCCAGAACGATATATTTTGTAAAACTGGAAATAGTTTGAAATATTCTTGTCAAATTGGATTGTTTCTTGCCAAAACATTTCGCCAAAAATTCTAGAATTTATCTTGCCACGTGAATGAAAACTTGCCAAAAAAATAAATTTTTGCCATACTTGAGAAAATGGAAACATTTGCCCTTGAAAAAGTGCATTGTGCATATTTGTGACTGATTTTCACACTACACCAGAAAAGGCCTTTAGTAGCGGTTCAAAAACGCTACCAAAGCTTTAAGTAGCGTTTCAAAGAACGCTACTACAGGTCCCTCAACTAAAAGTCTGTTTTTTTCTGTTGTGTTTTAATAAACACGGCCAAATCCTACATATAAATGCATTTATGGACCTCTACTAAAACTTTTTGCTGCATTTATTTTGAGCCACTACAAATTCTGATGTATCTTTGCATCTGTTTTTGTAGCATTTCTAAAAGGCTACTCAATTGTACTAATTGTTTTGTAGCATATTTTAAATGTTACTATATACTATTAAGGACGTATATTATTTACTACATCCAGTTATGTAATAATCAAATCAAAATCAGTAACAATCGTATAATTACCATACCCAAACCAACAATCAACCACTCATATAATCGTCATATTCAAATAATTGAGAACATGTTAATCACATATATAAGTATTATCCATAACCATTTAAATAATAGTTATTAAACAAAATGAGCAAATTCACATACAACAAACATTCACAAAAATGTTTACATAACAAATACTAACTAATATCATAATATATATAACAATTGAAGTCATCCATTATTGCTTATGTTCTTCGATCAGAAAAAGCCAATTACCTGTAAACAAGTTCGATAATCAACAAAAAGATTTGCCATGAATTATCAAATAGCATTCAAATAATATTAATTGGTTGTTGTTAAAACAAACGCATAACCAATAAAGCCATCCAAGTATACTAAGCAAATTTATGGGATTACCAAACTTTAGCATCAGTTATAGCAATTGGCATATATAGAAAACTGACTAGCGCACTCTACAATAAAATATTGTTAGGTAAAGCAAGAGAAATCATGGACATGCTATTTCAATTAAAGAAGTTAAGATGCCTAATTTAAATTGAGGATAACAGCGCACCTGGCCCAGTTATCTTATTTCTAACCATCAATTTATTTCCTTGTTTCTATTCCCCTTTGTCCTCCAACCTGAAATTAAGTTTAAAAAGAGCTTAGGTTAACGCTCTTTGCTTTCCATTTTCTTGTGAAATGGGGTACGAAATAAATAATCTAGAAGTCACTTTGACTATATATCACTTTTAATATATGATTTACAGTAATATGCTATAACAAAATTTTAAAATCGGGGTATACGTTATTTGTAGAAATGATATACTATGCAAAAAGTAAGTTCAACTAAGGAAAAAGGTTCAGAGAAACTGATATATATACTTACAGATTTTTATTTCTATAAAACTGACATAAATTATTTTTTGAAAACTTGCATTTAGCCCAATTGAATGCCAGGTTGGCCTGTGTAGCTTAAATTTAAGAGGATTGTGCTAATTGATACCTGTGATTTACCTACCTCCTCCACCGTACTGGCAACTGTATCGAAACCAATATATGCAAAGCAAATAGTTGCAAATCCTGCCAACAGTCCATTGGCTCCAAAAGGAAGGTATTTGAAAGCCAAAAGAAAATTTAATTTGCTAAATTATTGAGATTATAGTTCAAAGATCAACATCTTTTCTTTCAGACCTATTGCAAAGAGTATAACCCTCCCATCCAGATTTAAAACCAATTTATCCACCAGCTACGACAATGAAAAGCTTGACGCATATGTTTAAATACGTAACAACTTGAATCGCTGCACTCTCCTTCATCCCTATGCTGAGTAAAGTAGTAGCTACAAAGACAGGAATTGCAGCAACTGGATCAACAACAGTATTAAGCCCTGAGATTATGCATGGCACGTCATAGGAAAAATGGTAAACTGTTTGGTCCCCTAAATTCCAATGCCTGGATAGAAGGAATAACTACTCAGTCAACTAGATTTTTATATTATAAAACAATGTGCTTGAATACTTGGATTACAAGGAAACATACACACAGAAGTAAACATAACAAAATACCAATCGCATACCGCACTTGTAAAAATATTATAAAAAAATGTGCTTATATACTTGATTGTTTTGTCTTGATCCTTTTTTTCTTTTTGTCGAATAAAACTGACATATACTATGTTCAGCCGAGCATTAATGAAAACACAATTCAGTTAAATACGTATAAGTACTGTTGTTATATATTTGAAATTATACAATCCTTGAAAACTCATGTTTATATAGGAAATGAATATCAAGCCCGATCCTTATCAAAATTTGAATATGGGTATTTTTTTAAACGACAGGTTTCCCTGAGATCAAGTTTCATATACAAAACAACATATTCCCATGAAGTCATAAAAACAGAACATTTTTCCAAGACATGAGTAGGAAGGGTACTCTTGGAATTTTACTTGTATGTAACTCAAAGTCAATGATACTCGTATGGAATCATATTTTAAACAGAAAAGGTTTATCTCTCATCTCCGATTTACCAAACTTAGTTTCATAAAAATAAAATATATGCTGCTTTAAATTCTTTCAAATCCAAGTGTGTAATTTTGAAGATATACACTTAAAGGAACTATGAAATGAAGTTTGTAAAAATAACGGTGAGAATTGTTAACTGCTCAAAAAGGTATGGGATTTTTAGAATTCAAATTCGGTAAAGTTAACGAGTTTAGTGCTCCCTGTTTTGATATGGAATCATCTCATCTGGAGCTCACAGTGACATGCGTATTTAGTGTCGAAGGCATAAAATTCCAAAGGTGACACTTCCTTCTGGACTGTTGAAAGTGAACTATAAAGATCAAAAATAATCATGCAAATTAAAACAATAACTTAAGAAAGAAAACTCTTCCCTGACCATGTTAGCCTGCTCCTAGCAAATGTCAACACATAACTTTCTTACATGGATTACGATCAAACAGCTTCTGTCAAAACTGTTGTTAAAGTAGCAATCCTCATTAGTTTTGTAGAATCTACAAAATTAGGAATCTCCTTACAAATCAATATAGCGCATGGAGGGATCGGTTTCATTATTCTTGCAGAAAATAAACCGATACTATCAACATATACATCATTTGTTAAAGAGGCAGATCATACACAATCTATTTTGGTCTGTAATTGAATATTCCAAAGTAAAGTTGGTCATATTTCATAAGTAGATGAATTATGTGACACTACACCAATATTAAAGACATAGCTTTGAAATAAAATGAAAATTGCTAAAAATTGTTTACTGATTTGAAAGTTAAGTCAAACCCAATTATTGTATTTTCCATAAGTACTATAATAGAACTCACTTCTAGCAAATTTCGAAAACCAATATTTTATTTTAATTTCATTATTACAAATTGTGAGCTGCAAGCCCAATTTTTCAGTGGACTGCAACCCAGCTCCGGCAGCTATGGTGCTGCTGTAAACGATAGCTGCAACAACTATATTTTTTTTCTTTCTAAAAAACTATTTTAACGCATGCATATAACACATACATGCTAAACTAACGCCACTCCCACATTGGCGCTACAAATGTAGGAAAACAAATTTTCTCATCGCTTTCCCACCTTCCCCCACCATCAACTCTCTGATCGTCCTACTCACCTCATCTCTCTTCACATTATTATCAACCTCCATTCCAATCCGCCACTCGGTACATGCATACCTTCAATTCATCTACTGATCTGCAAAATACGGCCAACATATCAAAGGAACCCCTGCATTGATCACCTCCATTATCGAATTCCAACCACAGTGCATCAAAAACCCTCCGACCGCCTCATGCGTCAGCACCTCTTCCTGCGGGCACCACGTACTCACGTACTCTCTCCTTTTCGTCTTCTCAGTAAAACTGCTCCGGTAGAATGGCTTCCCCTTCCAACAAAATGTCAGGCCGAACCACCTATAGAAAATCCATCCCGCTGTCGTACAAACTCCATGTGAACTCGATAAACTGTGCATGAGCGATCAGCGCCATGCTTCCGAAGTTCACATAAATCACCGACTCATTCACGTTCATCCAACCACTCCAAATATGCCTCATCCTCTTTCCATGGGTTGTTGGATCCAATCGCTATTCGGTCGGGTGTATGGTGACTGAGCAATGTTAGGGGCCCACCTGTGTAGATAGGTGGCTGGATGGATGACATTGCTTCGATGACCGAGCTTTATAAATCATCGAACGTGTTCATTATGATCATGGTTGCTTTACTTCCCATTTGTGCTTCTTCGTGGAGGAAGTTGATAGGAGGTTATTGATGTTGGTACCGCATAGGAAGCTTGGTAGGTCTTTCAGGCGCATGTTTTTCATTCCTAGTATCCAATCTAGTGACATATCCAGGTATCCGTTGTATATATTTGTATCGCCTACAACATAACATAGATAATATCATTTATTTTAAAGTAAGGCGACTAAACTAAAATTGTAAATACTTTTAAGTGGCACCAATCCACAATGCACAAGCTCTTCGTACTTAATGCAGCCCATATATCCGCAAGCACTTGCGGAACAAAAGAAGACAACCGGAAGCACGAACTCATGGGAAACAACCGTGAAACTCGTGATGTTATTGGAAATAACACCGGTGACAGAAGGCACTCTAGAGATGGTGGTGTCATCCAAGCTATGTACAAGTTTTACAAGAGGCTGTTTGAGGTTGGTTCTAACTGCGTGAACCAAAGACGAAGCATCTTGGGACATGATAGGATCATCTGTAAGCACTGGAAGTCCATCTGGAAGTGTTCTGAACAGGAAGTAATGGAGCTCCTTCAAAGTGGAAGGATCGTGTGCTTGAATTCGATTGTAGTTGAATTCGGTGTGGATGAAGGTGATGTGGAAGGCTTTGAAATGGAGGAGTTTTGCAAGTTTTATCATTCTGTGTATGTGGCCTTGTACTCAATATGGCATGCACATTGCATATGTCCTTCCAGTGTTGACTGCCAAGTGCGGAGCCTCAATCACAAAACACAGTTCCCTTGACATTACACAAAAAAACTTCTAATAAATTTGAGAGTTAAAGAGATACCTATTCTCCTCAGATATGAGTCATTGTATCTACCAAAGACGAAATGAATTGGATTTCCTCCTTTTTCAATATCTTAAGGAAGCTTCCGCAAGAAATCAACTGTTAGGTAATTGCATTCCATGTATACCTGTTTTAGTGTCTCCTTCTTGCTTTCTTCCTTCATCCTATCCAATGATTCAAAAACTGCATTACCAACCTCCACTCAAAAAGTTGGTTACTGCTTTAATACTGGTGTCCCATTTATAGCCTTGTGCGTAAAAACTTTTAGAATGGCATGAACCACATCAACAGTAGCCTCAGCAGGACCAATGATTTTAACCGATGAAGATTCAATCAGATTTGTATAACCTTGCTCGAAAGCTATCAATTTTGTATCTGCATCAGTTTACCTATTTTGTATCTGCATCAGTTGACTTCTGCATCATCGTCTAGTGATCCTACCACCGTAGTCAACCATACCATGCAATAGTCCTGAAACCAACAATTGAGATTCCAGTCCAATAATGCTCTGCCAATTTAAATCTAATGAATTTCCATTCTTGCATTTTTACTAATTATTATGAGAAAGAATTTGAATTGATTATGTGATATTTTTTTTATTTCTTTAATTTGAATGCTAATAATATATTCCAATTACATTAATGAAGAATGTTAAGTTCAAAACTTGTTTTAAAAGCAATTTATACGAACTGAGAAAAAACTATTTGAAAATTAGAAATTGATTATTTGATCCATCTTTACAACAATATCTATAAGCTAACATGTTATGATGACCTAAGTAAAACAGACATTTATAGTAAATTTATCCTACATGCTATTCTTAATAATACAATCAATACTATTTTTCCCTAGTAGATGGAAATGTTGACATAACTAAAAGTTACAATCAGTACTATGATATATGCATATCAATGCATGAAATAACAAATAATACACAGCCATTTGAGTTGCATGTTTACAACATGAAAAACCCTTCTGTATATATGGATATACATAGATAATATCCTTACCTATCAAGATATACTTCCATGTCTATGGCTAAAAATTCAAGACCTAAAACCATATATTTCTAGCGCACTTAGATTGTTATTGTCGTCTCTGGTGTATCTTGGAAGAACTCTATTATGCATATGAACTTAAGGAGAATGATTATAGTACAAGTTAATTGGATGTTATTTATGAAAGAAAAAAAAATCTCATTTTAAGTAACCCAACTCAGAAACATTCCTGTTGCCTGATAATGTAAATTAAAAATCTTCAACTTATTTTTATTGGATTACAAAATTTTTGATTTTCGTGTGGAACCTAAGACTTCACTCAAGACATTGCTTGTTGGTCTTAGTAACATTGGATTACAAATTTTTGTTTAAATTTAAGGTTAATTAAAATAATCATTGATTTATTCCATTTTTGATATAAAAATAAAATAAAAAATATCAAATAATTTGAAGCCAACTACATATTAAGTGTTAATAGACCTCGGTAAAGCTTGAATACATCTCTGAAAAAGTTGCTTTGCTGGTAAAACTGTATCATCTCACTTTAGCTATGGGATAAAGTATATCAAATTTAGGTTAAGCAAACACTACAATCCACTTTAGCTATGGATAAAGTCTATAAGCAATACCAATATTTCTCAAGATTTTTGTTGTTTCAGTTGACCGCGAGGACATCTCCCTTACAATTCAAAGAAGTGTTGGTGGTACAATGCTTAGAGTTTAGGCAAATCAGTTTAGATAATATGCTGAGGTACTAGAATCAGCAGTTTCCTAGATATTAATTCCATTAAGCTGAAATTTTGCATTTTCCTCATTATACCCAAATCAACATTATCAATAGGCGCTATTTCTCAGGAGTTTCTACAATTATTGAATCATTTTTCAATGAATACTACCGATTGCAACATCCTCGATAAATGAAGGCTGAAGCTTCGAACTTATGTCTCATTGTGAATATGTACTTACTCTTGTATGCAATCAATAATAAAAATTAAAATCTACTACTTATTCAACCGAAATGAAGATTTACTAAAGTAAATAAGTTTAAAAATACTTTTGCAAACGCTAATGAACAAATCTCAAATATCCTTCAATGGTGCTTCTAGATCTGCATAAAGGAAAACTATCTAATTTTTTATTTTAATTTCAAAATAAACTAAATACATGTAATGAAATCAAGCAACAATCCTTTTCCTTTGCACAAACTCAAGATAAAAAAACTCAAAATAAAGTTTGTTTTTGGTTACCTTTATCTGAACTAGTTGAGAGAAGCGATGGTAGAGACTGGAATCATTGCTTGAGTAGTAAGGGTCCCAATCCAAAGTTAGATGGAACAGCAAGAAGAAACGACACCGCTTTTAGGGTTTCGTACTGTGTAGGGCAAGAGTCAAAATGAATTTTGAGTGCTCGAATGAAAAGATACCCCAAATTTTGGTAGGCAAATTATATTCAGACCCAAAAAAATACTGAGTAGCCCCCCTTTTTTATTTTAAAATTTCGCTGGACAAAAATACCCTTCGTTGAATATATTTTTTTTTACACATTTTCATCAACCACGCAGCGCGGGTGTGGGGATTGTGATTCATCCTAGTAGGGGCCCTACGAGGTTGACATTAATACCTCGTAGGGGTCCTACGAGGTTAACACCATTACCTCGTAGAGTCCCTACGAGGTAAGCAACATAACCTAGTAGTGACTCTACGAGGTAAAGGGTATTTTGGTCATGCGACAGTTTTTAAAAAATTGGGGGGGCTACTCAGCAAATTGATGGGTCTGAATAGAATTTGCCATTTTGGTAATGAGAAATGCTATAATACCCGAAAAAGATTTTTGTCAAAAAGTAAGAAATGGGGGTAAATCTGGAATTCAGGGGTGACAAGCATTGAATTCAGGAGGGAATTTGTGTAATTCAAGGGGTGAACCTCTTACTTTTTTGTCTCTACCGTAGTTTTTGACAAAATAAAAAGCGGGCAAAGTAGCATTTCTGTTTGGTAATTGGTGGTAGGAATAAAGCAGCAGCGTTCCTTCGTTTACTCTTAATTTTCGTGAATCAACCGTCGTTGCACTTAATATTCAAACACCGCTAGTAAAAGTAACTAAAAACAAGTTTCGTTGTAGTGTCAGGAAGATTTTATGCCATTTAATCATGTCATGATATAAAATCACAATTTTTTTATTTTTGGACTGTTGCATCATTCCATGTCTTTGAACACCTGCATATATGTAAATATATAAGGTGGATACCCAGTACCAAAGACTCCCGTACTCAAGCGCGAGGACTTCCTAGATCAGTCTCTCGTTCTAGTACTGTTCTCACGACTTTCTAGGCTCTGGGGGTGGTCAATTAGCGCGCACAGCCTTCCCCTCACATTGTGAAGAGGCCGGGGCTCGAAGCTGAGCGCTCCAGATTACCAGCCGGGTAACTTTGCCGCTGCGCCAAACACCACCTTGCATATATGTATATATATATGTGTATATATATATATATGTACGTATATATATGTATGTATATACATACATACATACATACATACATACATATACATGTATATATATGCACCCAGTTGTGTATATACATATATGTATATCAATTTGAAATATGCATGCTACCCCTTTAGGCCTTCATAATAACGCTGTGTTCCTTTAAAGTTGTTCCATTTTGCTACTTCACATGTATGCGTTGTCTTCTTATATTTGTTCAAGTTGTATTTGTGTGCACTATTTTCATGTACCTATTTAAACTTGTTTTATATGAATACACTGCCATGTAGTGTGCATTAGCTCCACCATATTCCTGTGTGCCTTAATGTAGTACCATATATTTCTTGAATCAACTTTAGTTACATTTGGACCTATGTATAAGCTGTGTATACGCAAAACTGTCCAAAAGCATGTGCATGTCACTTGTACTCTTGCCAAATACACTGTGTATGTTATGCCCGTATATTTGTGACTGGTTTGAGCCATTAGCAAAAACATGATTGCTCCATGTGTGTTTCTTCTTTGACAGGTAAGCAGAAGATTGGATTGACAATGAAGCTGATAGAAGACAAAACTGTGTTAGTGTGTTAATGTAAATACAGCAGAGAGTGAAAGAAAAATAGTGACAGAGTGGAATGAATGTGTATATGTGTCTGTACAATTGAGTGATTGAGTGAACTGTAGTGATGTAATAACCCGGAAAATCTGGGCCAGTTTAAATTTTTTATTTTGGCAATTTTAATGAATTTTGAATATTTAAAATAGATTATTTTAAATAATATCGACGATGAATTTATTTTGAATATAATTCGAACGTATATATTATATACATCGTCGTTAGAATATAAATAATTATATATAATTATAAATAGAATTGAAAATGGCGCGGTAGTTCGATAATTCGATTTCAAACTTCAATTGAATGTACCGGGTGCAAAACAAACCGGATTTTAGTGAAACCAAAAACATTAGGATCTAATTGGGAATATCTTTCCAACGAACCCGACAAATCGAGATTTCATAGCGGGAATCAAAAGATATGTCCAGTTGAAAATTCTGAATAGTCGCTATGGAATTCAGGCCCTTAAAAATGGAAATTTTGCAAACGACCTCGGATTTCGACGAAACCACTTTTGGGTCCGTGATGTCAGGTTATTGCTAGATTCCAAATTTCATAATTTTCTGAATCAATATGTGAGCGTGGCAAAGGAAAACGCGTTTGACCAGTTTCAGTTGATTTTAATCGACTGGAAAATGGCCATTTTTCCAACGGTCTCAGAATTTGACAAAACTAGTTTTGTTAGGACCGTATTGTCAATACGAAGCTAGAAAATATTTTTCGGGAATTTTTAGGGTTAGTGTGTGACCCCGGTAAATGGAAATGCGCGTTCAAATTCAATATATAGAGTTATATGTTGATTTTGACAAAAACTGATCGAATCAGCTTGTGATACATATCCTATTGTGTTCGGAATGGGGGTAATTAGCTATGGACGACAGGCGGTGGGCCTCGTTTAGAGGTCGTATGTAAAAGTCAACTTTTTGGATTAAATAATTAAATAAAATAAATAATAAAAAATCTCTTCCTTCCCTCTCCTTATTCATTCTGGCCCCCCCTTTCTACAAAATCGATTTCACAGAAAAATAAAAAAAAGGAATCGCTCCACCAGCGAACGACCATCGCGGGTCGGCCTGCCCACCGCCGAGCTCCGCCTCAGGCGCCGCCACCCTCTCCACATCTGCACCCCCCTCTTCTCCTCGTCACCCCCTTCCTCCCCTAACGCTCACTGTAACACCCCACGTCCATTAATGTCACTCACAAAGGGAATGCATTAACTTCTATGGAGGTTTTAGGTGAATATAGAACAGTAAAATTTCAACAAGACAGATATAAAATAGTACTTGGAAATTTAAAAACTTTATTTCAATTGCAGCAGAAGTCAAAACATGTTTGATTACATCATAACACCATAATCAAAGTCAAGTACAATATCTATCTTGATAAAACAAGTACATAATCCCATTACATAAATAGCCATTAAAAAGAAAGAAAACAAGCTGGACTTTACTTCAGCAGTCCAAGCGTTCCAAGAGATAAGCAATCCAATCAGACTCCACTGGAACTTGGCCCAACCTGAGGACCTGAAGGGAGAAAAAAGATAAAAAAGAGGGGGGGGGGTCAGACATAAAGTCTGGCGAGTATGATAATTCTACAATACCATTATCAAAATAACTGGACTAAGGCATAAGCTGGAAAACAAGGAAATGTCTATGAAAGAGCAGATTAAGGACATAGACAATCGCTAAAGAAAACGTTATAGGCGCTCCTAAATACTAAAGGATAAACACTATACTGCACCACACCAGTCACCCTAAAGATTGATTCCACTTAGCTTCACTTAGAAACTTTCTTAATGGCTTTACGTACTCCTAGCTGACTACATAGGTGTCGCTTGCCCCTATCTCCACTAGGTGTACCCCACTTTCCATTTTTCGATCGGTTCCCTACACGTAGATACCCGTGCTGGCCCCACAGTGGGGTGTATCATTCCCCTAAAGTGGCAACCCGATATAACGGAGATGCACGGCTTATACCTACACGATGCAACAACGTCTTACCTACCAGCCCGGGTCCACACACGCATATGAAACCCGTTGGACTTGCATTGCCACCGCTCCCTGTTTTGGCCTCTTATAGTCAAACCCAGTATGCGTGTCCCGTCCTCGACTTGGGTCGAGCCCACAAAGATACGTTTTGGGATACTGGTTGAAATGGGCCCCCATTATTTCCCACAAGCATTCCACCTAAGCTTGTCCCATTAGTCCATCCACTTAACCCACTTAGTCATGTTCATTTACATGTGTATTTGGTTAAGTCTAATCGTATTTCAAATGCCTCTAAAGGCAACCACTAGATTCCTCATGCCACCCAAGGCACCTAATTAACCCCCTTGTCCCACCTTACATGATTATCTGGCTAAGTATTTCTTAATTCATTAAGGCCATAACCTCATAAAGACCTCTCACATTAGACTGGCATTTATGGCAGCTGGATTTGCCGGGCGGGTCCGGGCAGTCTTACACCATAAAAGAGTCTAACCTCGTGTCTTTACAACTGTTATGCTTTAGTTTGGGCCTAGGACCTCTCACATTGGGCCGACATTTGTGACTACTGGATTTGCCGGGCGGTCCGGGCAGGTTTACGTCACAAACGGGTCCAACCTCGTGTCCTAAGCATTGATTATTATTAATAATCCACTTTTCCCAATTTTAATAATTCCCTACTTGAATTATTAATTAATTCCAAATTTAACAATGTCCATAATTGACTCAATTATGGACATCCATTTAAGGCATGCAAAATCATATCAATTGCACTCCAATTTATTAATTTCCTAATATTACCATTACCCCACGTTTGAACGTTTATTCGCAAAATGTATGCTAGACCCGATTAGTCTAACTCACAGCATAAAAGAAAATATTCACAACAACAACATATATATGTGACTAAATAAATCATAACAAGGGGTAAAACTTGCATACATTACAACTTGCATAAGGTTATACATGTCATGGATCTAAGGGTGTCAACTTATTCATAATTCACATAATATGATTTTGATCAAATTTCATAAACTTGTATAGGACATGTGTGAATCGACATCATTAACAATATGGTTTTATATGGGTACACCTAACTCAATAGGCAAATTCCCAAAAATCAAAATTCATTTAATCATAGATTCATGTATATCGGTACACCTAGCTTAATAGGCAAATTCCCATATTCAAGATCCAATTAATTTGTAGATTCATGTATATGGGTACGCCTAACTCAATAGGCAAATTCCCATAATCAAGATCTATTATAAAAAAAACATAAACTTTAAACATGATCCAATTCGCATAAATACTAACATCATGATTTTACAACTTGTATGATTCAACACAACTTAACATGACATCATTATCATATAACATAAGTATTTCAACATATGTGATAATATGAGATCTACAACATATATAAGATTTACAACATAGCATATCATAATTTGCAACATAGCATGATATGATTTACAACATAGCATAGCATGATTTACAACATGGCATAACATGATTTATAACATAGCATAACATGATTAATCACATATGACATAGCATAGGATTATTTACAACATAATAACTACAACATAACAACATATATATGATAACATAATAGCATAACAAGAGATCCACAACATAATTTACAAATACATAACAATTCATATCACTTTCTTGTGATCCATTCATAACTTAATCAAATTATTTTATAATAATATTGTGAGATTCATCATACTCACAATTTTAAATAAGAGAAATAGAAAGAGAGAGAGCTTTTGACTTGATTTAAGTAGATTTAGTTTGTAGATTAGGCCTTCTTCTTCTTTAGTTTGTGACGGCTATGCTGAACTCCATGGCAACGGCATGTCGGTAGCTCTCCAATTTTTCAAGTGATTTAGGGTTAGAGTCTACCCACTTATTTATATATGTTAGGATTCATTTAGGCCATTAGATTTAACCTAGAAATAACCGCAGCCATTCAGACAAGATGGGGTTTATCTTATTGACTCAGCAATGAGTCAGAAGTGACTCAGCAAACACTCAGCAAATTAATAAACTTCAATTCATGTTTACATTAACTGCCCATATATATATAAATATATATATATATACACACGCACCTATTCATGAATTCAAATTAATCCATAATTAACTTATGACCATTTCTACACATTAATTTTCCAATTAATGTCTTAATTCCATTTTTTCGCCTTTTAAGGCAATTCACATATCTCAAATTTGTTATATGCCTTTTTAAGGCTATTTCGTGCAAATTCTCAATATTAATTCTTTTAATTTGTGAATATTAGTATTAACAGAAATACGGGGTGTTACATTCTCCCCTCCTTAAGGGATTTCGACCCCGAAATCTTCAAGTTTATATCCTATCATCAACCATCTACTCAATCAACAAACACTGACATCCATTGTCCTTATAGACTTCTAATGCTTTCATGTTTAAATGCACAGTGTGTGTCTATGTCCGTATCTAATGCAAAATCAGGCGGTCCACTGATTTAGTTGACCTCCTTGATGCAATTCATGATAGTGCCATGCATCCATTATGTATGCAAAAGATCCTAATTGCTTACAAACTACTTCTATATGCGTGCACATCCATTCAACCGAATGCAGCATCTATATGATGGTACAACCATTATACATCCTGTAACACCCCGCAAATTCTATAACTGTGAAATTAACAAATTAAAGTATAATTAATTTGAAATCAAAGAACTAAGGGAAAAGGGATACGCCATTGCGTTCGTCTCGGAAAAATACGCGAAATAGAGTCCGAGTTTTCGAAAAACGGAGTCCGTATGAAGAAGATATGGCCTTCGGAAGTTTCTGAATTAAATTTAAAATTCGAACAGAATAAAACAGTTTAAATTCCAAAATCGGGCCCAATGGGCCAGGGCGGAAAAACACCCGCCTAAGGCACCCAGGTCGACTGGGCTGTCGACCTGGTCTAGCCAGGTCGACAGGGCTGTCGACAGGGCTGTCGACCTGGTCCAGAGCCAGGTCGAACCCAGCCCAACCTGGCTGGCCTATGCTATGTTGGTCGATTTTCTGTAGTCTGCTTTGTCATTAGGGCTAGGTGGCAGGCTCTAATTGGTCTCTCTTTCGAATGAATGGCTATGATCAATCCAAGCAACATCAATGGTCCTAATCAGTTCATAAACCCTATAAAAATGACCCTAGACTCAACCCTAATCTATTCATTCAAAAATAAGAACAAGGCCACCATGTTGCTGAGGAACGACTAAGAGTAGCCACCAATTGGAGAGAGGATTAGGAGGCAAATTCTAAAAGCATAAAGCAACTTAATCAAATCAAATCGCATCTCCAAATTCCTAAATTGGAGAATTCGCCACACAATTGTAAGTAGAGTATTATTTTGGTATGAACAAATAATTGTGTTGGTTTGTATACTTGATTGTGGCGATAAAGTAATTCATATTTGCGCGTTACTATGATTCTTATCGATTTGGAATATTGTATACGTTTGGATATTCGCAAAGCATGTTATTTATTATAAAAACTACATGCGGTAGTTTTATGCAAGTATACGTTTGGAATATTCGCAAATTATGTAATCCATGTTGAAGCTACATGTATGTAGTTGATTAATTGAAATTCATGCAAGTTTGGGGTTTTGCTACTATGCCATCATAATGTGTATTTTTATACAAACATCATTTTTGTGAAGTAATTGGAATAAGTTTGGGTTATCATAATCCATATGAAATTATGTTGAAAATTTGGCATCATGATCTATGTATTAAGCCATGCTTTTGTACTAGAAATCCTATTTGCAAACTTATGAATATGACTAGACCATGATTGATATTTTGCATAATTGAAATCCATATTGTTAACAAGAATTATATGATGACATATGTGGTACATAGCTAGGTTAGATTCAAAAACCCCTTTTGCAAGTTGCATGACCAAAGTAAAAATCATGATTTCATGTTAGAAATATTTATGCCCTGTGAATAGATTTAAAATCATGATTAGTTTGAACTATACTTTTGTGTTAGTAACAAAAGTAAACACCTTTGTAAACATGTAGTAATCTTATGAACATAATTTGCTTATGTTTGACATTATGCCTGAATAAAATATAGGTTTATGTTGTAGTTAAGCCTATGTGTCAATAGTGATACTCTTATCTCAACTACAAGATTACATGCTTTGATTCATGCCCCTTATGCTTTATGACCAAAGTATACATTACTACTATGCAAGTACACCAGTTTCTATTGTGTAATTCCAACGTTATGTTGCAAGTTCATGCGTTCACATTCCCCTTTTTGTGTATGTAATCACGCTTTAAGCCTCCCCTTTTTCTCATGGCTGAGTTGGGCTTAAAAAGGCTAAGCCCAACATATATATAATAAACGGACGTGTTAAACGGGGGAAAATAACGTTGGGCCAAATTAATTAATAAATGAAAATATAAAGTAGAAGGGCCCAAATTCAAGTATGGGTTGGGCCCATGATTGGTGTAACCTTTACACCATTAACTTAATAATGGGCCGCAAATATTTACATATAAGAAGATAAAGAAGAAAGACAAAATATGTAAATGTAGAACATACGATGTGTTTAACCCGAGGTTGGATTGAGTTGTGATGTAAACCTGCCCGGAACCGCCCGGCTGTCCAGTGGTCGCAACAATACCTATCCAATGTGGGAGGTTAAACATGGAGCCCAATAAGGACCCGAGGTTAGACTGAGTTGTGGCGTAAGACTGCCCGGAACCAACCGGCAACAGGCAGCCACAATAATACCTGTCTAATGTGAGAGGTCAAGGCTTTAATAAGACAATTAAGGCTGAGTCAGGATTGTTAGGATTAAGTGAACTAAAGACTTAATCAAAATGGAACATGCTAAACTAAACGGACTGGTGGGGGTTAGGTTAGAAAACACTTAACCAACTTAGCATGTTGGCTAGAGATAGAAAACCTAGTAACGGGGGACCCTTTTCAGCAGTAACCCTAGAAGGTGTATCAGGATACCCTGAAACTAGGCAGGGTGGGGCACGATTACTGGGCTGATTGTAAGAGGTCAAATCGACGGCGGTTGTGTAGCAGTGTAGGTTCTAACGGGGTGCGGGCGTGCACACACTCCGGCGCAGAAAAATAAGGCACTGGACACCAGTAGCATACCTGTGCACTCTAGGATTGTGTCGGGCCGCCACCATGGGACTTGATACACCCCATGGTGGGACCAGCATAGGTAACTACAACATCGGGGGCCGTAAGACACATGTAACTATGCGAGTAGGAGCCGATCATCATAGAATGGATCACATCACCCTGATTATGGGGTGCCAGTTGGAAACTAGTTTATATGGGTTCAGAGATTAACATGGGGTACGATAGTATATTCGACCCTAGACAACTTAACCAAGTTTATAGTGCTTTCCCACTTCTTGTTTATACTTATCATACCCAGTTCTTTATTCATAGACAGAATAGTACTAGACTTACTCAGGCTTTATGTCTGACTCTACTTTTCTTTCGTCTTCTTTTCTTCCGTTTCCCCCCAGGTCCACAGGGAGGGTACACTGCAGCTTGACCAGCCTTAACATCCAGCTTGAAGAAGAGAAATGTATTGCTTGGACCTTTTCGTTTTGAACTATGGCTTTGGACAACCACTATGGGGCTTTTGCAGTTTATCTATGTTTTATTTATGCTTCTTTAAATAATGTAATCAAGACAGATTATGAAAGTGTTATGTTATGTTTTGGAAAAGATGTAAGACAATTATGGTGATGTTGTTGTAGCACGTATTTGCTTTTATGAAATTAAAGTTGTTGATTTTCCGCTGTTTACAAATATGTGTTCTTATATCTGTCTTGTATATCTGTGACTTATACTTATAAACCTCCACCAAAATTAGGGCATTCCCTTTGAGAGTGACCCTAACGGAGGTGGGGTGTTTCACTTGGTATCAGAGCATAGGTTTACCAGATAAGATAAAAAGTTCTAAAAATTTATTTTCAAAAAGGAAATTTAAAGAAGCATTTTTAAAAGAAAAATATTATTTTATTTTAAAAAGGCAAAGTCCACTCCCCAAAGCCATAGGTATTATCTCTTATCCTTCGTTTTGAATCTATCCTTTTTGTTTCAGCATGTCCGAAGAACTTAACTTGCCAGAAGGGGTGCCCATACCTGGTTGGTTTAGACGGTTCTTAGAAGCAAGAGCCACTCAGCCAGGTCCTACTGTTCCTCCTCCCCCAGCTGCCGGAAATCATCCAGCTGTAGCGGCACCTTTTCCTCCACCTCCTCCTCGGGAAAACACGTTTGCTAAGATATGTAAAGATTTTAAAGCTATGGGAGGAAAGGATTTCCATGGAACTGAGTCCTTCGTGGCAGCTAGAAATTGGCTGAAAGAAACGGAGGACCTATTCATCATCTTTGAGGTAGAAGATAGACAAAAAGTACAATTGGCAGTATGGCTATTAAAGGGCGAGGCTTCCTACTGGTGGGAAGTCACTAATGCTGAAAGACCAGTGGAAACATGGGAGGACTTTAGGGCAAGGTTTGAGACTAAATTTCTCTCAGATGCGGAAAGAAGTTTGCAGTTGGAAAAATTCTTATTTCTTAAGCAAGGGGACAAGACAGTCAGAGAGTATGTGAATCAGTTCGATGAGCTGGCTAGGTTTGGGCTTGACCTAGTCAATACCCCGCACAAGAAGGCTCTCCGTTTCGTCAAAGGGTTGAATGAGCCATTACACAGTTTGACCATGACCCATATACCCATGGGAGCCACGTATGAAAGATTGGTGCAAATGGCATTGCTGAATGAAGAGGATAAGGGCAAGAAGGAGACAAAGGCAGAAAGCTCTCAAGGGAAGAAAGAGGGTTTGCAGCCTAAGAAGACAGACTTTAAGAAGGGTGGGAAAGGCAACAAAGAGAAGAGGAAGTGTAATTTCTGTGGCAAAGTGGGGCACTTAGTAAAGGACTGCCGGAAAAAGAAGGCCAAGGAAAATGGTGGGTGCTTTTCTTGCGGTGAGACAGGCCACAGGGCTAAGGACTGCCCAAAGAAACGAGGACAGGGGCAGAGGGCTGGATCCACCCCAGGGGCACAGGTTCATGTGCTGGAAGCGCCACCTCTGCAACAGAGTGGTATAAATACTTCTGTAGAAAGTGTAGTTTATCTTTATGATCACCCCGTTCGCACTTTATTTGATTCTGGCGCATCACACTCCTTTATCTCGTCTGCTTTAGTAGAATCTCTGCACCTAAAAACTAGTATGGTAGAGGACCCCTTAATTGTTTCAAACCCAATTGGGGGCCCAGCTCATTTGTCTATGATCTGTTTAGGATTGAAAATTTCTATTCTAAGTGTAGAATTTCAATGCAGTGCCTTTGTTTTGGGCTTTTCGGGTTATGGTTTGATTTTGGGTATGGATTGGCTATCCAGTAATGGGGCCATCCTTGATTGTGAGAAAAGGGTTGTTAGGCTCCTAACCCAGCTCGGTAATACTTTGGAAATTTCTTGTAATCCCTCGTATGCGGTTATGCTTAGTTATCTTGAATCGCTAGATGCCTCTGTTGAAAATTTGCAATCAGTTAGAGTGGTCCGGGAATATCCGGATGTCTTCGAAGAGGTGAAGGGCTTGCCTCCGAAGCGGGAAATAGACTTCCGCATATATCTTGTAGATAATGCAAAGCCCGTTGCGTTGCCCGTCAGACACATGGCTCCACGAGAAAGGAAAGAGCTCAATAAACAGATTAAAGAGCTTCTAGAAAAGGGGTTCATTAGGAGGAGCATTTCAGAATGGGGCGCTCCAGTGGTGTTCGCTACAAAGGCGGATGGTTCACTCCGTCTATGTGTTGACTATAGGGAGCTCAACAAGCTAACAAAAAAGAATAGGCACCCTCTCCCTAGAATTGACGATTTGTTTGACCAGCTTGTAGGAGCGTCTGTTTTCTCCCAACTCGATTTAGCAACCGGTTTTCATCAGCTAAGGGTGGCTGAAGATAGCATCGATAAAACAGCATTCAGAACCCCAGACGGCTTCTTTGAATGGCTTGTCATGCCTTTCGGCTTGACAAATGCACCTGCTTACTTCGTGGACCTGATGAGTAGGGTATTTAGAGATTTCCTCAACAAATTCGTAGTGGTCTTCGTAGATGATATCCTTATCTTCTCAAAGAGTGAAGAGGAACATGCTCAACACTTAAGGCAATCATGGAAACTTTGCGAGTCCATCAACTAAAAGCCAAATTCTCCAAATGCCACTTTTGGAGAGAAGAGGTGAGGTTCCTTGGGCACATAGTATCTAAACAAGGGTTAGCAGTGGACCCTGCTAAGGTAGTGGCGGTACAGGATTGGAAGACACCAAGGAATGCAACTGAGGTCCGAAGTTTTCTAGGACTAGCAGGTTTCTATCGAAAGTTCATAAGGGATTTTGCGAAAATCTCAGCTCCTCTCACGAAATTGACCAAGAAGAATCTAGTGTTCAATTGGGATTTGGATTGCGAGTTTGCTTTCCAACGACTGAAAAGGGCTCTTACAACAGCTGCAGTTTTGACGCTGCCAGATGGGAGCAAGATGTTCACTGTTTATACGGATGCATGTGGGACAGGGCTAGGCGCCGTATTAATGCAAGAAGGAAGGGTAGTAGCTTATGGCGGGAGGCAGTTGAAAGTGCACGAAAAGAACTACCCAACCCACGATCTTGAGTTAGCCGCCATCGTCTTTGCACTCAAGTCTTGGCGACACTATCTCCTAGGTGAGAAGTTCGAACTTTACACTGACCATAAATTGTTGAAATATCTTTTCTCGTAGAAGGATCTTAATTTGAGGCAACAAAGATGGATGGAGTTTCTTGCCTCATACGATTTCGAAATCTCCTACACTCCGGGCAAAGGCAACGTAGTGGCAGACGCGTTGAGCCGAAAGAAATTGACCCTAAGCCCGTTGTTTGTTGAAAGACAAAGCCTAGAGTTTATAGCCAGCTTCGACTTTAGGCCTTCCTCCGATTTCGTACCAGGCTTGCTAGCATCTCTCGAAGTGCGCCCAACTTTAGTGGATTCAGTAGGGACAGCACAACGCGAAGACCCTCAGCTTGTGGAAACAATTGATAGGCTAATTAGGGGTGAGACTTCAAGTCACCTCAACAGATACTCCATCGACGATAAGGGTTTGCTAAGGCGAGACGGAAGACTATGCGTCCCACAGACAAAAGATTTAATAAAGAAGGTTCTCGAGGAAGCACATCACTCCAAGATGACGATACACCCAGGCGGAGATAAAATGTACAAAGATATAAAAAGGACTTTCTTCTGGAACGGCATGAAAAAGGACGTGGCAGAATTCGTTTCTAAGTGCATGGTGTGCCAACGGGTTAAGGCGGAACAGAAAAAGCCTGGCGGACTACTACATCCTCTGGAGGTCCCGCAGTGGAAGTGGGATAGCATCTCAATGGACTTCATCGATGGGCTGCCTAGGTCTAGGAGAGGCAACACTAGCATTTGGGTAATAGTGGATAGGCTTACTAAAAGCGCCCACTTTTTACCTGTCAAAAGTAAAAGAACTGCCTCATCCCTAGCATCACTTTACCTCAAGGAAATCGTTCGACTCCATGGAATACCATCTAGCATTGTTAGTGACCGAGACCCCATCTTCACCAGTGAGTTTTGGCGGAGTCTGCAAGAAGCAGTAGGAACGCAGTTATGCTTGAGCACAGCCTATCATCCCCAAACCGACGGCCAGACAGAGAGAGTGAACAAAGTTTTGGAAGACCTTTTAAGGCTATGCGTCCTTGACTTCGGAGGGACATGGGAAGACCACCTTCCTTTGGTGGAATTTGCCTACAACAACAGCTATCAAGCAACCATCGGAATGGCGCCCTTCGAAGCTTTATATGGAAGACCGTGCCGATCGCCCACTTGTTGGTGGGAGTCTACTGATAAGCTCATACTTGGACCGGATATGATCCGAGAGACTTCAGAGAAAGTAGACTTAATACGAAGAAGGATGAAGACAGCCCAAGACAGACAAAAGTCCTATGCCGACAAGAGGAGAACCGACCTTGAATTTGAGGTTGGAGACAGAGTTTTTCTCAAGGTATCACCACTAAGAAACGTTGTTCGTTTTGGAACCACAGGAAAGCTAGCACCAAGGTTCGTAGGGCCATTCCCTATCATCGAGAAAATTGGGAAAATGGCCTATAGATTAGAGCTACCCGAGAAGTTGGCTGGAGTCCACAACGTTTTTCACGTTTCACATCTCCGAAAATGTCTACATGAGTCTGCTGAAGTGGTAGAGCCAAATATCCTCGAAGAGGCCGAAGTGGAACGCGAAGCAACCATAAGAAAAGTTCCAACCCGCATATTAGGAACGGGAGTGAAGAAGCTACGCAACCGTGAAGTCAAACTCGTCAAAGTTCAGTGGAGCGACGCCGAGGGAGACGCGACTTGGGAAACTGAAGCTAGAATACGCACTGCCTACCCTTTTCTGTTCGAGGGTACATCCTTGATCTTTCCTTTTCCTTAAGTTGCGCTTTTATCTATCTTATCTTTTAGGTAGAAACCCTTTGGATGGAAACATGTAATTGAAACATGTTATGGATGATGGTTGCAAGTGGTTGCAAGTGATTGCTAGTAGTTGCTCGTGGTTGCATATACACACACAATCTAGGTTTTAGATCGGCTCAGTCACTTCATATTGCATATGCATATATGTTTGCATTCGTATATGGTTGAACTTTAATGTGTTGTCATATGGATGTTGCATTTGTATGAATGATTGTGCACTCATGTAGAATCATGAATAGGAAAATTTGCATACATAATGGATTCATGGCACTTACATAATTCGCATTAAGGAGGTCAACTGAATCAGTAGACCGCCTGATTTTGCATTTGATAAGTACATGTACACACACACTTCGCATATGATCATGAAGCATTAGAAGTCTTTTAAGGACAATGGATGCTCGTGTTTGATGGATGAGTAGATGGATGATTGGATGGTAGGATATACATTCCTCCTAACTTGAAGATTTCGGGGACGAAATCCTTTTAAGTGGGGGAGAATGTAACACCCCGCAAATTCTATAACTGTGAAATTAACAAATTAAAGTATAATTAATTTGAAATCAAAGAACTAAGGGAAACGGGATATGCCATTGCGTTCGTCTCGGAAAAATACGCGAAATAGAGTCCGAGTTTTCGAAAAACGGAGTCCGTATGAAGAAGATATGGCCTTCGGAAGTTTCTGAATTAAATTTAAAATTCGAACAGAATAAAACAGTTTAAATTCCAAAATCGGGCCCAATGGGCCAGGGCGGAAAAACACCCGCCTAAGGCACCCAGGTCGACTGGGCTGTCGACCTGGTCTAGCCAGGTCGACAGGGCTGTCGACAGGGCTGTCGACAGGGCTGTCGACCTGGTCCAGAGCCAGGTCGAACCCAGCCCAACCTGGCTGGCCTATGCTATGTTGGTCGATTTTCTGTAGTCTGCTTTGTCATTAGGGCTAGGTGGCAGGCTCTAATTGGTCTCTCTTTCGAATGAATGGCTACGATCAATCCAAGCAACATCAATGGTCCTAATCAGTTCATAAACCCTATAAAAATGACCCTAGACTCAACCCTAATCTATTCATTCAAAAATAAGAACAAGGCCACCATGTTGCTGAGGAACGACTAAGAGTAGCCACCAATTGGAGAGAGGATTAGGAGGCAAATTCTAAAAGCATAAAGCAACTTAATCAAATCAAATTGCATCTCCAAATTCCTAAATTGGAGAATTCGCCACACAATTGTAAGTAGAGTATTATTTTGGTATGAACAAATAATTGTGTTGGTTTGTATACTTGATTGTGGCGATAAAGTAATTCATATTTGCGCGTTACTATGATTCTTATCGATTTGGAATATTGTATACGTTTGGATATTCGCAAAGCATGTTATTTATTATAAAAACTACATGCGGTAGTTTTATGCAAGTATACGTTTGGAATATTCGCAAATTATGTAATCCATGTTGAAGCTACATGTATGTAGTTGATTAATTGAAATTCATGCAAGTTTGGGGTTTTGCTACTATGCCATCATAATGTGTATTTTTATACAAACATCATTTTTGTGAAGTAATTGGAATAAGTTTGGGTTATCATAATCCATATGAAATTATGTTGAAAATTTGGCATCATGATCTATGTATTAAGCCATGCTTTTGTACTAGAAAACCCATTTGCAAACTTATGAATATGACTAGGCTATGATTGATATTTTGCATAATTGAAATCCATATTGTTAACAAGAATTATATGATGACATATGTGGTACATAGCTAGGTTAGATTCAAAAATCCCTTTTGCAAGTTGCATGACCAAAGTAAAAATCATGATTTCATGTTAGAAATATTTATGCCCTATGAATAGATTTAAAATCATGATTAGTTTGAACTATACTTTTGTGTTAGTAACAAAAGTAAACACCTTTGTAAACATGTAGTAATCTTATGAACATAATTTGCTTATGTTTGACATTATGCCTGAATAAAATATAGGTTTATGTTGTAGTTAAGCCTATGTGTCAATAGTGATATTCTTATCTCAACTACAAGATTACATGCTTTGATTCATGCCCCTTATGCTTTATGACCAAAGTATACATTACTACTATGCAAGTACACCAGTTTCTATTGTGTAATTCCAACGTTATGTTGCAAGTTCATGCGTTCACATTCCCCTTTTTGTGTATGTAATCACGCTTTAAGCCTCCCCTTTTTCTCATGGCTGAGTTGGGCTTAAAAAGGCTAAGCCCAACATATATATAATAAACGGACGTGTTAAACGGGGGAAAATAACGTTGGACCAAATTAATTAATAAATGAAAATATAAAGTAGAAGGGCCCAAATTCAAGTATGGGTTGGGCCCATGATTGGTGTAACCTTTACACCATTAACTTAATAATGGGCCGCAAATATTTACATATAAGAAAATAAAGAAGAAAGACAAAATATGTAAATGTAGAACATACGATGTGTTTAACCCGAGGTTGGATTGAGTTGTGATGTAAACCTGCCCGGAACCGCCCGGCTGTCCAGTGGTCACAACAATACCTATCCAATGTGGGAGGTTAAACATGGAGCCCAATAAGGACCCGAGGTTAGACTGAGTTGTGGTGTAAGACTGCCCGGAACCAACCGGCAACAGGCAGCCACAACAATACCTGTCTAATGTGAGAGGTCAAGGCTTTAATAAGACAATTAAGGCTGAGTCAGGATTGTTAGGATTAAGTGAACTAAAGACTTAATCAAAATGGAACATGCTAAACTAAACAGACTGGTGGGGGTTAGGTTAGAAAACACTTAACCAACTTAGCATGTTGGCTAGAGATAGAAAACCTAGTAACGGGGGACCCTTTTCAGCAGTAACCCTAGAAGGTGTATCAGGATACCCTGAAACTAGGCAGGGTGAGGCACGATTACTGGGCTGATTGTAAGAGGTCAAATCGACGGCGGTGGTGTAGCAGTGTAGGTTCTAACGGGGTGCGGGCGTGCACACACTCCGGCGCAGAAAAATAAGGCACTGGACACCAGTAGCATACCTGTGCACTCTAGGATTGTGTCGGGCCGCCACCATGGGACTTGATACACCCCATGGTGGGACCAGCATAGGTAACTACAACATCGGGGGCCGTAAGACACATGTAACTATGCGAGTAGGAGCCGATCATCATAGAATGGATCACATCACCCTGATTATGGGGTGCCAGTTGGAAACTAGTTTATATGGGTTCAGAGATTAACATGGGGTACGATAGTATATTCGACCCTAGACAACTTAACCAAGTTTATAGTGCTTTCCCACTTCTTGTTTATACTTATCATACCCAGTTCTTTATTCATAGACAAAATAGTACTAGACTTACTCAGGCTTTATGTCTGACTCTACTTTTCTTTCGTCTTCTTTTCTTCCGTTTCCCCCCCCCCAGGTCCACAGGGAGGGAACACTGCAGCTTGACCAGCCTTAACATCCAGCTTGAAGAAGAGAAATGTATTGCTTGGACCTTTTCGTTTTGAACTATGGCTTTGGACAACCACTATGGGGCTTTTGCAGTTTATCTATGTTTTATTTATGCTTCTTTAAATAATGTAATCAAGACAGATTATGAAAGTGTTATGTTATGTTTTGGAAAAGATGTAAGACAATTATGGTGATGTTGTTGTAGCACGTATTTGCTTTTATGAAATTAAAGTTGTTGATTTTCCGCTGTTTACAAATATGTGTTCTTATATCTGTCTTGTATATCTGTGACTTATACTTATAAACCTCCACCAAAATTAGGGCATTCCCTTTGAGAGTGACCCTAACGGAGGTGGGGTGTTTCACATCCATTATACTAAATACATTCATTTATGCAATATGCAATATGTAGTGACTGAGCCGATCTAGTGCCTAAAGTGTGTGTATATATGCATCCACGAGCAACCACTAGCAACCACTTGCATCCATTTTGCATCCATCATACATAACATGTCTCAAACACATGTTTCAACCATAGGATTATCCTAACTAAAGGTCAAAGATACTAATGAGAGGACATACTAAAGATAAGATAAGATAAGCTAAGCGATAAAGGAGAAATTAAAAGACATACCCTCAAAAAGAAAAGGGTATAGCGAACGAATCTTCCCTTCTGTCTCCCAAGTAGCGTTGCTCTCATCATCTCCCCATTGCACTTTAACTAGTCTGACCTCTCGATTCCTCAACTTTTTGATCTTCGACCCAAGAATGCATGTAGGAGCTCGTCTAATTGTTGCATCACGCTCTATTTCCACCTCTTTAAGCAAGCTCGGCTCTACCACCTTCGCGGTCTTGTGCAAACACTTCCTCAAATGTGATACATGGAATACGTCGTGTACTCCACTAAGTTTCTCAGGCAACTCCACCCTGTACGCCATCTTCCCAATCCTGTCTTTTATAGGAAACGGCCCTACAAACCTTGGCGCTAATTTCCCAACGGACCCAAAGCGAACAACATTCCGTAACGGAGACACTTTGATAAAAACCATGTACCCAATGTCAAACTCAAGATCTGTCCTCCTCTTATCAGCATACGATTTCTGCCTATCTTGTGCTGCTTTCATCCTCCTTCGAATCAAATCAATCTTCTCCGAGGTTTCCCTAACCATATCGGGCCCAAGTAGGATTTTATCGGTAGATTCCCACCAACATGTAGGCGAACGGCAAGGCCTTCCATAAAGAGCTTCGAAAGGTGCCATGCCAATACTAGACTGAAAGCTATTATTATATGCGAATTCTACCAACGGAAGGTGCTCTTCCCATGTACCCCCAAAGTCTAGGATACAAAGCCTTAAAAGATCCTCTAGAATACGATTCACCCTCTCGGTCTGGCCATCCGTCTGAGGATGATATGCGGTGCTCAAACATAGCTGAGTCCCTACCGCCTCTTGTAAACTCTTCCAAAATTCGCTAGTGAAGATGGGATCACGGTCGCTTACTATACTAGAAGGAATACCGTGCAAACGAACTATCTCTTTAATGTATACAGAAGCCAACCACGGAGCAGTCCTCTTACTTTTCACGGGAATAAAATGGGCGCTCTTAGTAAGTCTATCTACTATAACCCAAATCCCCGTATTACCCTTCCTTGATCTTGGTAATCCATCCACAAAATCCATTGAGACGCTTTCCCATTTCCATAGTGGAACTTCCAATGGGTGAAGCAACCCACCGGGTTTCTTTTGTTCCGCTTTTACTCGTTGGCACACCAAGCATCTAGCGACGTACTCGGCCACATCCTTTTTCATACCGTCCCAAAAGAAAACCCGCTTCATATCTTTGTACATCTTGTCTCCGCCGGGATGAATGGTCATCTTTGAGCGATGAGCATCATCAAGAATGGCCTTCCTTAAGTCTTCGTCTTGTGGTACACAAAGTCTATTATCCCTTCGTAACCAACCCTTATCGTCTAGGGTATACCTACGAAGATGGCTAGACGACTCCCCTCCTTTGAGCTTTTCTACTATCTCAACCAACTGGGGGTCGTCTTGCTGTGCCTCACCAACTCGTCCTAGAAGTGTAGGTCTAACCTCCAAGGATGCTAACAAACCAGGTACTAGGTCAACGGAGGGTCTAAAGTCAAACATGGAGATGAATTCTAAGCTTCGTTGTTCAACAAACAACGGACTCAAGGACAACCTTTTCCTACTTAAGGCGTCTGCTACCACGTTACCCTTGCCCGGGGTATATGCTATTTCAAAATCGTAGGAGGCTAGGAATTCCATCCACCGTTGCTGCCTTAAATTCAAATCCTTCTGAGAGAATAAGTATTTTAATGATTTGTGGTCAGTGAACAGTTCGAATCTCTCACCAAGAAGATAGTGATGCCAAGACTTAAGCGCGAAAACAATTGCGGCCAACTCAAGGTCATGCGTAGGGTAATTCTTTTCATGAACCCTCAACTGCCTTCCACCATAGGCTATTACTCTTCCCTCTTGCATGAGGACCGCGCCAAGTCCCGTCCCACAAGCATCAGTATAGACGGTAAACGGTTTATTCCCGTCTGGCAACACTAAGACTGGGGCTGAAGTTAAGGCTCTCTTTAAACGTTGGAACGCATCATCACAATCGTCGTCCCACGTAAAAACCAGGTTCTTCTTTGTTAACCGTGTTAATGGAGCTGATATTTTTGCGAAGTCTTTGATAAACTTCCTATAATAGCCAGCCAACCCCAAGAAACTTCCTACTTCGGTTACATTTTTAGGGACCTTCCAATCTTGGATGGCCACCACCTTTGCGGGATCCACTGCTATCCCTTCCTTGGAAACCACGTGCCCTAAGAACCGTACTTCTTTCCTCCAGAAGTGACACTTAGAAAATTTTGCCTTAAGGTTATGCGCTCGAAGGGTTTCCAACACTTCCCTAAGATGTAGGGCATGCTCTTCTTCATTCTTAGAAAAGACTAAGATGTCATCCCAAAAGACTACCACGAATTTGTTAAGGTACTCCCTAAACACCCTACTCATCAAATCAACAAAATATGCGGGGGCGTTTGTCAAACCAAAGGGCATCACTAGCCATTCATAGAATCTGTCAGGAGTCCTAAAAGCAGTCTTATCTATACTATCCTCAGCCACTCTCAGTTGATGAAAGCCAGTGGCTAAGTCCAACTGCGAAAACACTAAGGCGCCAACTAACTGATCAAAGAGATCATTAATCCTCGGCAGTGGGTGTCGGTTCTTTTTAGTAAGCTTGTTTAGTTCTCTATAGTCCACACAAAGTCTAAGGGACCCATCCGCCTTTGTAGCAAATACTACTGGAGCACCCCACTCTGATATAGTACGTCTTATGAACCCCTTCTCAAGCAACTCCTTCACTTGCTTATTGAGTTCCCTCCTTTCACGAGGAGCCATGTGGCGCGCTGGCAAAGATACGTGTTTAGCATTATCCACAAGATAAATTCGAAAGTCTATCTCCCGCTTTGGAGGTAAGCCCTTCACCTCCTCAAACACATCCGGATATTCCCGGACCACCTCTACCGTTCGCAGATTCTCTACAGACGCGTCAAGCGATTCAAGATAACTTAGCATAACGGAATTTATGGGACTACAAAAGATGTCGAGAGCATTACCAAGGCGAGTCACAAGCCTAACTACTCTCCTTTCACAATCAAGAATGGCCTCATTTCTAGATAACCAATCCATTCCTAAAATTAGTCCATAGCCCGTGAAGCCCAATACATAAGCATCACATCTAAATTCAACGCTAAGTATAGAGATTTTCAAATCCAAACATATCATGGTCAAATGAGCCGAACCCCCAATTGGATTTGAAACAACCAAGGGATCCTCTACTAAACTGGTGTTCAAGTGCAGTAATTCAACTAATGATGCAGAGATAAACGAATGAGATGCGCCAGAATCGAATAAGGTACGGACAGGATGATCAAACAGAAAAACTAAGCTTTCAACAGAAATTGTTCTACCTCTTTCTTGCAGCGGTGGGGCCGCAATAGCCTAAACTTGCCCCCTTGCCTGCCCTGGTGCCATAAGAGCCTGCACCTGTCCTCCCGAGGTAGACCCTGCCCTCTGCCCCTTCTTTGGGCAGTCCTTCACCAAATGTCCCGCATCTCCACAATGAAAACAACCAGTCTTATTTTTCTTTCTACAATCTTTGCTGAGATGGCCAGGCGTCCCAAAATTGAAGCATCTCTTCTCCCCTTTGCCATTATTGTTTTTACCACCCTTCTTATTTTGCTGTTGGGGTTTCTTCTGATCCCCTTTCTTTTCAACTGCCTTATCCTCATGCATAAGTGCCATTTCTACTAGCCTTTCAAAGGTGGCTCCCATATGGATGTGGGTCATAGTCAACCCTTGCAACGGTTCATTCAAGCCTCTAACGAACCTCAAAGCTTTCTTCTCTGGCGTGTTCACCAACTCCAAGCTAAACCTTGCTAACTGATTAAATTTATTGACATACTCCTTCACTGATAAGCTCCCTTGCTTTAATGTCAGGAATTTTTCCATATTTAAATTCTCCTCTGCCCTTGAAAGAAACTTTGCCTCAAACCTTCGTCTGAAATCCGCCCATGAATCAACTGGACGTTCCCCGTTAGTGACCTCCCACCAAAACGAGGCCTCTCCCTTCATTAACCAAGCAGCTAAACGGACTTTCCTCCCATCTTCCACTTCAAAGATATCCAACAATTCCTCAGTCTCCTTAAGCCAGTCTCTGGCCTCCACAAACGTCTCGGTCCCTTGAAAAGTTTTTCCTCCCATAGCCTTAAATTCCTTGCACGTCTTTGCAAAAGGGTCAACACGAGGAGGAGGAGGAGGAATGGGTGCAACTGGGGGTGGAGGAACATCTGCTGGGCCTGCAGTGGTTGCCCTAGCCTCCAAATATCTCCTAAACCACCTTGGAACCGTCACACCTTCTGGGAGATTAAGATCTTCAGCCATGCTGAAACGAAAAAGGAAAGATTCAAAATGGAGAATTCGAAAGATAAAGATAAGGATATGGCTATTTGGGATTATGTTTTTCATAAAAACTTTCTCTAAATAACATGTTTTTGAAAGCACTTCTTCCAAAAATACTTTAGAAAAATATTTTTCTAAAAATTTTATCTGTTCTGGTAACCTTATGCTCTGATACCACGTGTAACACCCCACGTCCATTAATGTCACTCACAAAGGGAATGCATTAACTTCTATGGAGGTTTTAGGTGAATATAGAACAGTAAAATTTCAACAAAACAGATATAAAATAGTACTTGGAAATTTAAAAACTTTATTTCAATTGCAGCAGAAGTCAAAACATGTTTGATTTCATCATAACACCATAATCAAAGTCAAGTACAATATCTATCTTGGTAAAACAAGTACATAATCCCATTACATAAATAGCCATTAAAAAGAAAGATAACAAGCTGGACTTTACTTCAACAGTCCAAGCTTTCCAAGAGATAAGCAATCCAATCAGACTCCACTGGAACTTGGCCCAACCTGAGGACCTGAAGGGAGAAAAAAGATGAAAAAGAGGGGGGGGGGTCAGACATAAAGTCTAGCGAGTATGATAATTCTACAATACTATTATCAAAATAACTGGACTAAGGCATAAGCTGGAAAACAAGGAAATGTCTATGAAAGAGCAGATTAAGGACATAGACAATCGCTAAAGGAAACGTTATAGGCGCTCCTAAATACTAAAGGATAAACACTATACTGCACCACACCAGTCACCCTAAAGACTGATTCCACTTAGCTTCACTTAGAAACTTTCTTAATGGCTTTACGTACTCCTAGCTGACTACATAGGTGCCGCCTGCCCCTATCTCCACTAGGTGTACCCCACTTTCCATTTTTCGATCGGCTCCCTACTCGTAGATACCCGTGCAGGCCCCACAGTGGGGTGTATCATTCCCCTAAAGTGGTAACCCGATATAACGGAGATGCACGGCTTATACCTACACGATGCAACAACGTCTTACCTACCAGCCCGGGTCCACACACGCATATGAAACCCGTTGGACTTGCGTTGCCACCGCTCCCTGTTTTGGCCTCTTATAGTCAAACCCAGTATGCGTGTCCCGTCCTCGACTTAGGTCGAGCCCACAAAGATACGTTTTGGGATACTGGTTGAAATGGGCCCCCATTATTTCCCACAAGCATTCCACCTAAGCTTGTCCCATTAGTCCATCCACTTAACCCACTTAGTCATGTTCATTTACACGTGTATTTGGTTAAGTCTAATCGTATTTCAAATGCCTCTAAAGGCAACCACTAGATTCCTCATGCCACCCAAGGCACCTACTTAACCCCCATGTCCCACCTTACATGATTATCTGGCTAAGTATTTCTTAATTCATTAAGGCCATAACCTCATAAAGACCTCTCACATTAGACTGGCATTTATGGCAGCTGGATTTGCCGGGCGGGTCCGGGCAGTCTTACACCATAAAAGAGTCTAACCTCGTGTCTTTACAACTGTTATGCTTTAGTTTGGGCCTAGGACCTCTCACATTGGGCCGACATTTGTGACTACTAGATTTGCTGGGTGGGTCCGGACGGGTTTACGTCACAAACGGGTCCAACCTCGTGTCCTAAGCATTGATTATTATTAATAATCCACTTTTCCCAATTTTAATAATTCCCTACTTGAATTATTAATTAATTCCAAATTTAACAATGTCCATAATTGACTCAATTATGGACATCCATTTAAGGCATGCAAAATCATATCAATTGCACCCCAATTTAATAATTTCCTAATGTTACCCCTACCCCACGTTTGAACGTTTATTCGCAAAATGTATGCTAGACCCGATTAGTCTAACTTATAGCATAAAAGAAAATATTCACAACAACAACATATATATGTGACTAAATAAATCATAACAAGGGGTAAAACTTGCATACATTACAACTTGCATAAGGTTATACATGTCATGGATCTAAGGGTGTCAACTTATTCATAATTCACATAATATGATTTTGATCAAATTTCATAAACTTGTATAGGACATGTGTGAATCAACATCATTAACATTATGGTTTTATATGGGTACACCTAACTCAATAGGAAAATTCCCAAAAATCAAAATTCATTTAATCATAGATTCATGTATATGGGTACACCTAACTTAATAGGCAAATTCCCATATTCAAGATCCAATTAATTTGTAGATTCATGTATATGGGTACACCTAACTCAATAGGCAAATTCCCATAATCAAGATCTATTATAAAAAAAACATAAACTTTAAACATGATCCAATTCGCATAAATACTAACATCATGATTTTACAACTTGTATGATTCAACACAACTTAACATGACATCATTATCATATAACATAAGTATTTCAACATATGTGATAATATGAGATCTACAACATATATAAGATTTACAACATAGCATATCATAATTTGCAACATAGCATGATATGATTTACAACATAGCATAGCATGATTTACAACATGGCATAACATGGTTTATAACATAGCATAACATGATTAATCACATATGACATAGCATAGGATTATTTACAACATAATCACTACAACATAACAACATATATATGATAACATAATAGCATAACAAGAGTTCCACAACATAATTTACAAATACATAACAATTCATATCACTTTCTTGTGATCCATTCATAACTTAATCAAATTATTTTATAATAATATTGTGAGATTCATCATACTCACAATTTTAAAGAAGAGAAATAGAAAGAGAGAGAGAGCTTTTGACTTGATTTAAGTAGATTTAGTTTGTAGATTAGGCCTTCTTCTTCTTTAGTTTGTGACGGCTATGCTGAACTCCATGGCAACGGCATGTCGGTAGCTCTCCAATTTTTCAAGTGATTTAGGGTTAGAGTCTACCCACTTATTTATAGATGTTAGGATTCATTTAGGCCATTAGATTTAACC